>JAQMCW010000015.1:15162230-15181653 GCA_030068335.1 Chrysichthys cranchii | reverse complement strand
TGTGTGTGTGTGTGTGTGTGTGTGTGTGTGTGTGTGTGTGTGTGTGTGTGTGTGTGTGTGTGTGTGTGTGGAGATGGGATAGGGCGAGTCTAGGTGGAGCTGCTTATCCCGACTAGATATTTAGGTAGGATTTGAACAGTCGTTGAGTAACGGTGTGCTGTAGGGTAATTAGAGGAGTGGCAGGCTTAGAGTGGGGGAAAAAACCTACGCAGTATAGACATGAACGTGTTTAGTAGTAAAACTTCTCGTGTGACTTAAAATGTGTGATACTGGGACTATGACTATGTTCTTAGTAAACCAAGTCACCCTGAAATGAAGCGCATTATGTTATGCTGCCTTGCTCATGTTTTTACACGATTCTCTAGGCCGTGTGAAAAGCTTTGACTCATCGTTCCGTTCAGCCCTCAGGCTTATGTGGGAAATGACGAACGCGATGCCCAATGTGTGGCGTTGCCTGCTGCGCCTTCCTCAGTTGTATCAGATTGTCACGAGTTTTTGATGTTTCTGTTTTGTTTGCAGGTGTGACATGCGTCAGATATTAAAGTGATGGAATAAATCGTTAGCTCTGTGTAGACAGCAGGGACAGCAGAGGGAAATTAGGGCGAGAGCAAACCTACTTGGGGGTGGACAGAAAGGTTCCATGAAGCTGGACAAGTTGAATAAACAGAGAAGGAAAAAGAAAGCTGTACTGACTTTCAGCTGCAATAATTATTTCAGTTGCAAATATATTATGAAAAATTATTAACACGGATTTTTATATTTCAGTCGATATTTACTTAGGCCTTCATTCCTGTGTAGAATGTAATGGCATATTGAAGCCACTGGGGGCAGCAATGCACCACAAAGAACTGTGCACGAAGCTGTTTTCAGGTTGAGGCAGGTTTTTTTTTGTTTGTTTTTTTGTTTGTTTTTTTAAACGCTGATAATATAATTGTAATCAAAAACATAAATGCAAGATACAAAACCAAGACCTTAGTACAGTTGAGTCGAGCAGCTTGTTGTGCTGTACGTTTTAAATCTGTTTAATTGTGGCTTCTAAAAAGTAAAGATCATGATCACGGTCTCTGTGATTTAGTACAGTTCAGATGAAGAGAGAAACTATCCATGTAAAAAAAAAAATATATATATATATAATGTAAAAAGTGCTCTATTATTGAATTTGCTTCACAATGTGTTCTTAAAAGCAACAAAAATGAGAAATATTTATTGCTGCAATTCTTATTTTCAAGACACCAATTAATCAGTTATTTGTTGATTACCTCAAGAGTAGTTGACTAACATACTAGTTTGTTGTTTTTTTTTGCAAACTAGTGTATGCGTTTAATTTGAGGACTTTCACGGGGCTGTGATGCACTTTAATGCTGTAGCTCAGCACAAAGCTGTCCTATAACTCTCCTGCTTGCAGTAACTAGCAAGTAATCATAGTTAGACTGGAATAATATCCTTTACATAGGATGTGAGGACAGATCATCGCAACTGAATCTATGTACTAATCCAGAAACTTTTGCTTCTCCCAAGGAGTCGATTTTCCTTTCGTTTGTAATGCAGTTAAGTAGCTAACAAACTCACCTTATGTTATAACTAGAATAGCTATGGCTAACTAATAAAATGTCTCAGCACATAAAACATGGCACTTTGACCTTCCAGTGGGCTGGCTAATATTTAGTTTGACCTCCATCGCTGCCTGTTGAATCATTTAAATGTGCTTCTGTGTCTTCAGGTGTGCCATCATCCCGACTGTCAGGATCTGAACAATAAGAGTCCTCTTCACCTGTGCGAGTCATGCGACTCCCGCTGCCACTCTGACGAGACTGACAACATGCACTTTGACCGTCACCCTCGCTTTGACCTGCAACCACAGAGTATGACTGAGATACACACACACACACACACACACACACACACACACACACACAGAATAATTCACACAAGTATCCATCTGAAGTAAAGCAACTTGCAGAGGAGGATTGCTTGATTCCTATAAAATTAAAAATAGTAAGACGGTGAAATGTCACAATATTGCACAATTTCCCGTAACATCAGCTGCTAAAAGTAATCGCATGCTACTTGAATTAGAAGTTTAACTGGTGCCACGGTGATGAGGTCCATCTGCAGGGAGGAAATTTGATTATCCTCAATAGCATTCATTCAGACTAGGAATGGTCCACACAGCCACAGTTATCACATCTTTACACACACACGCATACACACACTAAGGCAAGATGGCGTGTGTTTTCTACAGGTTCCATCCTGGCCCGGAATGTGTCTACTCGATCCTGCCCCCCACGCACCAGCCCTCCTTCTGACCTGGACGAAGAGGAGGAGGGCGGCCCAGAGAAAGGGTCAGTTATGAATGAGATCCTAGCGCGACATCCAGGTCACAATTGTCCGTCCCCTTTCTGGAAATGACTTCCAAATGATTTGAATTTAATGTATTATTAATTAGCTTTAAAACTGGTTAAACACTTCATGTCGTCGTCTGCCCACCACCACACCCCCATGGTTAGATTGTACTGATTTGTGTGTGTGTTTGTGTGGTAGGGAGCGTAAGGTAGGACCTATGAAGATAAGGAAGAAGCCCAGGAGACGTTACACTGATGTAAGTGTTGTGTCCTCCTGCTGACCATTTTGGGTATTACAGGAGACTACGAATGATTGTTTATTTTAAATCTGCAAAGTTTGCTCTTATTTTAATTTAACCAAACATTCTTTAGCATCTGAACACCTCCAGCTCAAAGTGTCTGAGAACATTTTGGTAATTAAAGGGCACTTTAAGAGCACTTTTTAAATTTTGGAAATGGTTTTTATTTACGTTGCATTATATTACTACTGTTCGAAATGTGCATTACGCTTGTGATATTACTCTAACATTTCTAACTATTAACTTTCCTTCCTTTTTCACTCCTCTTTTCTACCTTCCTTACCTTTCTCCCCTTATTTACATTTCTCTTCCCTTTCTTAAACCATTTCTTTTTTTTTCCTTTTTCTTCCATTCCTTTCTTCTTTGCTTTCTGTTCTGTTCTTTTCTTCTCTTCATTTCCTTCTTTGCTTTCTGCCTATCTTTAACTTCTTTCTTTTCAATCCTATCCTTCCATTCTTTGTTCTCTTCCTTTTCTTTTTTTTTACCGTTTCCCATGTTCTCTTCCTTTCCGTTCTACCTTTTCTCTTCCTTTCCTGTCTGCCCGTTCTTTTCTTCCTTTTTTTCCCTTACTATTCTTGATTCCACCATTGTTTGCTTTTCTCTTCCTTTCCTTCCATTCATTGTTTCTTACTCGTTCGTTCCTTTCCCTCCTTCCTTTTATTATTCTTTATTCCCCTTTGTTTTTCCTTTCTCTTCCTTGCCATTCATTCTGCGATTCTTTGTTCTCTTCCTTTTTCCTTTTATTTTGCTTTTTCTTTCTTTCCTTTCCCTTTCCTCTTTTCATTAGTACCTTTCTCGTCCTTTCCTTTCTTCTATTATTCCCTTCCTTCTTTTCTTTGTTTATTTCTCTTTTTTTTTTTACCCTTTTTTTAATATTCTCTTTGTTCCCGTTATTCCTTTCCTTTTCCTTCCTTTCTTTCTGATATCTTCCTGTCCGGTTTTTTTTTTTTTCTCCTCCCTTTCCTTTCACAAAGAATGTAGCTAATGTTGCATGCTAATAGAGTTTATTACATGACATGCAGTTATTTAGAAGAAAATACAAGGCATAATAAAGTGCTTTGTTTTGAACGATTTACGTAGGCTAGATTGAATCACTAATGTTTTGGGAAGCACAGCCGTAAAATAAAACTGGGGAGCATCTTAAATTAGACGTTTGTGGATTAAGCCTCATCCTTGGCTATCTTAAAGTGACCGCTGAATCACCATTAAGTGCCGTCTTCTAGTCTTGGCCTTGATCCAGTTTGAGGAAACTGGCTGTACTAGTCACAGTTTGCCTTCTGTGCTTCGTCATCATTTGTTTACATGAGCGTGTGTCCAGCTAGCTCTGGTTTGCTACAGCTCATGTTTATTGCAAAAGCATCCATCAATAGTTTATATTTGTGGGTTTCCCCACTGAGAGCTGCTGAGCTCATTATTACCATAATAGACAGGAAATGACCGACGTCTCTCTGAATCATCTCCAGCTCAGGATGTGGTGCTTTAATAAGTGACAAGGACTTGTCTTTAGAAAGATGATGACATTACTGCAGCGTGTTTATGTATGTATGTTTATCTATGTGTGATTCACCTGTTGTGTTGGGAATGTCGCCCCCTGCAGGACCCCACTAAGGAGTGCTTCACACTAAAATTTGACCTGAACATCGACGTAGACACTGAGCTCGTCCCTGCCCTGAAAAAGAAGACACTAAGGTGAGTCCGGGTTGAAGGTTTGAGATGTAACGATCTCCACAGGTTAATTATCTAAAGATCTCTGTGTATGATGTAGCCCACTCCAGTTGACAATAAATCACCAGTTGGATATACAGGTGCTACTTTTTCCACCTGTACAATGAGGGTACGTAATTATAAGAGGACATGTACACATGATACAGTGTCTTAATTTTGTACTTGAGGGGAAAAAAAAAAAGTATGTTTTCACAAGTAAAAACAAAAACAGTGTCACCATCGCGGGGGGTTTCAAAGCTTTGTTGATGTGGGGTGTTACAGCTTTGAGGTTCAGTTTTGGCCCATTCCTCTTGATAAATCATCTTCAGTTCCCCAAGGTCACAAGGATTCCTGCGATGGACTCACAATTTCAACATCTGCCATAAATTTTCAAGTCAGGAGATTGGCTAGGCCATGCAAGGCCTTCTGGAGTCGTTTTGGCTGTATTTTTAAAGTTGTCGTCTTGCTCCATCTTCTCCACATTTTCAGTTTCTTGGCGGCTGAGATTTAATACCCGTTATTTCTCCGAACATGTCGAGCTGAATTATCGCCAAACTGTTCAGTTTTCGTTTCGTCTGAGCCGAGTATGTTCCTCCAGAAGAGCTCTGATTTATTTTGAGGCTTTCTTTCTTTCTTTTTTTTTTTTTTAAATAATAAAGTAGAGGACTTTTGCATGGTGTGTAGGAACGGGGATTATTGTGTTGCAGTTTATTAATTATTCTCTGTGTAACTGTTGCTCCTGCTGCTTTCAGGTCGTCTTGCGACTCCTTTTAAATGACTGCTGGTTTCCCCTTTCTTACCTCCTTTATGAATAGTCTGAGAGCATGTTGTAAAAGCTTTTCTGCACAATGCACATGACCAGGGGCTGTTAGTTGTGGTTTCCATGAGCTTTCCACCTCCATGTTATCGAACCAGTCATACTGACCGGAATGGCTTAAGTCTTTCCTACAGATCTCTAGCATTTTCTGTTTGAGCATCGTTTAATAATGTTGTCCCTGTAGGAAGCTTTACTGTGATTGCTACTTGTGACATTTGTGAAATCTTCCCATCCAGTTGCATATATCTAGAAATTGATTTATTTTTTGTAACCTTTTACATATAGATTATTATAATACTTTTTCTTCCTACCAATTTTTTAAGCATATCTTATGGCTAAGAATGCATTTTTTCATTTATATTTACAAGTACAAAGTTATTTTCACGTTTGGATGGTGCTACACATGCCTTATGTGTTATTTATGCTGTCCTTTGCCCATCTGTGTGCATAGAGAGGTGCTGGGGCCTGTTTTTGAGCGTAAGGGGATTGAGTTGTCTCGAGTCGACTTGTTCCTGGACCAGTCCAACACCCCTCTGTCACTCAGCTTCGAAGCCTACCCTGTCGGAGGACACTACATTAAAGTTAAAGGTGAGCGTCAAAGTCAAACTTAATTAAGTAAGGTGTCAGTCCCCTCCAGAAACTCTTTGAAGTCTTTCAACCCAGATGTCTTGTTTATCTTGGCCAGTATGAGTGGTTTCCTGTAGAGCGCAGATGAACAGACCACTTATGGCGAAGATGCAGCTTTTAGAATTTGTGTTAAAAGCACATGTTAGCACGCAATCTTGCTGGCCTCCAGAGAAATGTACTGAGACGAGGCATGTCTTTACAAGACGCCCTTAATCAACACATCTGTAATCATGAGCACACGCATGATGTTGCTTTTGTCATAATCTGACACTGCCTGTGTAATTAAAAGCTGATGACGCAAGACCAGAGGCTTGGATGGAAAGATTAGGAACGTCAAATTATGGCAATGGCGTGTTGTTTCATTGTAATGCCCTGGATGATTTCTGCAAGTCTTTGATCCTGATTTTCTTGCTATAATTATGTGTTAACTGGAAAGACGGTTAGTCTGAGATTTGTACAGGGCTGAATTCAAGAATGATTGCTCCATCAGACTTATATTATGTATTACTTACTTACCCCCCCCGTTTCTCTCTCCTTGTGTACGTGTCGGTATGAACGTGCATGTTGTAGCTCGTCCTGGTGATGAGCTGAAGGTGGAGAAGGAAGTGAAGGAGTCACTCACGCTGCCCAATATGAAGATTTCAGTTGGGGGTAGTCCCTACATCCTCAGCCCCTCCCACGACACAGGCGAACATGGCTCACTTACCCGCCAAGAGAGTTTGGACATACTGGTCAGTATCTCTTGACTGTACGCATGTATTTGTATTTTAAGATGAGCGCAAAGAATTGTGATCTGAATCACTGTAAGAATCTGTAATGCACAGAATAATACAGTTAACCCTCTTGAAAAGTATTTATAAAAACACATCAAATTACTCTTATCTTAGTATTTTATTTCCTCCTCGCGCCGACAGCATGTGTACTAGGGGTTGCACAGTGCAAGACAAGACAGAAAGTTGTCTTTTTAAGCAAAAACTGATCAGGCACATTTTCATTAGTGCAGTTAAATTCTAATAAACCTCAGCAAGGAAAGAAAATGCATTGTTTGTGCATCATAAATTGCAGTTCCAGATTTGGGCATTTTCTGCACTGTTAACAGTAAAATAAATAAATAAATAAGTGTAATAAATGTGCAAAGTAATAAATGTCATTACACTTAAGTTTAAGCACATTCTTAAAATTCTTAAATCGCTCTCATGTGGCAATCTTGAGGCAGATGTTGCTCTGCTGAAATCATTGATTATGAAACTGAGGGCACGCAGCATGGATGTTCATGTCCATCAGCACAGCCCTCCTTATAGCCCACTGACTAGCCTGCCTTGGACTTGAGGATGCCATGTCTACAGCGGTGTCCAGTATACCATGGAGTTGTAGCGCCATTTTCAACTCTGGCCTCAGCAACAAAAGCGAGTTATAACTGTGAGAGGAATTGCTTTGAGAGCGGGCATGAGTCAAATTAAAAACGAAACAGTCCCACACATTTCACTACAGTGATTCAAAAGTGGTCATGTACCCTGAAAGCGCACGTAATTACAAAGGATTACATAGATGACCGTAGAATTGGCTTAATTTATCTTGTTTTTAATATACTTTCAGCCAGTGTTTTCCATTATTAGAATAATTTTCGCAACAGCTAGCAAAGGTGTTGATCGACTAGTCTAGGGTACCCCTTATTAGGCAACCTGTTCTGTGTTTATTAGCTGCTTTCTCATGCCAACCCAGCTACCTTCCTACCAGGGCTAGGTCTATGATCTCATAACCTCAGACGAGAAACCATAGCCACTTCCTTTTTTCTCTTTCACAGGGAAGTGCTTTCCCAGCCAAACTGAGCTGGGAGATTGTAAACGCAATAGTTCTGACAAATATTTCCCTTCTTGCCAAACACAGGTTTTTGCTAGTGGGCAGCATTGTGCAATCTGTCTGGCTGTTTCGTTAGCTGTAAGGGTTTCTGGTGTCTTGCTTTCAAGCTATTTAGGTTTGATTTCAGTCGTATCAAGTTTGTGACTTATGCTCAGGCTTTCTTGTTTTTTGTTAATGAGGTGGAATGCAGTTTGCACAGGCTAAGAGGACAATATAATATCAGTATCATGATAAATGATAATACCATTCTCGCGTGTTGCCTTTCTCGTATGTTGGATGTATATGGACGATATGATGCATGTTAACTAGTCCGTGAAAAGGAATCCTTGTTCCAGGAGGCAAGTTGGAACCATTCATCTGTTTGCATCAGATCTACAGTATAGGCAAAAGCAGCAAGAGTGTGTAGCGCTTTACTCTATCTACACTACTCCAACTTCGTTTGTTTGAGGTTCAGTTGTTAAGCTTAGCAACAAAACCTTGTGAAGAGTGTTCTCCAGCAGTCCATACAGACATGCATGTGTAGTCTTTGCTCAGGCTGAGTTCTCTGGAAGAGGAAAGTTTAAAAAAAAAGAAAAGAAAAGACGAGCCTGCACATGTTCGATCCCGAGTGTACCTCTTTACAGGTCTAATAGATCAAAAATGGGCTTTGAAATCCACCATAGTTTTGGACTTTAACAACCAAAAAAACACTAAATGACCATACACTTAATCTCAGTTATTGAGACAGGATTTCTTCGAAAGTATAATTTCTCAGAAGTGTTTTGCAGTCCATAAAAAGAAAGGTATTTTGAAGCACTTCGTGGAAATATCATTTCTTTCCATCCAAAAAAAAAAAAAAAAAAAAAGGAAACTATAATAGTTATTACCTCTGGGATTGGATGACTAATTAAAAAAAAAAAGGGTTGTGTATTAGTGGTTGGGTAAGCATCTCAGGATGGACACATCGGTGTCCAAAAAGCATGGTCCTCTGTTTGGCCACAAGTGTGCACTGTAGAGCTAAAAGGGGCGATTTGGGGTACTGGCCTCATTTCAGCTTTGCTGCACTTGCCTTGAAACTGACCTCCGTTCCTTTACCCGATTTAACCAGTGAAGATGATTGATTTGGATGATTACTTTCGACTCCATGCTGGGCCGTAGGCAACACTCTGGTTTGCGTGTGCACATTTGCCTGATGACAAAAACGTCTAGCATTTGCATTACAGTAGTCCGTGCCAGTTTCCAGCATTCCACCTTCCTCCACCCTCCTTTTTTTTTTTTTTTTTTTCCTGGAAGAGATTTCACATTGTTCCTTGGTGCTATTCAGAATATAATTCTACCTCTGTATGCAACTAATCTTCTACGGGTGTGTCTATTCATTAAGGGAGTACGAAGTATATTGTATGCATCATGGTATGTCGCATGTATATAAGGAGGGGTTTTATTAAAAGAAGTGGATGCAGGAAGACGATAAAGGAGTATCTTGCCTTTGTTTCGGAGGGGGAGGCTTTCGTTTCGCACAAAATGTTTCTTTTAGTGCAAAAAAAAAGATTTATTCCACAGACAAATTTCCAGCCGAGTCGAAATAATTGATATAAATAAATACTATACAATTATTCAAGGGGAACAAAAAGTGGAACATATAATTCTCAGGAAGTGCATTCAATTAGACAGGGTAATAATTGTGCTGTAGTTAGTTTTTCCATGACCATTTGTCCAATCATCAGAATAATTATGAAATGGCTTTTGGAATTTTTGGCATATCTAGACTTCCCAAAGTACATGGAACTGGAATCTGACAGCTTGCCATATCAACCAGCTTTCAGGAACTTGCTCTTTATCTGCTGTGACCTTGAAGGGGTGCATGCAGCCTCTGAATTTGACCGTGCACTTCAGTGCAGTTTAATTTTTGTAGCACTTTCAACAGTAGACTTTTTCAAAAAGCAGCTCTACAGAAGTTTGGATATAGATTCAAATCCATAATAAGTAAGAAACTAGGAAACTAAACTCCACTTCTCCTCGCATCAATCCAGGACCAGGTCAGTACTCTACCTGCTGTTCCTCCAGGATGGTTATAATGGCACTTGCTGGCTCATAGATGCAGTATGACTGTATTTGATCCATGCATGGTGTCTTCCCCACTGCGCCATGACCCCTCACTAAAGCCTGACCTTTTAGAACAAACCCTCCACCCCACGGAGCACTGGGGGGCGCTAACGACCCGGCAACTCCTCCTTCCGCTCTAATTTCCCCGTGTCTGTTGCAGTGACCTTTATAGATTCTGTTTGATGTGTGCCTGATTTTCCTGCTTTCAGGATGTTTAAAAGACAAATGTCTCACAAGAGTGGGTTTTTGGTCAAATCCATGTTCGTGTGTGATGCTCCGTGTTCTTTGATCCTGATCTTGAGTGATGCGTTTAACTGGGCCTTGACCTTGGTTTAAGGTCTAGTCTGAAGCATCATCTGTCTGTATCTGGAGTGCTTGAACATCTGGAGATTCGGGTATTTAATTATGTACACATACCTGTAGTAACTGTGCGACTTGAAGAATTTCACTACATTTCCGCCTTTCACCGAACAAATACATCTCTCATGGTTCCTGTTGTGGTGGAAGAGTACCTACCCTGATGTAGGAGCTTAAAAAAATGGCACTCTAAGAACTATCATATAATATCCTCAGTTCCTGCGGTGCAAACACTCAACAAAAGGGGCTACTTTCTCCATCAGTTCTAAGAACTATGAAAAGTCCCTCCAGTCCGAAAGCGCCTTAAGACGCAAAGGTTCCTTGAAATAAACGTTTAAAACACATTCTTTAATTTATTCATTAAAGCACAGATATTTGAGTCCTTAAACTTCAGCCAGCACTACGGTCGTCATACCTTCTGACCAATCAGCTGGAGAAGTCATCCTCGTTGTATAAGCTGATCTAGCCTTAGGCCCGGTCTACCTGTTTGATGCAGAGATTGGTTTGTCACACAAAAACGAGGCTGATGGAATCAGAGGAGGCCCTTGAGGGGGTAGAACGCATGGCGCTGGGTAAAGGGAAGCAATTCAGTGCTGACATTACGACAAATATGAGTCCAATATCTGGACAACTAACTCCTCAGGCTATCGAGCCAGACATGAATTTGACTTGCCGTGCCTTTAAGGAGGCCTTATAGTCTTTCTGTAGTGTCTATAATCACATTCCAACATGTTTCCATATTGGTTCTTCTAATAAAAACAATGGATTGGGGAAATTGTGAAGCTAGTATGTCTTCTAATTTAATAAAGCTGCAGGGAACATTAAAGCACCATGGAGGGTGAGATAATGGACTGTCAGATGTGTATCGGAACGCAATTGTAGTCTCAAAGTTTTAGATATACGGCGTGTTCAAGCCAAGCGTGACTGAGAGAAAGGGGAAAAAAACATCCTACAGTAGTGGTAGAATGAAGAAGAAAACCTGGGCAGGAGCTCATCCTTATCGGTTGAGGGCATGTTTGTTTTATTTTCTGTGAAGTCTAAGTTGAAACCTAAGGGAAACAAAGTGAACTGGATCCATATATGCTTTATAAATTTGAAATGAAACCTATGGGTTTCTACTTCAGTTTCTACCGTTACATGTAGCAGCAAGTTTGTACAAAGAGATGTAGCAACCAGTGGGTGAGGTGGTTGGTGGAAGAAGTAGGTCTTCAAATTTTTCGAGTTGCTCGTTCTTATGGAGACTCTCTTGATCCAGGAGTTGTTTTTTAGTATGTTAATGCATTAAGTAAGGAATATATTAAACAGAGCTTGCTGTTATGTGAGGAATAACCTGTAACGTAATTCTTGCTTAACAGCACAACCCGGCGTGTATTATTCTTATTATTCCACAGCAGTTTGCCAAGCATTGCATTATTATACCACACATTTTAATGGATTACTGTTTAATTTAATGTTGTGGAACATCCAAGAGGCAAGTTTATTTCCTGTTGTCACTTTTGCCGTAGCGACAATAAGCAGTTGTTGCCCCAGGGGGAAAAAATGCAGCTCGTCGTTTTACTGAGAAACCAGAAACTCCTCTGTCCTGAAGTGGAAAATGTACTAATACAAAGCAGTGACACTGGAGACTCCTTCTGTGAAATGTTAGTTATTTGTCTCCTTACAAAAAAACTGCACCATAACATAATATTTGAGGGGAAAAAATAGCATATGCTTTATCTGTTTGTTATTAGACTTGCGTCCAACATAGAAGTCCTTGTGAGTACAAGCTGTATTGTAGCCAGTTTTAGAAAACTAATCAAAACCTTCTGACCAATCAGATTCAAGAATTCAGTTGCCCTGTGGTGGTATTAACTACTATACAGAAAAATGTTTATTTATTTCCTTCTTTCTTTTTAATTATTTTTTATTCTTAGTGTCATGTGATGCATCCTGTCTTTATTGATTTGGCCCATGATATTACATTGATGGCGTTTGGATTAAAGGAAGGCGACAAATGACACTTTCTTTACACAGTGTGGTTCCTTACAAAGTGTATTCATTTTCAGCACACAGAGCCATTTGACGCTTTTTGATTTGCACCGAGCCTAAACCGATTATCATGCAGTTAGTTTCAGACCGTCAGCCCCCTGTGTTAAGAGACTATGGGGACAAGCAAAAATACCTGACTCGGAAGGCGCCTATCTCCCATTTTGATAACAGTTCTGATAAGATATAAATAAATAAATAAATGCCTTTGTATTCTTTAATCTAAATAAATATATTTTTGTATTATATTTACTATGGAACCGTGGTAAAATCCCAGTTCTGAATACGAATATTGTACGTTCATATCCATTTCTCAAAACAATTCAGAGCAAGTTGAATTAATCCGTTAATCCAGGTGGTTACAGCTGGTCATTCTCTATCTTGTATTCTGAGATGAATTAAAAAGAATTAATTAAAGTAAAGCAAAGCACTAATCCTGTGCTATTCTGTGATTTTGACTGTTCAAACATTGTTTGCGGATTTGCGCTTTTATAGTCCCACATTTGCGTCCGATTCTGAAAGAGACAACTCCAGCGGAAGAATTTCCCGCTAGAGAGTTTGCACATCATTAGCTGTTTTTACACGACTTTTTTTTTCTTTTGACGAGCAATTATGCATGGTCTGCTGTTCTACAGTCCCGAGAGGGGGGGAGGGCTCAGCATTTGCTGTGTGAGCGCTCTGAGGACGTAAGCACTGTATGTAAATGTGTGTGTGTGATAGTCTTGAGAGTGGCTAGAGGTGGGAGGTACTCAGTGGTCCCTTAGCTCTGCAGCATCACTGTCACTCTTGGAGTCCGAGTGTCTGGACGATATTCAGTCCTCCTCCATGGTGTTGTCCGTATGAGTTCTTTTAAAAAAAATTTTAAGTCATATCTGGGATGCTGAGTTTTTGTTTGTATAATTGGTTATTTTGCCCATTTTGGATCAGTGCTTTGTTGTATTTGGGGCTTGGAGGGGTCTACTTGTCTAGGCCCTGTTAAGTTTAATGGTGCGTTTTGGTCGCCTGTCTTCCTGCCGAAGTTGGGACTTGCTCCACATGGTCCCTGAGAACCTGCCCGATCCACAGCAGCCCTCTACACAATGCGAGGTAAAGTATAAGTTACCATCTCACTTGTGCAGTTGTAGAAGCAATCTGTGCTAGTTTGTAACTTGTATCTTGTGTATAGCCGTATAGCGGAAACATCCGGTTTCCGAGAACCCTGGTTGTTTGGTGTCTTGCTCATTCGTGTGCATATGCGAAGGGATGCTCAATAACAGGAAGTTTGTAATGGAATTAGAACATGTACGTAGTGGAAAGGCCAGAATAGTGTTGGACCTGATGACCTCTGTGGGACATACTGGCTTATCTGTGCATGGTGATAAGATTCCTCCAGGATGTCACTGCATTTGATCACTGATTAATCTGCAGTGTCATCGTCTCAATGGCTCTTTGTTTTACCTGTGCATTTGACTAATGGTAAAATGTGGTGCTGGCCCTGAAACTGGGTTGTTGTTCACGTTCAAGGCTAATCATCCAGAGGCTTTCAAGTGAAACTGGAGGCTTGTTTTTCACCGTTTTGGTTCTGGGTGTTTTCCTGCGTTTGGTGGCAGGCACAGGATGGATTGGGGGAGAAGTGTTCAGTTGGATGGGTGGGGGGATTTGGGGTGGGTTAGGGCAACCCTACAGGTTTTCCTTTTGTTAATCAAAGACACTGATCAATGACCATTCTTATCTTTCTTGTAGTGACTCAGTAGATATACCACATGCTGGATTCTTTAAAATGGTATTGCGCAGAAAATGTGCGAATAGCAAAAATATCGTCGTAATTCTGGGAATTTTCGCTGACTAATTATTTAGTTATTAAATTGGCAAGGCAGATTTGAAATTCCTGAGATGTAGGAGATGTGGGTCTTTTACACTCCCATTGCAGTTCCCATAACCGTCAAGATAAATGAGCCTAAGAGGCCAGGGTGTCTTTAATCATGAGCTAGGTGAGTGGCCATGGAGGTTAGGGCTTTGGCAAAGAAGAACTGTTTGGCCTTGGGACTACAAGCTAGGAGGAGTCTGAGCTTTCTGCAATTCTTGCAGGTGGAATTTATGGATTTGAGGTTTTTCCCGTATTTACCTCTGTTCACAATAGTTGCCTTTGAGTAAACAATAGAAACGAGGAGCTTGGGCGGTTAAAGCGCTCGTCTATGTGATTCTTTAGAAAACCATGCAGATTAAGGAGGACTGATTGCAAAAATAATGTTTGTTTAACGATGTGCATATCTCAAGTACATGCAGGGCAGCACGTGCTGTAGTTTGGGATTTTCCCCTCATGTACTCCAGAGGTCATTTCCCTCTGCTAAGAGGCACTGAGATTAGGAAAAGCTCCTCATGCCTGTTGTCGTTATAACAACACACAAAACTTGCTGTACTTAAATTAACTAAATAACTTTTATTGGGCATTATTGTGAAACAATATAAACTGGTCACCATAAAGCTATAATAATGACTACAACAACAGTAATAATCATAATAAATCATTATACTTTTTTTTTTTTTTTTTTATTGTGCCATTATCTAGTGTTTAATATAATGTTCATCCATTGCAGTTCGTTACATTATCTGGCATGCTATCAACTTCCAACTCATTATGTCTAAATTGGTTTCATTTTGTGTAAATAAAAAAACAGTGTAATGTTCTTGTTATTCAGTCCTGAACAACTTTATCCAAGAGGCTAGCTTTTCAACAGACAATGGTGCAGACTTTCTTTTAAAGACATTTATTGCTGCTCTACAATTTGGGAAAGCGGTTTTGTCCAAGGCATGTAGACAAAAGACATGCCTCCAAACAAACAGCCGACACCTCTGTGGTGCCAAACTGTTTTGTTGAGGCACAGCAGGCTGTTCTGTGGGGTGTGCCTGCATATGTAGATTAGCCTTCTGGCTATCGCGAGACACACCTCTTTCTTGCTGCTTCCACGAAATAGGACTAGATCCTCCTTGTTGCTATGACGCTAGAGCAGTCCTCCGCAGAAATGCAGCCAAGTAGTCTCAATTGCTACCGGACAACAAGGATGTCGGGGACCAAGATCTGTGACGTTCCTGTTGGTGAGCCCTGAGGAACTCCCATCAAAAACAAAGGACGAAGAAGTGATTGAGCGACGGAGACGGGGGGGGGGTTTGGTCAGCTTTTTATTTCTTGGCTCAGACTTGAACTGCTGTCCTTGCAGCTGCTATGGTGGCACAGTACACACATATGAGTTAGTGTGTAGGAGTAAAAGCAGGAGTGTTAAAAGAAAGGGTTGAAAGAAAGAGAGGGAGAGAGAGAGAGAGCGCAACAGCTGGCTCTGTTATGGGCCGAACTCTGTGAAGCCATTTGAAGGATTACAATGGTCTTCACTGCTTTTGACATGCCGCTTTCTTCCACGGTGAGTATAGCTCAGTCTCCCTGAGAATTTTACACTGTTTAGATCCACAGTAGATGTGTACAAAAGTGTTGCAGGTTTGGGATGGAAGTTTGCAATGTATGGAGTAGGTTCATGAATTCTGTGCTTTTACACATTTACACATGGTCCAAATTTTTAAAAAAAAAATTGTTTCCTTACTTTTACATCTACCATCTTTTAACATTTGATCCCAAAAGTCTTTGTTTGTTGTGAGGTTTCAATTAGTTGTTGACTTGCAGATTTCATTTTGTGTACTTTTTCCCCATCTGTTTCTCATCTTTTTTTTTTTTTTTCTTTCGGCCAACCTTGTTTCTGTCTGTTTTTTGTTATAAATATGTCATAAGCTCGTAGCAGCATAGTCCTTCCAGCCTGCAGGAGTTGGCTGTTAGACCGGTCATAGTCTTTCCTCTTCTTTCTCCTTGGAGTTGTGACACTTCCTGCCATCTGTGTTCCTGTCCTCGTCCTCTTGCCCCTGATTCCGCAGAAATCCCCTCATCAAAGCCTTATCGGCGTCTGCCTTCAGTGCCTGGATGCCCTGGTGTCAGAGCTCTAAATATAGGCTAGAATTTCAGCATGGCACTTGTTATCCTTTTATCAGCCGTGTTATTTCCATCTGATGCAACAGCAGATTTCAACACAGTTGGAATAATAGTGATTGGATTCACCGTGGAAAAACCCGAACAGAATTTGTTTGGGAAATTAAACGGAGTACACCTTTTACTTTCTGTGCTGAAACTGTATTCTGTGTACCAGGAGTTCTGTTGTGCCCTCTGAGCAAGTAGCAGTTGTTCCTATAATTGAAAAGTTTGTTGTTTATTCTTAATACCATAACTTCAGAATCTACTTGGATTGTGAAGAATTGGAAAGTATGCACTCTATTTGTTAAAGCAACACCATTCCATTCAGAGGGTATCATTGTTTTTCATCTGCGCCTTTTTCCTGTTTTGAGTCCTTAGCCCAGAAATGCCAGAGTCCTACTTGGAATGTTGGAAGTCATTAGTAGGGGACATCACTCACGGCCGTGGAATTCCACAAGCTTTGGAACTGGAGGTCATTAGCTTTGTTTTTGCCGGTCGCTCGGAAGTTTGCAGAGCACCAATGGCAATAACCACAGAAAGTGTTTGTCCAGCTCAGTGGCCCTCATAAAGAAGATTACCACTGGACGTGTGTGTGACACGTGACCATGCTCTCTGATAGGAGAACAATGCAGCATGGGACAATGGAAACCTAATT
This sequence comes from Chrysichthys cranchii, assembly GCA_030068335.1. NCBI lineage: Eukaryota > Metazoa > Chordata > Actinopteri > Siluriformes > Claroteidae > Chrysichthys > Chrysichthys cranchii. The sequence continues at coordinate 15,164,894 of JAQMCW010000015.1, read as the reverse complement.
CTAGTTTGTTTAAGGAATCTAACCTCATCCCCAAAGATGAAGTAATGAGGATATTCCAGTATATCCTAGCCTATTGTGTTGCTAGCCAGGATGGTGTTTTATGATATCCTACTGCTGCTGATGTCATTGTTTAATAGAGGCCCCCGCTTTGCCGTATGTTGCACTCTGTATGTACTGCTTGCTTCTGCTCCATGGCTGGATCTTTCCGCCCTCTTACATTTCCTTTATTGTTCCATATCTGTAGACCCTCCTTCCTCTTTCTCTTCTCTAAATCTGCAACCTCCCCCCATCTGCCCCTGTAAAAGAGCCTTTCCTGAAATTCACCTGATATCTCTAGAGAGAGGATTACTGTATCATCATTTATGAAAACACTGGAAATTCCCCTCATTGCATCTTTGTAGACTTTCATGGTCACCTCCCTTTTAAACTTTTTCGGAAAAAAAAATCCAGGAATCACTCTCAAGTCTGTTTCTCTCTTTCTCTTGCTCAGGGTCAGGGTCAAACACGTCGGCGGAAAAACATGACCGAATTCCTGGGCGATGCCAGCATCCCGTCTCCAGACTCCCTGGCCCAGCTCGGTGGTTCTCTTCCGACCATTGCGTCTTCTGGTTACGATAAACACAAGAACCGCAGCGCTAGCCGCTTTAGCGGTTTCTTCTTCCCCTCTTACAAGGTGAGGACCCTGCTTCCCTTTTTCTACATGGCTGCCCATTAGGAACCTGCTTCCTGGAGGCTGAATTTCCCCTAAAGCTTAAACCATGAGAACAAGCAAGAGAAACTGAAAGAAGACATGATGTCACTGTGCGAGGTGAAACTTCCTGTAGTTTAGTGACCAAAATGGGGCCAGTTTCCCAGAAAGCTCCAAAAATGACTAAGCAAATGCTTCTAAAAAAAAGAGCAAGGGTCTTGGCTATCGATTAATGTTTTCCACTCTCTGTCTAGTCCTCTGGGGATAGACTTGTAGCAGATGCGTGACAGGACGAGGCGGTAGCTGTCACTCAGCTGTCGCTTTTGGCTTATTCTCAAACACTCGCTTTCCCCTCTGACGCCCAGAGTGACGAGAAAGGGGACTGACCTCACGTCCCAAAGGGGCCTAGCTCCTCAAAGCAGGGCCAATGGTTGACATTAGGCCAGCTTATTGGCTTTGTTTCTGCCCTCTATTGTCTGAATCGCTAAGTCATTTTTGCAAGTACATCAGCCTGTGAAAGCAGGCCAGTTGCATAATTAGCCGTGAGCCCTCAGAAGAGTGTAGTTACAACAAAGTGGGATTAACTGATGGACCAGAATGAAAGGATCCTTGTAAGGTACCATAAACTACAGAGGAGGTCCTTGTCAATTCATGAACGGAAAGCCATCCGGTCGAGCTGCTGTATGTTAGTAAGCATTAATATGCATTGTATCATGCTGTTTTTGTTTTTTTTGGGGTTTTTTTGGCTTGACCTATAACTGTGTGTGTACACCAGGAGGTGGACCGTGTGGAACAGCTGAACAATAGACTACAGATGTACACGTACCATGGCTTGCCTAAGGTGCATCCATTCGACCATGACTCCTGGGAGGAGGAGGAAATGGAGCCTGACCTGACGCTAGAGGACAGCTGGCAACAGCTGCTGGAGAACCCAGAGGTAACACAGAGTCGTACACAAAATGGATCAACACTCGTGTGTTATATGTGTGTATACTATATTGCTATCGTGAATTGAATATGGGGTTTAATAGAAGTGATGTGTTGCAGACTCTGAGCAAGCGTCAGTTCCACCAGCAAGAGGCGATATGGGAGCTGTTGCACACCGAAGCCACATATATCAAGAAGCTGAAGGTTATCACTGACGTAAGTTCAGATCAACGTCTGTGCTTTCAGTTTCACTCTACTGTCCCGACACGGCTCTATCTGTGGTTTTAATCAGATGTTGTTGAACAGTCATAGTTAGCAAGTCAAGAGTACACAAGGCGGCTTCGTTTAATATAGCTAGACAATCCCAGTCGCCCAGTTGTTTTCTTTTGGCTTATTTTTGCGCCGAGATGATTGAGCTGCATGCTGAAATTGCGTTTGTGCTCTGTGGTGCAGCTTTTCCTGTGTGGCCTGCTAAACCTGCAGAACTGTGGCCTCCTTAACGAAGTGGAACCTGCCAAGCTGTTCAGTAACATCCAGGACCTGGTGCGAGTGCACACAGCACTATGGAGTCAGGTCATGGTCCCTGCGCTGCAAAAAGCTCGCCAAGAGCGGAGCATGCTCGATCCCACCGATCTGTTCCAGGGCTTCCAGACTGTGAGTGTACACTCAGACACACAGCAAGTGTGCGGCACATTTCATGTAACCCAGGTGTACCGTCATGTTACAGGGGTCATCTGAATTATGACTATTATAATGGTACTAATTGAGTCAAGTTCAGTTGTTAGTCATTGTATCATCGTTATATGGTGTTGGAATTTCAATTCTGATGGGTCAGAAGGTGTTGATGAATTTTCTGCAGAACTGCAGATCTGATAAAAGTGCCAGCTAAAGGGTGGGCCACGAAAAAGTAGCTCGCCTCTGGTGATAGAACGAAAAGATGAACGAGCAAATAAATTTTTGGGGTTTTTTCATTTAAACAAAAGTCATAACAGATGCTGAAAGTGGTCCCCGTTCACATCTATGCACCTACACATGGGGCGACAGATGGA
>JAQMCW010000015.1:15117620-15134214 GCA_030068335.1 Chrysichthys cranchii | reverse complement strand
TGGCCCGACTTACGATTTTTCGAAGTTACGCTGATGATCGCGATGCGCTAACAACTGTAAAACATTTTAGAAAATATTTCAAATTCGCGGGCAGGCATCATTGGCAGGCCAGCATAACAGAGTATGATGTACACAGACGTTCGGACGACGCCCGGAAGTATGCGGACGACACCTGTAAGTTCTGTACACGGATAACACTCGGAAGTATGCGGATAATGCCCATATCACTGGCCTCGCGTGAGGCCTCACTGTCTCTCTCAGCTCACGGAGTTACCTTGTGTATCAGTGTACTGTACAGTGCATTACCATAGGTTGTTTTTGTGTGCTTCAAGAGCTAATTTTAATTAAAATGCATGTCTTCTGCAGGAAAAGACTCCTGGGTAGGCTAGGCTAAGTGGTTCAACACAGTGGTTCAACATACGATATTTTCGACTTACAATGGGTGTGGCGGAACACATCTCCGTCGTAAATTGACTACCTGTGTGTGTGTGTGTGTGTGTGTGTGTGTGTATATGTATATATGTATATGTAGATCAGAGGAGTCTCCATTGTCAGTGTTTTATACGGCTTTGTGATTTTGTTCCAGATTTTATGAACTTTAAGAGATTATGTGATTGAATGACCGTTAATAGACTCTACAACATAAGAACAGGAACTAACTGGTTTTGTGAACATTCCAGAATGCTAAATTTAACTATAAAAAGATGAATAATATGACGTGTCATTCTTTGATAAATAAAACGTTGCAATCATTGACAACATGCTGTTAAAGGAAAGCAGTTGTAGGAGAATCGCTTTGCGTTGGGTGCCATCACACCAATCTGTTGCTTATTATACCCCTGTGTTTTATTCGTTACATGAGCGAACCACATCCTGCGGAAAAAGATGAACGTTTAGTGTACTGTAATTCTGCATGACATCATATTTACGGTTCCATGGCAGAAACTTTTCTGAAACTACACTGATTCGCCATAACATTAATACCATGGAGCGGTGGCATGAATGATGTTTATTATCTCCGGACGATCACACCTGTCATGGGTTGGGATATATTAGACAGCTATAATATGCTTTATAAGCTATATGTGTACATAATAATAATAATAATAATAATAATAATTTCTATTGTTAGTTATTACAGTTCTGAGCCTAACTTCATTTTATAAATGTTTATAAATGCCTCGCTTTTTTTAGGTGAGGAATTTTGGAAACAAAAAACAAACTCTAATCAATCATGGTGCACATATGTGGACTTTATTTAATATTATTTTAATATTTAGTTAGATTATACTCCTAAAGAAAATTTGAGCTTCAGTAGCATAGCGTACTTTATATGTTTAATAAGTTATGTCTTTTTGTTTGTAACTTTCTGCTGTTTGCTGTTTTATAATCATAAAAGCACACTGGAGAGAATCTCCTGAAATCCCACAATGCACGGCAGTATGTAGGGTGCAAATGAATGGACAGTAGCAGGTACAGAAATCCCTAAACATCTGCCGTTTGTGTGATGCGTACAGTAGGTGTGGTTTCTAATGTGTCTAAGTCTTACCTGTTGGAAATTATCTGCAGCTCAGTGACTCAAAAAAAAAAAAAAAAAATACAAGTTGTTTCATATTTTCAGGTCAACAGAAATTTAATAATAATTTGAGTAAAGTGTGTTCTGTTGAAGGAAATTTCAGGAATAAAAGGAAAACCCTCTGGCTCTTATAAATGCACATTTAAATAATATTAATGAAATATTAATGTGGCTTTGTAGAGTTAATTCTGAAGTTAAATGGGTTCCTGTAGTGTACACAGATGTTTACTTTAGTACCAAATTGTAATGCTTGACATTTCTCCTAGATGTTAACTTCAACCTCTACAGTCTACAATACCCGTACCTCATACCCGTGTACAGTACTACAGACGTGGTGTGTTAAGTTGAGTGCTGTGTGTGTTTCTCAGACCGCTCTGCACTGGGCTGCTAAGCATGGAAAAGAGGACATGGCCGTTGCGATGGCTGACGCAGGGGCCGACGTCAACACCAAAGCTGTAAGTCTCCCAGGATAGAAACTTTCCAATAGTCTACTTTGTTTATTTCCCTGTTTAAAACACAACTTTGTCAGTATCAAAGGTTTAATTTATTGTCCTGATGCTTCATTAATTATACAACACACATGTCTTACTGTCTTTTTTTTTTTTTTTTTTTTTTTTTTTTTTTTTTTTTTTTTACAGCATGTAAGTAACTGCCCCGGTTTGCCCTCTGTTCGTATGGGAAATTGGTGAGGTACAGTGAAGCTGCCTGGTTTCCAAGCTTCTGACATAACTCGTCTCGAAGGGAAAGCACCCAGTCCAGCTGTACAAATGAATGCGGGGCTGTGCTTCACAGCGCATGTTCATAAATCAAACTGTGTCATGTTAATCACTTCCCCTAAACAATGTCCTCATGTATTCCAATAGCTGGGCCCTGAGAGGAGCAATTGCACTGAATTACCAAGCAATTATCATGCTGTCATTAGGGTCTGTTGCTGTAACCTTACCTAATTTGTGTCCTCTCACCCGCTCGTTTTTTTCTCCCTGTCTTCACTCCTTTCCTGATTCTTCTTGGATTTATGCGTGGGATGCTCCAGGGCGTAAGTGTTCACAGTTTTTGTTCATTTTATCGGTTCTGTATGATCCATATTTCAAATGAGACTAAAAACTTTTCTGGTCACAGGGATACACACCGTTACACATTGCTGCCCTACATGGCCACATGCACATATTTAATCTACTCATCCAAACATACGGTAAGCCTCTGCTCGTAGAATTATGTTTATGTTATTAAAGATTTGATGACTATTTAATTTGGTGTAATATATGCTAGTGTTAAAATCTTTAAAAGGATACTGAAATGTTTTTCAGGCTATTCTCCATCCATCACATGTGTACAGTATGTGTGATTACCACAGACAAATATCGAGTTGGGTCCTGTAGTAAGAAAGGGCTCTCTTATGATGGAAGTCTAAGGGCAGGTATAGGACACCTGCCAATATTTGTCGATAGATCATAACGTGTCCATATTTGTGTAGAATGGCATCAGTATATGGTTAAATTCAGACCTCACTCACTCTCAGTCTCACTTTCTGCCGCTTAATCCTGTTCAGGGTCCTGGGGGGAAGCTGGAGCCAATCCCAGCTGACTTCAGGCAAGAGGTGGGGTACACCTGGGGCAGGTCACCAATCCATCGCAGGGCAACACACAGAGACAGACAACCATTCACAGTCACACCTACGGGCAATTTAGAATAGCCAGTTAGCCTAATCCCCTCTGTGCATGTCTCTGGACTGCGGGAGGAAACCGGAGTACCCGGAGGAAACCCACGTGGACACACGGAGAACATGCAAACTCCACACAGAACGGCGCCCAGGTCGACCCCAGGGATCAAACCCAGGAGCATCTTCCTCTGAGGCGGCAGTGCCAACCACCACGCCAGATGAGATGAGAAACATGACAAGACATGACAGTCTTAGCAAAGATGTGTGTATGTAGTTTAATCCAACTTTCAAAAAGCTGGAGCAATCAGACAAAAACAGAGGCACTTCCATGTTTATTTTCAGTGTAACAGTTTTCCATAAACTTCCCTCTGAAAACATAAGTGAATTATGTAAGTACTGAAACACCACAGGGTGATGTTATAGGAAAAGAATCACTGACAATAACTGTTTTCTAGTTACATTTAATAATATAGAATATCTGCAAACAAGTTAGAGGATCCTTCCCCAGCACCCCCCAACCCACCCCCCCGCTTTGAAGTTAATAAGACAAAAAAATGCAGCTTGTCCTTTCCTGAAAGAGTGCACAAACGTGCAAACAACGTTCTCAGCCCTTAGACTTTGCCATGTCCAGAGTCCTCTGACACTAGAGAGCCCTTGCAGAAATGTTCAAGCTTCACCCATTCAGTCCCCTGTGGCGCCTTTTTTTTTTTTACTTCTGACAATTCAACCACTCCCTTACACCTCCCATTCCAAGCGTGTATTAGAACATGATGTAGCCGTCAGGTGCCCGTAGCGTGCCTCCAAGTACATACATTCACACTCCCTTGCTTTTTGTCGTGCTAAATAATAAGTATGATCCTCCATGTTTGCCTTTGACTTCTCAAACCAACACCCTCAAACACTGATTCCTCTTATGTCTTCTTCCCTGTCTTCCTTCTTTCTTCTTTATCTTCCTTCAGATGCACACTGCCTCTTGTAAAACATGTAACACGCAAGGCACTCTGTAGGGATTTGTCCTTTCAGGGGTCCTGTACTGGCTCAACATGGCGGCTCTGTACAGGTGGACCCGCTCCACAAGTAAATATAAAGGGCTCATTCTAAGCTTTCGAAAACACAACGATGCATAGGTACAGGTAATTATACACTAATGAAAAAATACTTAGGAATATAATTTTCCATTTCTGCGAATAGATCCAACTAAATCCTACATAGCGGACCTTTAAGATGAACCCGTGAGAGTTGCTGTAGTAGAAAAAGCGCCAAAATCTTCAGAACTGAGAATGCAGTAGCATTTTAATTACTAAGACTTTATGTTCTGATACTTTTACTGAGGATTTTGTTGAATTTGTTTTACAAAAATGTGCTTCGCACAGATGTTTATTGACGCTCCAATAGCTGCCATGAGACTTCTATTATAAGTCAGTATTTTTTCCAGTACAGAGGTTAAAAGTTTGTTTGTGGTAATCACCCATGCACCATCATTTAAATGAATGAATGAATGAATGAATAAATAAATAAATACTACTACTGCTAATAATAATAATAATAATAATAATAATAATAATAATAATATGCTTACATTGATACTCTGTGTCCAGGAGCTAAGGAAAATGTGCGAGACTACAGCGGCCACTTAGCGTCCCATTACCTGAACATACAGAAAGCAGAGAAGAGCAGTGATCTGAGTAAGTAATCCCAGTCATAGAGAATTTCTCAATGTTTCTTTTTTACCTGTATTTTCGTATTTATAGAGCTGTGTCATTCACTGGTGCACACCCACCTGCCTCTTGACCATACTTGTCTTCCTGCACGACTTCCCGCGTGAGCCCGGCTGTGTGTCAGGCCTGTTGTAATGAATTAAAGCTGTTTCAATGGTTCTCCACTTAATTCACCCAGCTAACGCTTCATACCACAACGCTGATAAGTTCTCCATTCTGAATGGTTCGGAAGGTGGTGTTTAATTTTCTATAACAAACACGCACATGTTGTTGTACGTTATTAGTTTTAGAAAGGGAAATTGCATGGCAGCCACGCCACATAGAAATGCGTTTGTATGGTGAGCTTTTCCATGAGATTTGTATAGAATTTATGCATAATATAATATTTTTATATGATGTTTGGTGACAGAGGAATGCTTTCAGGAAGGATGGCTTTGGGGATTTCTGGTAACCTGACTGAAATGAGTTGTTTTTTTTTTGTTTTTTTTTCTTTTTTCTTTTCTTAATAACGTCAAGAGAATGAACATGTGAAGCTGGGGAGAGGGACGGACCGTTTATAGTGGCTATACAAATGAATCGTTTGTTTTGTGAGTTGCATTAAACATGGTTATAAATCGATAAAAGTATGACTTTTATTATTAAACATTGGTAAATTGCTAATAGTATAAGAGGAATAAATATTTTGGATTAATATAAGGGGATAGTTACCATAATATGCTTTATTCCTTAGAGTCAAAATGTTCTCAGAGCAAAATTGACACCTAACATTCTCTCATTGTCTACAATTAAACAAAGTGTAGATTTACTGCAGAAAGAAAGCATTAAAATATAAATAAAATGGACGGAATAAAAGGAGCACTAAAGCCAAACTGAGCCGCTTTCAGATTTAGATGGGTGTTGCAAATTTCTCGTGAGAAGCCGTGAGTTACATATGAGTAAGAAAAGGTGCCGGTTTTGAGTTGTTTCTTTTCCATTCTGAAGACGCCGGATACCACAGCCCAGCACAGGTGACCGAGCGCCGCAACAGGAAGTTAACGTCTCTGTTTCACTCTCGGAAGAAATGGGGTTCCGCAGAAGAGCTGGCGCCCGTCCCAGAGGAGAGGAGCGCCTCGCATCAGCTCATCGTCCCTGCTTTCAGAGCCAGGAAGTTCTCCCGCTGAGCTCTCAGAGCTCTCTGAAACAAGCGTCAAAGTCCAGTTAGTTCTCTTCACAGTGTAAACATTTGCGGGCCTGGTATTTGTTCTTTACACACAAATACTGTACATTTCTTATTTAGCTAGCATGTTTTATTTATGTTTTTCTTGCATTCATTTTTTTTTTTTTAATTTTACTTCACACAACATGAAGGGCAAGGTCATAAGGGCTGATTTAAAAACAAAAAAGTTTTATTTTTTTATTTGATAAATATGAACAGACGTTGTTGTCATGCTGCTACAGTTTGTAAGGCCTGGTTCACATTTAGCTGGTCGTTTTAAGCTTTACATAATTTTAAAAAGTATTTTATTTAGCATATTTCAGTTTGTTTGCTAATAGTAGTAAATAAAAAAAAAAAAAAAGTATTATACCAGCGACATGTTGTTTAAGGTATCACTAATTTGTGCTATAGAGTGTTTCTTCTAATTCTAATTCAGATATCACCAAAAAGAAGACAGCTTTGTAATTGTAAAATGTGTTCGCCTTTTTTTTTTTTTTTTTTTTGTGTACTGTTTAAAAATGCTGTAATGCATATTTTTCAAATTGACATGAACAAAAATATAATTTTTTGTACTCATAAGGGCTTGGGTGTTTTGTTTACATTGGCTCACATTGGGGCTGATGATTTCTATGCTGTCGTCGCTAATAATCTGCGCGTTTCTCTCTAACGACCGGATCAGAGAGGGTCTTGCCGAGTTCTCATCTAATCAAAACGTGATTTTGGGATCGAATTAATCAAGGAATTTCTTCTAGGAGAGAATTGTGGGGATCATGGGTAAATTTGGGCTTTGAGTGCTTGCTTTTTCCCCCCATCAGCTCCTGAACACTTATAATAATAATAATAATAATAATAATAATAATAATAATAATAATAACTGCTCTTCTCCGTCTTTTCATCCCACTCATGGATGATCCTAACAAGATTACACCCTATCAGATCTCCCATTTCGGGCCCTGCGCAGCTTCCCACCTTCCCTCCAGCTAATCGCTGAGACAGGCTTTCCCCCTCCTTCCTTTCTTTTCACCCTGCCTTTGAATCACCTCAATCGCTCGGCTTTGCGCTCCCCAGATGGAGTAAATATGGGCCCTGTTGGCCCTCCATAAGGCTTGAGCCCTTAATTCCATCTTAGCCGCTAAAAAGGGCAGCACTTGCTTTTGCGGCTTGGAGGTATCAGAGGGCTGAGAGCGAGGACATGCGAGTGGTTTTCAGGGCCTCGTTTTCTGACGGGGGGTGTTGGGAGGATAAGAAGGACTTGCTGTAATAGATACTTATCTGACTGCCCTGCAGCCCTCAAACACAAATCGCCCCTCTGAAGAGATTAGGACCCAGGGAGGGAACATTAGCTCTAATCCTGTGCTTTGAGGGGCCTGGGACATCCCCCCCCCCCAAGCCTTTTACACCCCAACTCCTTCTGTTGTAGCTTGTATCTGGCCTGTGTGTAAGGGGATCCTGCGGCTGCACATGAGGGGGGTCAGGGAGTGTGTGTATGTGCTCGGAGGAAAGGTGTGTGTGTGTGTGTGTGTGCTGGTTCAATGGCGAAGCTGCTTGTAGTGAAAAGCCCAGAGAGGTGCACACTGCTGTGTGTATCTGACTCCTGGCTCTCTGAAGAGATTAGGCGCTACATTGTTGGTTTGGTTGCTCATTTCCATGTGAGGGCTGCTCCCTACCGCTGCTCTCCTGGCCTGCTATTGTGCTGGGGTGGGGCAGAGGGGGGCTGAACCCGAGGGCCTGAAACCTCCAGCTTCCTTGTAGCCTTTGTTTTACAAATGGCCCGAAATGTAGATGTCACATTACAGATGCTTTACAAGCACCCCAGGTACTGATTGTGAGCGCTAGGTGGGAGAAAACGCCTGTATAAAAGTACATTTGCTAATCTCGAACACAAGACATTCACTTTAGCGTTACACGCACTGCACTATGCTGAATATCTTTTTAAGCAACTTCTGCTATTATTTTGTAACTTTTTTTTATTGTAATGCATATATGATGTCAGTGGGTGAAGAATTAGAATCAGGAAGTTTAATGTGTAGAAACAGGTGGTAGGGTAAGGGGTTGTTTGTTCCTTATAGGTAACTTGTGATTTATATAATTGCTTTTGCAATAATGTTTTTTTTTCTTTTTTCTTTTTTTTTTAAATCAACGCATGGAAGATGAAAATCGGCCCCTTTAGTGCCAGGTTTGAGTCTCAGCTGAGCCCTGCGACATTCCTGGTTGGTGTGACGAAACAGCTGCCCTTTGTTGTCACCAGGAGAAAAAAAAAAAGATGATATTTATTAGGATAACATGGTGACCCTCCAGGACACGTAGCTGTCCCTTGGAAAGGTGTGAAAACACACACTTCAGCCTGTCAGCATGGATTTCTGTCATGTGACACAAAGGAGATCAGTAGCATTACGAATGTTACACGACCAAATAAGAAGAAACGACTGGATTTGTATAAAAAAGATTCAACGGTTAGGCTACAGTCAGGTCAAGGGTCAGGGTTAGTGTTCGAAATGAAGTGGACTGAAATTCAACCGCATGAATGATGTCTGTTCAATTAGATTGCTTTATAGCGTTTTAGTTGTGGAGAACTGTCTTATTTGTTTATGAACACACATGATTCATGTGGTATAATCACACCAACATGTAACAAAAATCGGAATCGTGAAATATGACGTGTCGAATGAATCACGAACCGCGTGATTATTCAACTAAGACCTTCACGTGACTTTTCTGTAAATGTGTGGAGGTGTGTGAAAGTGCATAGTTTTCTACCTACACTACATTTGTTTCCTTTTTAGGTATATACTTTGGGATTTCCTCTTAAAATGGCTCAAGAGTCATCGCTCTCACTGCCTATACACTCATTTGGACCACCGGGCAAAGCCAATATGACTACCGATTACGTCAAATAAATCAGAAGTAGTACATTTATTTTCAAATATAGACAAAATATGTGAATTTGACTCGGGAAATCAGAGCAACGTCATCGAACACTCCAAATCCCGGCGCAGTTTAACGCATCACACAGGTTAAAAGCGTAACCATTAGTACACTGCACATGGGAATTACTATCACATTACAAATAATAATAACAAATAATAAACACAGAGCAAGCATAGAAAGTGGGAAATGAGCATCATAAGTGTTTTCTATGTTGTAATAAGGCACATTAAGCAATCCAGGCCTCACACACACACTCATGCCACCGGGGACTTCGCATGAGCCAGGCCCGCAGTGTTTGTCACAGGCTAACGAATGCCACCTGTCACTCACCCCACGCAGGGGCCGTCAATCAAATCGCACCCAGGAGAGAGAGCGGGGGGCAGGACCCGCTCGATCCCCTGACAAAGCCGTCCTCCCATTGGTGGGTCGCTTACTGTGCCACTACTCTGTTAGAGGGAGTGATGGAGTAGGGCTGATAAGGGAAACGACAAAAGATGGGCTGGAGGTGGAGGGGGAGAATTGATAGCAAAGAGGTGGGACAGCATTGATAACATTCACGCTATGCTAACAGCCCTCCATTTGGGACTGAGGCCTCGGTAAATCCTGTTAGTGCTTCTAAGGGAGACTCAGGGGGCCTGAAGAGAAACACAGTGGCTTTCAGATGGTTTGATTAGATTCGTAATGTGAAATTTCTTGCCACTAACTAACTAACGGGAAATTAAAGGGGGAAGAGTATACAGCTGTGTGACAGCAGAGCATGATAACTAAATGGTGGTAAATGTATTGGTGTGGATAATATGGAAAAAAAGAAAATAGGATTAAACTAGGTTTTTGTCGTTTTTGGGGGGATGGTGTACCTCAAGGTTACTTTTATGCTTTCATAGCCTGATTTATTTGAATTGATTTCTTTTTAGTTGAAATTCAACAACAAAGAGGTTTGTTAGTGTCTCAAACGTACCCTCGATATATGTTAGAATAACTTTAAAGCTGAAAATGTATAGAGAGATTTCTATTTCTACTGCACAGTATATTATCCTAGTTGGGTCCTAAATGCACTCCAAGGAAGTCTGTCCAAGCAAAAAGTTTTTTTTTATTCAATATTCAAACATTTCATCTCCATTCTTTCTTAAGCTTATAACAATATTCTCATGGCTTTATGGGCAAATAATAGTTTGCACTATGGCTGTGTGATATAGCATTTAACATTTAAAAGGTCATTCCATGCTTTTATACACTTGGTTAGATCAGTATTACACCATTGGTCTGTGTTTTCAAATGTTTACAACTTTCCCATGAGATTGTGCCCTGTTTTGATTAATTACAGAGGTTATATTATACACCGTTGCTGTATTCGGGCCTGGTAAAGCTGCTGGCTTAAAAAAAAAGAAAAGATTGACCTTATTATGAAACCCTTAGTACTGGCCTCAAATCAAGCTCATATTGTATATTCAGCCTTAAAATGTGTGAGCGTTTCACAGGATTAGGCATTTCCTCGACAGCAATCAGGAACTTGCTCGGAAAGAAAAACTAACATGGCGAAGGTGTTAAGTGTTAAACGCTTACTGTGGATTCCCTTCTAGCTTTTGTTAACGGATCTTATTCAGCCCAGACTATAGTCTATCCTAATGACATGCTCAGGCCTTTTGTTATCTCCGTGGTATGCAGGGGCCACTAAATGAAGTCACACCTTTTGGCCACTGCCATTATCAGCTCATTAGGCCATACATACTGTGGTGTGTTCTTCTCAATCTGACTCGGCACGCTCGTTCCTTTTCAAGCAGGCTATTTTGAATAGACTACAAATGGCAGCCCTAATCAAATTGTGTATTTTATCAAAGACAACTGCTTTAAATGACGTTTACATACAGCCTTTTTTTTTATCACTGTCCTGATAAGTTGTTGTGTGTTCCTTTGGCATTTGTAGCAAAGTGCAAACTCACTCTAAGGATCATTCATTAAAATATGGAGATTTTGCCTGTTTTTGTAAAACAATGATCTTTGTAATTTGTGCTAAAAAAAAACAAAAACAAAGGGTAGGTGATGTTTGGGGGAAGACTCCAACTCTCAATCTCTTTCCAATACATTTCTGATGCCATTGTGACCAGGGCACATCTTATTGTAGTATTTTTTTTCTACTCTCTTTGCTACTGAGTAACATCCTTTAGGCAAACTGTGTTAACTTGACCTGCTGGAGCATGTGTAACACCTGCACTGTGTGCAATCAGAGAAAGGAGGAAGGAAAGAAAACAGAACCGTGTGTGATGGACACAATGGCCGTTGCCCTGAGCTGTTTGTAGGATAATCCCTGATCTTTGCTCGCTGCTCAGGCCATTGTACATGCTGGGCAAATTTGCTCTTGGATATCTTGAATGCAAAGTTTTTATTTTAAATAGTATTTCATTTTTAAGTACACACAGTTGGGCTTTACACTGAGTAAAAATAGTCATTTTTTAATCCTGCACATTCTGTATTAAATAACTAGCCTATAAAAATCAATAAAGTAATGCATATGAGCCAAACATTTTCAGAATAATGCTCGACAGAGAATACTCTGCACTCCTTCCCTAGACTTAACTTTTTTTTTCTCTCCATAATTAACAAAAATTGCCATGTTTTTTTTTTTTTTACTTTGTAGAGAAGATAGAAAGCTGTATCCTGAGTGAATTATAATGCAGGTTATTTATTGGAGAGCTGGTTTGCTGGTGCACGTTATGAGCGCATGAGTGCAGATTTCCTTTGCAGCTTTCTCACTGAAATGTTGATGTGAAATGGGAGGCAGTGGATTTCAGCCTGTCTGCTGTGCTTGTCTCGGCAGGGGAGTGAAGCAGAGCCATTGGCATGGATCTTTAGGAATTCTAATCTTATCTGCGCCGCTTGAACAATGCGGCATTAGCATCTGTTCTGCTGTCATTATCATACACATTAGTCAACACCTGTTTCACTTAGACCGATTTAATTACAGCAACCGAAATTGGTGCGCTTTGAATACAAAAAACCAACACCTCATCTCACCTCATCTCCTCTCATCTCCTTTCTCCTCAAAGCTCTCCAGCTTACTCCATCCTGATACTTTAAGCAGGGGAGTTTTCTCATCTGGAGCAAGAAAAACTAACCTATTATTATAGAACTGCATTATTATTTTGAAAAATATCTCTGTTCTAATCTGTTATAAAATATTCTCTCTCATGACACAAAGACTACTAAGTTGTACCTGTTCTTGTCTCTGGGGTGGAACATTTAAAAGTACACCTTTTGCACCTTCAATAAATAAATAAATAAATAAATAAATAAATGAATGAATGAATAAATGAATGCACGTAGTGTACATTTAAAACTTAAAAAAAAATGCAAAAAAACAAAAGCAAAACAAAAACAAGCCACAACAATGACTAAACGATGACGATGACAACAACAACAACAACAATAATAATAATAAACAAATTAGGCAAATCACGGTCAGTTTATCCACCTTAAATCATTTTACAAGATATATACAAAAGTCTGGATGAAAATACACAATGGAAGAATTAAGATTTCAACTGAAAAGAAATCATTTTAAATAAATTAGGCTATCAAAGCATAATATTAAATGTGGTGACAGATGATGCAACCTTGAGGTACACCATCCCACAAAAACAACCTAGTTTAATACTATTTTGTTTCCTGGGTGCAGTTGTAGGAGCTGAATTGTCTGACTTAGAGAATAATAATAATAATAATAATAATAATAATAATAATAATAATAAATGAAAAGACTATAGCATTAGTTTCATGCGCAAATTGCTTTGGAGGCTACAGACAAAAAAATGACCTCGTTTCAAGGAAAAGTGTGGAATGAAGCATTTTTCACTTTTGACCTCTAATTGTTTCGACACGTTTATGAGCTGCTGTTAAAGCATGAAGTTTAGGAGGCTGATTCAGGCCCAGTTTGTTCCCAGGTGTCAGACGCGCCATGACACAGTGCTGTTAATCAAATCCCCATTAATCTCCAGTGCTGTCTCACCCAGTCCTGCTCAGACAGACACATGGAACACTCTCAGCATGAGCCAGAAACAAAGGTTTATCCGAAGTTGTTAGTGTGAGAGATTTAATCCCAGTTTGATGCTGCTGACTCTCACATTTTCAAGGTTTTCCGTTCACCCATTTGTTTTGATTTTTTTAGGTTTTGATTGTTTTTTTGTTGTTGTTTTATCCGTGGCTCATTTTGTTGTTGTTGTTTTTGTTGTTGTTCAACATTATTGCAACAAGAATATCTCTTTTTTATAAAATTGTATACAAGTATTTACCTCATTATAAATTTAATTCTTTATTAAATCATTAAAAAAACCACCATGATTTATAGCAATCCTCAGACATGTGGCCTGACACAATGCTGCACCATGCGTAAACCCTGCGCACTGGATGAGTCCAGAATGCACGGTCAGTATTTACGTTCATATCTCGAATGCACTGACCATCATCATCATCATCATCATCATCATCATCATCATCATCGTCGTCTAAAGAGGTATCCTTTAAAAGAGCCTTATCTCTAGCAATGTGAATTTCAAATGAGGCATCCCGATGTACCTCTGCCACAATGCAGATCGCCGGCCTCAGATAAGCACCGTGTGTTTAATGGCTTTTTAGAGGCCGTTAAAAGGAACAGCGGAATTCTCCTTTGAAGGGATTTTCAGTCCCAGTGAAAGCTTACAGCTTTTGGAGTGCAACTGTCAATCATGCCACTAGACCCCGCCCCCTCCCCGGGGCTCCCTCTATAAAGAGAGCCCGCGCGCGCACAGAGCCATCGTTCCAACCTTTAATGCTCAGGTTTGCAGGATGCCTGCTTCTCCGAGCGGATTTGGCCACTACTTTGTGGACCCAAACGTCTCCATGCCTGCTGGATACCAGATGCTGGGCTGTGCTCCGGGGGCGCAGCAGCCTCCTCCTCACCTTGCTGCCATGGCCGGGATGCCTCTGCCTTTTTCAGGAATACCAGGATTCACTTTTATTCCGTTCCCGCATGCTGGACACATACCGCACATGGTAAGTCGTATCAACTTGTAACATGACCTGGACCTGCTTTGAACCCTGAAAGTGCATCCAGGGCATTTTTAGTTTGCTCCCTAAGTGTGAGGTAGGACTCATGTCCTTAGAGTGCTCATGTTACTGGGGCGCAATTACGCACGGCGCAAAGGCGCAGAAACTATCGCGTTTGAAAAGTCTCTACACTGACTGCTTCTGTGCTTGGTTTCCCAGGGGAGCTCCTATGACCTGAAAGCCGCTTCACCTTATCACCAGGCTGTGCTGAGCCGCGGCGGCGCGTATTTCTCCCCGTACAGAGCCGTGGGCGCGGAGGAACCAGGACGCGCGGCCAAAGTAGCCAGCAGGGAGAGCACCGGCGCGCTGAAAGCCTGGCTCAGCGAGCACCTGAAGAACCCCTACCCCACCAAGGGCGAGAAGATCATGCTGGCCATCGTCACCAAGATGAGCCTGACCCAAGTGTCCACTTGGTTCGCCAACGCGCGCCGCCGGCTCAAGAAGGAGAACCGGGTCAGCTGGGCGTCCAAAGCCAAGAGCGATGAGGACGAGGAGGTGGAGGAGAGCGAGCCAGAGGAGGAGGAAGACCTAGAGGATGGCTCGCAGAAACCTCGCTGCTCAGACGATGAGGTGGACATTGATCCTCAGGTTGTTGATGTTGAGGAGGAGTCGAGCGCAGGGGAGAGCGAGACCCCACGCCCTGGTGCAGAGCGCCTTCAAGGACGACCCAGCCAGGGTGACACTTCCAGCTCCTTAGCCGGAAACAGTGAGGTTGGGTGTGAAACTTCGAGCAAGGAGTGTAAGGAAAATGCTAATGGACAGAAACCGAAAATCTGGTCTCTTGCAGAGACTGCCACTTCAGAAACCCCTCTAAAGAAGAGCAGTGAGCTTTGCCAAGAGTTTAGCCAATGGTGGGCAAACTGGCCTTCCAGGAGCAGCTACTTGGCCTCAAGTTACTCTGCACACTTTCTAACACAAAGTCAGTTAAACTGTTAATGCAGCTCATGCAAGGCAGATGTTTGCACTTTCGAACTCTGAAGAGCTGAGGTTTTTTTTTAATATACTGAACATTTTGTTATTCTTATGATGGACCCTATAGTCACGAAGTTTACAGCCAGGTTTCAACCCAGATTGTTGTAAATATTTGTAAATGCTATTTTGTTGTACACGTTGTAAATTATAAATGCTTTTACATGATGAGTTATTTTTGCTAAAATAAAACTTTTGAAAATGAAAAAAAAAAATATATATCTATATATAGTGGTCATGTCATGTGGTCATGAAATGCCTTGGTTTTGGTCTGTTTTAAATACTTTAAATTCAGGAAAATAACATACAGAAAAAGTAAAGTTTCGGGGAGATTTCATGAAAAGTATTTTTTAGACTTTGTCTTGGTAAACTCATTTTGAATATTGCTCTACAAACAGGCTTTAAGGTCATCTCATATCCTGGGGAGTTTAAAATGGGGATTTTTATTTTTATTTATTTATTTTTTTTGCTTTCATGTTATGTGGGAAAACAGAGCCATTAAGGGATTTGCATATCTAACATTGATCTTTTAAAACAATCCAGAGCTTCAAGGATTAAGAACACAAACTGTTCTGTCTTGCTGGGTGATAATTAAGACCATTATCTGCTCTAAATCTCTCAAGCTGGTGACAGACCCCCTCCCCCCCCCCTTTCTTTTTCTTTTTCCCCCTCTTTTAATTTTTGTTTCAAAGGCAGACTTTACAACTCATATCAAAGAGGGATTAAGTGGAATTTATCAAGGAATCAGAGCCACACCCATCATACGAGTACTGTACTGCTCTATACACACACTCTGTACTTGCAGATTACAGATTCTCACAACTTCTACTCTCATTCTCTCAACGTTTATAGAAATACTTACTATGATGAATTTAATAGCTGGGGATCAGTGTACCAAGTCTTGCCATGTGGTGGATCCATCAAAAGTGCATCTTTATATCTTTAAATATAATTTAAGGTACATCCTTACACCTTACTTACCCTTAAGTGGGTTATGTATCCTGGGAGATGCAAACTCTGAAACTGAAAATAAATATATTTTGAAAAAAGTGAGGGGAAAAATAGCAATGAATTCAATTTCTTTATGGTTTTTAATGTTCTTAAAGGGTTAAGGACCACTGATATCTTAAGCACCTTTAATATTATACCCTATTTTAAGGTCAAAGGGTACACCAAATGCAGCGTCCCAGAAAAAGATACATTCTAAAGGTAGAAATGATGTCCCCTTAATTGTTCCACCGCATCAAGCATGTAAAGTCCTTATTTCTGTGCATCACGTGCATGATAAAAAAAAAAAAAAAGTTGCACACACGTTTCCAATGGATTTTTATTCCTATTGCTGAGTGAATAATTTAATGTAATAGTTGCTGCAAAAGTTCCCTTTGGCACACACCACACCACACACACACACACACACACACACACACACACACACACACACACACACACACACACACACACACACACAC
>JAQMCW010000015.1:15096290-15106854 GCA_030068335.1 Chrysichthys cranchii | reverse complement strand
GAGGGTGCAGGTGCTCTTGGGAAACCGAGTCCGTGTCGGGAGGAGGGTTGCCAGAGTTCGTAGAAACACGCGGGTTGTCAGAGTTCACAATACCGGGCGGATTGCCGGTATTCCTGACAATCGTTAGCACACTAAGTACAAAAAAAGTGTGTGAAAATTGCATGAGTACATTGAAGTATAATAAGTACACTTAAATTAAGTACACTTTAGCATACTTTTTTATTTACCTGGGTTATGGTAATGTTCAGAATAAAATAGAGGTATTTTATAATCCATTACCGTGAGCACTTTTATTCCAGTAGTGAATGTCTAGTCAGAGTAACAAACTACTCTGACACATATAGGAAGAATACAAATACTTGTGGAAAATGGGGGAGGAACGTCTAGACTAGACGAAAGGTGCTGAGAATTTATGGACCTGGTGTCAGTTAAAAAAAAAAAAACCCTATGCCTTGCAGTCCTTCTGATATGAGTCTTCTCATAGGCAATAACCATCATAATTGTTTTCTCAACAAGCACAGGGCTTTTATTTTTGTCTGGTGCAAGACTTTGATTCCCAAATGTTAAAATGTATAAAAAAAACAACATCAACGCTATTACACGCCAGCAAGTAAATTTAGAAATCCTGTGTGTGTGTTTGCTAAATTCAGAAAGACAACAGAACGTTATGTTAGCCTGGGATGCCTGAGACATTGGTTTATGTGCAACACAGTGGAATTTGATGAATGCATTGGAATACTTCCTGCAAGGAACTAAAGAAACTGGCTAACCCACTTTTCAAGGGACTTGCCCAGCACTAGCTGGAACCAGTCGCAGGCAGGCATTGTAAATGCACCACTTTTATTTTTTGTGACACACTTTTTTGTCAACAAAAGAGGAAGTTATGTTTTTGTAGCCATAATTATAATCGTTTGACTGTCATCTATTGTTATATTGCAGGAAAAACAAGCCTCGCAGTACAACTTCAGCGTGCACAAATATAATGCCTACAGATGGCAAAAAAGGGTACTCCAGGTATGAAAAAAAAAACCCCGCACACATTTATTGTTTTATTGTGATGTAAAGAAAGAAAGAAAGAAACCATACAAGAATAATCATGCACAAGTAAAGTTAAAAATGACCAAACAATACATGCTATATGGCTAAACGTTTGTGGAAACCTGACCGTCACACCCTTATGTGTTTTTGAACGTCCCATTCCAGATTTGTTCCCCGTTTGCTGTTATAATAACTTCTACTCTTATGAAAGGCTTTCACGCATGAAATTTTAGTGCATGGCTGTGGGGATTTGTGTTCATTCAGCCTCATGAACAATAGTGAGGTCAGGTACTCACGTTGGGTGAGGTGGCCTGGGGTGCCGTCGACATTCCATTTCCTTACACTTGAGTTCTTTATGGAGCTCGCTTCATGCACAGGGACATTGTCATGTTGGAACATGTTTGGGTGATTTAGTTCCACTGAAGGGAAAACGTAATGCTCCAACATCCAAAGACATCCTAGACAAATGTGTAACAATGTCATGATGGGATTCACACAGATGCAAGACGGGTGAAATCCAATACATTTTATTTACAACATATACTGTAGTAAACGTACAACAGTCAACACTTTCCTGGCAACCACTGAGGGTGACTAAGGTGAGGTATGAGGGTGACTGGAGGCTTCCTGAGGGGCGACTGGCATATATATAGTACCAGGTAATGAGGAACAGGTGTGACTGTGTGAGCAGGCACAGTGAGTGTGAAAACCCGGTTAGTATTCTGGGGACCTGGATCGCTGTGTGTCGTGTCGGTCTGGCACCGGCCTAACAACCAACAGATTTGGTAAGGCCCACGCATGAGTGTGACAGTCAGATGTTTACAAATGTGTGGCTACATTGTGTATGCTGGACATGCGATATGTGGTATACAAGTTGAACGGGGCAGGAGGGTGTTTGTAATTTCAGCTGTCCTTACTCCTCGTCTATGTGAAATTCTGTAAAGTATTTTTGTTGGATTAGAGAAATGTGTGTCTCCTCAGATTGATTTCAGCACAAAGATGGTTTGCAATATTGAGAAAGGCACTATGAAGAGGCAGTTTCCTTTTGGGAACATTAAAAACTGCCACGATGCTGAAGGTACCAGGTTCACAGTGTTGTTCAAGGATCACCATGATTACGAACTGGAGGCTATGTCTCCATACGACAAGCAAAAAGTGAGTTTGGACATTTTTGATGCTACAAAGACATTGTCTCACCAATACTACTGTAAAGCCACACCAGTTGATCTCTGTCCCCATTCAGGATACTGTCTCTCTAAGGACAGGATCCTCAGGGTTGGGACTGGGAACTACTGCAGGACAATTTCTATTTCAGTTCCTTTCAATACATATTTATAAAAACATAGCTATAAAACACAGACGCTTCATTAACTATGAAACTTGACAGGTTATTATTATGATGTCACTGATATGTGCTGTAGGCATGCAATCAAATATGAATGTGTTAATAAGAATTAATGGATAATATTTTCTAAACAGATAAGAGTAATATGTTCTAAAGCAGATTAAAAAAAATAGGAGGTGTATCCTTTCTAGAAAATAGGTAGAAGGGTCTAGTTGAGGCTAGAAGTGTGCATCATTTTGGACTTGACAAAAAATTAAAGGGGGAGGTTTTTCCTTCAACCATGCACGATCGTGCAGTCGTTTTGGAAAATAGAACCAGCTATGTTTGCATTTCGCTGGCAGATACAAAATAATTACAGCATAGAAAAAAAAATGCCATGATCACATCTCTAGTCAAAACCAATTATGAAGCTGTAAGCTGTAGCTAATTTTGAGGAACTGTCAAAGCCACAATTCCTAGCTGACAACATGCTGACAGTGCTGGCATTTCTTTCTCTGGACTTCACCCCCCTCCCAGTGTTTTCCAGGATAATAGTGGTATGGTTCATTAAAAAAAAGAAAGAAAGAAAGAAAGGAAAAAAGAAACAGTTTCTGGTTTAGGCTACAGATATTTGGAGCATTGAACAGATACAGATAGTGGACTTGCATTTCCAAGTAAATAGGTTTCTTTTATGTTTATTTATATATATATACGTAAGTATGCATACTTCTAACATTCAAATATGTCAATTCCATCTAGATCCTGGAACTGATAAATCAGATTATCTACAGGAACATCCAACCTGCAGACAGTAATGAGAAACCAGAAGAGCCACTGGTGTCCCCAAAAAGGCTTCATGAGGGCCAGCTGCTTCTGCAGCGAGGAGGGCTAGCATCGTTCAAATGGAAGAAGTATAGACATGTTTAGCATCATTAAACACCTCACTGACTTCATAGCTTTAGTCACACTAAACAAAAATAAAATTAGCATTGTATGGTGCAGTTGTAGAAATAACCTTTTGACCAGCTTGTGATTCTAAAGTATCACGAAGTTCACGTAGCAATGAGTATTATTTTCATTTAAACCCAAAGAACAGAGTAGGTTCAGTTGAGTCCATTTTAGCTCTAGGTAGTAACACTACAAAATGTGGAAAAATTCATACAGGGTAAGTTCTTATGCAAGGTACTGTAATAGTGAAAAAAGAAAGATAGCACCTGCACATTTAAATACAGTCAACTATCAGGTATAGTCAAAGGCATACAAAATGAAGTAAAAAATAGGCCAGGCAAATACTTGATAAGAAAGAAATGGCTTGAGAATGTAAAGGGAAATTGCAATACTTTACAAAGGGAAATGAAAAACATGAGGCATCTACACAAGGAAGTTAAATGCCTTCTGATGGAGAAACAGGTATAGATAATAATGGGGATTCACTATTTATATATTTTTCTATTTATATTAGTTTCACTAATTATACTGACAGTTTTAAAGTGGGAGTGTCTAAAAAGCTTGACACTGAAATGTTATAATAATAATTGACTAATGATATGTTATTAATCCACTGTTAAATAATAATCAATGATGAAAAACAGTTCATTAACACTGCTGATGATTTGATGCATACTTGTGAGCTGTGGACGTAATGTGTATTAATGTTTTCTTCACCAGGTATGATGCACATCTCTATAATGGACACCTGACCCTGCACCCAACAGGGCACTGGTGGTATGGGGACGAGGCCGAGGTTCCTGCGTACTCCAACCTCATCATTCACTTATCCGATGGCAATGCCAGCGCAGCTAGCCACTCCACCCAAGACGCTATTTTTATGCTAATCGCTAACAAGAATGAGTTCAAGTGAGTTCTATAGCACAGACCTGAGATAAAATCTTCACAAAGCTCATTTAATATGATAGACTTTCCTTTGTTCCATTTAGCTCAGGATATTTTATTAAGTGACTTCTGGAAATATTAAAAGAAAATATGAAAATATTTCTGTAATCTTTTCTAGTTTACAAGTTCCAGTAAATGGACCGATGAGCTCGGAGGCCATTAGGAGTGAACGCGATGCCTGGGTTAAAGCTATTAACAAGTTATGCATAGACTGGAAACACAAATGTCAGTCTGAGAATGTGTATGAAGAACTCACGGAATCAGCTGCGATTGCCAGACCCATTAAAGAGTGTCAGTCTGAAAGTGAGACCGAACCAGAGAGTGCCATGGTGCAGAACAATCATGGGTCTGCTTTAGTGCCACCGCTGCCAAGACCCCGAATATCCGCTGCACCTGTTCCATTGCTTGGGCCAGAGCTCGAACCAGCGTACCTTCCTGCCCTGGGGCCAGAGAAGGTACCTGAGTTAAGGCTACCATCCACACCAATGAAAACTCCAGTGCCAGGGCCAGTAACACATCTTCCAGACATCACATCTCTGATTCCTGCTCCTCCCATGCCACCTCCTCTGCCCATGAAGGCCACACAAAACCCAGTGACAAAGAAAACCAAAGCCTTTCACTGGGATGTCATTATTCAAGACAAGGTACTATATTTATTGTACTGTGCTAAATGCATAGAGTATATAACAGATTTTGTAATGCTAACAGCCTTCCAAAAGTGATGAAATGAAAGGTTTCTAAATATACACAAACACTGTAAAGAAACTCTGTGTGTAAACTGCATCAATTCTGTTAGTTCTACTTCCTTTCATTCCGGACCACCAAAATGATTTCCTGAGGAACTAATAGACTAATTCCTGCTTAGCCTATTGTTTTCTTATCGAGTACCAACAGCAAGTTATGGCAGTAACCATACCCTCACGCTAAGGAAGCTAGCTACTTCACATTAATCTTCATTCCCATTCTAGTCTCGTCAAGGGGTTGCGAAAGTGGATCCAAGATCTTAAGTATGCATTTTAACCTTTACATCCTGCTTATTCTGTTATTGTTAAATCTGAACCATCCAAGGACAGTGTGCTGATGTGAACCGTGGACGAGCATAATATTAGTGCGTGAAGTAGAAATCAAGTTCTACAGAGCTGATGAGACTAGAAGTGTGACGTAGTGTCCAGAAAAAAAGCCTCCTTTTATAGGACTCCCATGTGGGGTCATGGTTGGGCCTTTGCTTTTGGTTCTTCTGTGGGGAAACAAGCAGTACTAATTACGCCACTAATTCAAAAGGAAGTCATCTCTTTTCAAGATCAAGTTGTAGAACCATGGTTCCATATAACCATGCAGGCACCTTTTGGTACCATAAATTTGTATGTCTCAAAGTGCATGAGGTTTTATATGAAAACTGCTTGTGAGGTTTCAAGCATTCTTAAAAAAAAGTTGCTCCAGTTATTGTGCAGATTTTGAACGCTGCGCTTCGCTTCTGTAGTACATTTTTTTTTCTGTAGTACATGGTGTTCATCTGAACAGTGACCTGCAACTTAATGTAAATACAATATTCTTTTTTTTTTTTTTTTAATGAAATCTAGAATAAGACTTTAGCATAGTACTGTGTATTGCTTTGGATACACAAACCACAGAATATAGTGTGAGAACATAAATATAACGTTAGACTGCAGCGTCTATGAAAGATTCTGTTTACCTCTTATAGACTTGGAATTAAAATTATTCATAGTCCTGATTACACACTGGCCCGTTTTTGTGGAACAGAACACTACATTTATTAGGTTTTCCCACCATGACCGAATGGTATGTGTTTTCCCTGAGCTCATATATTCCAGGCAGAGTGTGTGTGTGTGTGTGTGTGTGTGTGTGTGTGTGTGTGTGTGTGAACTGTGATTTGGATCGTTCGTGCCCATGGTTTATTTATTGCAGGTTCCTGTGGGGAAAATGAAGATATTGACTGTTTTTGCTGCTCTTACAGATTGCGAAGTCATTGTGGGCGCGGGGAAGTCCTCGAGAAATTGAAATCGACACATCGCGTCTGTATGAGCAATTTGGAGTCAAAGACTCGGGGCACTTCTCTAACACAGAGTCCAGTAATCATGTTGAAATCCTGCTGAATGCGAAAATCGCACACAACTTCAGTGAGTATTGGAGTTACTGAAAAAAAACAACAACTGATAACATTGTTATAGTTTGCTAAACTATATTTAAATGAGAGACTTGACCATATAGATATATACGGTAAAGTAAATATAAGCCCCTCGTTATGTTTTATCTATGCGGACACCACTGCATGCTTCAAACGTGTTAATATATTATTATTTTTCATTTCAAATTACAGTATATTAATTGTTTATAGCAACTAGCCATACAGAACTAGCCACCAAAGCAAAAGAGTTGTCTGATTTTCAAAGAGGGTGTATTGTCGGTCAGTCTGAGAGGGTTATGTAATTGAAGCAATCATTTTATTTCAAGCATAAATCAACATAAATACATCAGAACATTTAAAGGCATACATATTATATGCTTGTATTTTATTGCCATCTTTTAAAACAATGTTGAGTGACGGATCATGATTGAAACTCTATAACCTTCCTCTAGCAACAATATTTTCATTATAACTTGAAAGATTTTGTTACATCATGTTCCCACGGAAAGACACATGAAACCTGTTGTAAGATTTGGTGCGTTAGAATCACTGGCTGTTTTGTGGCTTTGAACCTTGTTGAACTCGTGGTCGGAAAAGGGAAGTCCATGTTCACAAACCTAAGAATATAAAATGTTTTGCATTGAGCCTCTAATCATGTTAGACATTATAGGACGACACTCGGGGCAGTCGTTCTTTCGTTGCAGGGCTAAATGCACGTTAAAGTTTAAAGTATGGCTCATTCCATTCACTTCATTTGCTGCATATTTTAATAAAGAGTGCCAATAAATCAACACTTTAAATATGACTTCATGAAGCTGCCGAGTCTAGGTCTTTAATTTAGGCGTTAATAATCTTAACAATCGATTAGTTCTAATGCTTGGGAATTGGGAGGATGGCCTGCATTGTATTTTTGGTTTGGTGAGTGAACTTGCCTGTGAGGTGAGTATTTGTGTATCTTGCAGAAGCAATCACGGCGGATGTGTTATTGATCCCTCTGGAAGGATTAGGGCAACAGGAACGGCAAAACAGGCCATTAAAACCCAACAGCGGATCACTTAAGGATAATGTCACATCTCACAAAAACTCCCCTCAGATAACTTTTCAGCATATTGTTAAGCACGACAGATAAAGACAGGATTTGAGAGTGAGTCGATAGTTTTTCTGATTACATGTTTGCAGTTTCCAAAAAAAAAAAATTGGAAAACTGCTAAAGCCTCCTTTCATTCTTCTTTCATCAAAGCCTGATTCTTTTCTGGTAGAGCTGGTTTATCATCAGCATAGAAGTGAAATGTGTGCACCCACATGAATAATTATTTCACACCCCACTGATCTTAACATTTTAGGTTGGATATTTCTCAAAGCTTTGTGACTTTTTGTAACTCAAAGACCTTAATCGCATACGTTTTAGTTGCGTAGACTGTGTAGGAAGCCTGAACTGTGTAGGGAGACTGCTTTGTGTCTTGCAGACGGAAAAGTTTACGACTGCCAGCAGATGGCATCATATCAGCAATCTCTGACAGTATAATGCTGAGCAATATTGCAATATTGGGGGGGGGGGGGGGTTACCTCTGTGGCTTCAAATGATTATATTTTATGGATTCAGGCTGATAGCACTGCAGGAAATACATTGGTATCTTTGGAAAGGGGGCAAATATTAGAGCAGAAATCTTTTCCCTTGGTGAATTCGTGAATGAGTCACCCCCTTTGATCACTCGTAGATGATGGATTGAAGATGTCATGGTATATGCTACTACATCACCACTGTGCTTCTAGCAATTTTTTTTTAGGATATCCAGGAAGGAGCTTATTGCAGGATAAAGCAGGGCTGAGTGTTGTTATTGAACTAAGACAACATGGAGCTTCTGCTATCAAGTACTTCACTGAGAGGCATGACAGGCATAGTCTGCTCTTTTCGTGCATCCCTGTACTCTACCTATGATGTCTGAATAAAAAAACAGGGATCTAAGCAGGACTTTGAATTAGCTTTCGGCTAGAATTTACATCACACTTAATAGTCATTGTCCTAATGTGCTTTATTAATAACATTATTAATCCCCGTATGAATACTCTACCCATACTTTTATTTTGTGAATAAAATTTTTTTTATGCATTGTCACACTTTAAACAGCAAAATAATAATTTCCGTTTTATTTATCCGCTGTGGAATTAGCTTATAAAAATCGTGTAAAGATATATTATTTGGGAGCTGCTAAGCAGTCCCAGCCATTAGGCTTGGACGAAAATGTAAACTGGGAATTAGCTTTAGTAATAACTTTAAAGCAGCATAAGCCTTTTCTAACACGTCTGCGGTGTAGCTGCAGGATAAGTACAAGTACCAGGAGCAAACATTCTAACACCTTTTCCTGGAATGTGAGAAACCCTGAACTCAAAACATGACAGAAAATCTTGCCAAAGGTATTTTTGTGTAGTTTTATCCAACACTGGAGCACTGCATTCATTCATTCATCTTCATTAACTATTTTATTCTGGTCAGGGTCACAGTGGATCTGGAGCCTGTGCCTGGGCCAATAGGGATTCCAAGGAAATTCACCCTGGATGGGGAGCAAGTCCAACACAAGGCAGCGTGCACACACAATCACACACGCGGTCACATCTTAGGGCAGTACAGCGTAGCCAGTCCAACCTTAAATGACCTCAACCGGTTCAACCTCAAAAGCTTTCAGTTGTAGTAAAAGTGGGGTGACTCAGTGAGTTAAGACACTGGACTACTGATCAGAAGGTTGGGAGTTCAAATCTAAGTACTGCCAAGCTACCACTGTTGGGTCCTTGAGCAAGGCCCTTAACCTCAACTGCTCAGTTGTATAAATGAGATAAAACTGTAAGTCGCTCTGGATAAGAGTGTCTGCCAAATGACGGTACTGTAATGTAAAAGTAGTCTCATCTCTTGACAAGACAAATAATAATGATCTATAGCATAATTTACCAAAACCTTTTGAAAGCAGAAATCTCTATTTTCTATCTCTGAATCAACATTCGTACATCTTTTTGCATTATACGAGACTTCTGTGTAAATGGCTTTTTCACTCGTTTCTCAGTACAGGGAAAGGTCATAATTATTGTCTGTAGAAATTGCTCATAAAGTAGTGATGGGGTAGATAGTAATTAGGTTGAAAACAATGCAGTGTTACTTTAGTATGCTTGAATAAAATTCCACTGTGCCTTTTAGTAAGTCCCAATGCACGTCAAACAGGAGGTTAACCTCAGGCACGTCCAGTCTGACAGTCAGAGCAAGAGAATGCATGAGGCGCAAGTGTCTCAACACTGGCCCGGCAGAAAAAACTATGTCAAAGCACACAGCACAAATAGGAGGTGAACATGAAAAATGCATGACCACCTCACTGGCCTGTTTGCTCGCCTCCGACACAGGTTATCCCTCAGGCAATCTGTCTTCCAGCAAAGCCAATGCGAGCAGGATTCAGAAATGTAAAAATACATGTAATGTACCAGTAATGACTTAACAGGTGTCAACCAAACGTATGAGGGAAAAAAAAGCCATGATTCACACTATCCATGAAGCATTTGAGGACCATATGGAGTATCAGGGTTTTTTTCCTCAGTAATTACTTATATTGTATATAGTTTATTCCTCATTCACATGGTACTCCATTTATTGTACACTTTTTTACTCAGAGACTTCTAACCAGTGACGTGCGGTGAGGTTCATGGCTGGTGAGGCAGTAGCATTTCGTTACTTGATTTCTGCATTCGTTTGGTTCTGTTCATTAATCTCTCAGTTGCCGGTGTCTACCTTATGGATACACACACTTTATTTATTCCTTCCTGTTTCGATTGAAAGTCCAGTTTAGAAAATTGTTTGAGCTTGGATATAAAATCCTCCACTGTTTATAACAGGTGGGGCGAGAGGGGAAAAAATATCACAGCACTTGACTCGCTCGTGACCATGGACTCTAAGATTGTTGCTAACTCGATGTCACTTACTCTGCAGCTGTAGCATAAGAACGTCTGGACTCAAGACTGCCCCCTAGCTTGAGGCAAGAGAACTGCCTGCCTCACCCAGGGCCTCCTCACTGCCGTTGTAAGATCGCTGAGCACACGAAACAGGTGACACATATATTATAAACATCAGCTAAACTATGGGAAGTCAGGGGGGCATATATTAAAAGTGTTTGAAACATTTGATT
>JAQMCW010000015.1:15048625-15067688 GCA_030068335.1 Chrysichthys cranchii | reverse complement strand
TAAGAAAACGAACCTTGCATGAGTCGACTTCTGGTGTTAAGGAAGTGAGGAGGAAGATGGGTGGGGGAGGAGGTTACGTGCGCGTCTTTGTTAGGTGCGCAACATGCAGTTGCACAATACGCAAACAGAAAATGGGAAAACATTGGCATGTACGAAGTGGAAGGGGAAAATGGCAGTGGCTGTGTTTGTTCAGCACCTGATTATGTGGTCGTGACCAGATGCAAAATTTTGCCGGATTTTGTGCTCGGGAACCGATTTGTTCATCTTCGGAGGCATTAGTGACCAGAGGTTCCACTGTACTTAAATTCCCTGTTTATCTGTCATGTCTTGCTTTTGCATCTGTACAGTTTTAATTCTAGGAACTAATGTGACCTGTTACACATTGAATACTATTCTTATAGTATTATAGCGAAACCTTCCAGTGGTTAGTAAATATAGTAAAATGTCCATTCTGGAGTTTTCCCTCATACTTGCCTCTGGCGAGTATACGTGTAGTCTAAATAGACCCAATGGATAACCTTTGACCTGAGTAACAGGTGCAAAAAGCAGAACTTTGCCCTTGTGTTGAGGTTCCACACGCCTTCATATTGTTCCCCAAAAGAACTTTCACAATCACTAAAATTCATCCACTCCCTATAAAAGCTTCCTATGATGTCAGACACTGGGAAACAAGTGGCAGTAATAACAGTCTTAGAGGTCGATGGCACTCAGTGGATGAGAAAGCATTCCTCTAACTCCCGTTCTTCTTTCATCTCTGACTATAGATGGCCATCGAGAAGTATGAGGCTGAGCTCAGCCAGCTGACGAAGAGGTGCGCTGAGATGAGGAAACTCTACGCTGACATATTGGTAATCCCTGAGTTATTATTCCAATATCTTGTGTTGTGTTGCCCGGGGAGACGGATGGACCAAAAGCCTGTCGCTTTGTTGAGATCGGCCTTCTCAATTGTTTCTCTGCTTATCTCTACAAGGCGAAGATAGAGAAAAAGGGAGGGGTGTAATTCACTCAGCCAATTCCTCAAGGTTACTATGCTCCCTCCCCCCGACTTAGTGTCGCCAGCTAAGCGCTGCAGTGATGTACGTCCTAAGACACACTATTTGCAGTTGATGGCGTCTAATAATTTATGTAAACTGATTGGCATGCCCATTGTTTTTATCAGCAATTCACAGACTTTTTTTTCGTTCTTGTTTTTGATTGAGCTCATGGTTTCGATATTTTTAATGACTGGTGATAATAATTGACTTTAACAATGTAGCGGCTTCATGATTACTTTAAAATGCCAAATCAGTGCCTTAGTTGCTACAGGTTTGCTTCAAAGTTTGCTAAAACAGATCACCTATGCCTATTACAGGATATTATTCCTCATCATATAGCTCTAATACATAGCCTGGCAAACTGCAGAATAGTGCTGATCAGATCTTCGCTGCTGCACTATGCTTTCTACACTATGTGCTCCCAGAAAAACAATGGGAGTCTTTTTTCCTCAGTCTATAATGTACATTTTCCCCAACTGTCCCAATTTTCCCCGAGACTATCCATCATCTCTAAAAGTGTTATTGGTCTTCCGTGAGAATTTGGGCTTGTGAGAGTGAGACAGTGGTGAGCAGTGAGTCCGTAGCTGGGGTAGGGAATTGCTTTAGTTCCACAATTACAGCCCAAAGTTTGGTCCCCCATCACCAATAAAGAGGAAGCGACTCGGGTTCGGCCAGTGAGAGTAAGAAAGAGGCAGAGTTAGAGAACAAGAAAAGACAAGACAGAGAACTTAGGGGTTGAAGTGAGCACGATTAGGGAGTAGGACAGGAGAGAAAGAGACAGAGAGAATGATAGGAGTGTAGTGCACTGACTCCTGCATTATCAGTGACAGACTGCCTTGCCCATGTCCCCCTGGGTGTTCAAATGTCTTACGGTTTCATCATTGTACAGGACTGAACCCTTGGCCTTAGATGAGGCCAGGAAATGCCTGACAGCAAACTCCCAGTATTGGGAGTTTTTAAGTTTTTCTGTGTGCACAAATGAAGTGCCAGCATGAGCTATGATTTTGATTGAATGCACGTAATGACAGCATTGTTTAATTGTAATGGTCCACCTTTATTCTGCTTTCTTCTAGGTGAAATTTGGAGAGCCCTTGGATCAAGACTCTCAAAAAGTGTTTGGTTGGGTTTGCCAGTTTATCAACGAATTCAAAAGGATTCATGCAGATTTCACATGTTGAGACTTGTCACCACCAGTGTGTGTGTGTGCGTGTGTGTGTGTGTGTGTGTGTACAACTAAGAAGACTGACCTGGCCTCTCGAGCATATCAGAGAAGGCGTGTCGATCCAAAGACCATTTGAATGTCAGTCTAAACTGAAGAGCAAGGTTTTCGGTGAGCAGCCTAATCCAAGGGTTTAGCTAAGGATTTGCTGGATCTATCGCTGATCCGGTGTTTACTTTGATTAAAAGTCTTGGGCAGATTTACTGAAAGCTGAAAGCAGCTCTCACACTCCAGTCCATAACAAAAAGCACTGCTGGATGCACTGCTAGCTCGGGAGAAACTGCTCGGTTGGAAGCCGATATAGATCGCCTGATACTTTTTTGGAGCGCTTTTTCAATGGAAGCTACTGGGCTGGAGATGACAAACAGTGGCTGCCAAGCTACCAGCGGGCACACAGCTGCCCAAGGAGGAGGGCAGGAGGGAGGGAGGAAGGGCAGCAGTGGCCAGAGCCAGCTGAACCCCATACACACGTTTCTCCAGACACTTCAACATGAAGACTTCACTGGCCTGCTTTTGTTCCTCCCCTTCATTTAAATGAGCTTTGCAGATAAGCCACGCTTTAGATTGATTTTTCTCTGTGACTTGAGGGAGCACGGGGCTCTATGTGTCTTCCATTTTAAGCAGACATCAAGAGGCAGACAGATGTGTCCTTGATTTTAAAAAGCTAAATATTTTAGAATAATAGAAGTCTAGGCAGCCCATCGCTCACATGTTCCCCACAGCAGCGTTTCAACAAAATGAAACGATTGCCATCGAAAACATAAGCAGCGTCCAGTGGAACAGGTCAGAGATGATCGGAAAGATGTGTGGTGATTCAAAGGAAGAAAGGAAACCCAGAAAAAAAGTTTGATTTGAGGCAACGTGCACAGTACAGTGAAACAATAAAACGGAACTGATTAAATTGATATAATGTTTTTATTGCATATGTCTCTGAGATGTCTGCAGGCCCTGGAGGAGTTTTATAATACTCAAATCATCATCTCTGTCTGGCAGACAAAAATCCCTCCTTTCTACACTGTAGATGTGCAATCTGTAATGTCACAATAACAAGGCAGAAAGTGAAACTTGAAATGATCCAATAAGCATTGGTATTTCGGGCAATTTAACTATGGTGTATCTGAACCCAGGCTGGGAGAACAAAGGAAAGGGGATGGAGAAAAGGTTAGCACGACTCCTCTTCAAAACATCTCAAAAAGCAGGACACACCACACAGACAAGCTGTTATTTGATTCCTGCACATTGACACAACTTCTATACAAACCGATTTAAACACATCAGTGCATAAAAGACAATCCTGGCACATATATGTTTTTTTTTTTTTTTCTTGTTACATTCACACCTTTATGGGGTTGCGCAGACATTTTCAGAATAACAAAGTACATCTGTCTGGGTTCTAGTTGACTAGTTGACTCATGCATTCACTAGTCATGCCGTCTGGGGCAGTAGAAAAGAAAACAGTGAGGCAGACTGCAGAGAAAAGCAGCTAAATATACTTTGTTAGTCTGAAAATATTTCTGACTAGATGAAGCCAATTCAGCAGTCAACTGCACATTGTGTAAGACTGTGTTTTTTCAAAAAGTTGCTTGAATGTAAAATTATCACTTTCATGTTACTTTGTATAAAGTGTCACCTTGCACTCTTACCCGGCCCTAAAGGAATTCTTCCTGCAGTTATATTTGTTGTCCTTTAAAGCTTAATAAAGTTTGAATAAAACCCTTGCACTGTCGTATAATGAATTCTGTCACGAAAGAACGCGTCCGCTGCTACGGACTGCGCGTCACTGTCCAGCTTGTTTACAGCCTGGAAGCCAATCCAGACTCATTTCCGGATGCCAGTGAGGTAAGATTAGCCCAAAAAACAAACAAGTCTATCCAAGACAGATATTATTAAGATATTCTTTATCTTTATGGAGAGCTTTGCTGATGGACATGAGCTTCCATGCATATGTGCTTGTTGATCAGTTCCAGGATCACCGATTTCATCCGAGCCGCCAGGTCGTCATTTTAGGAACTGGTACGTATTTAAAGGTTCACTGTGTAGGATTCAACCAACTGAATGCCCCACCCTTACCCCTCCCTTTCCAAGCATGTATTAGAGCATATGATGTCTGTCTGTCAGGACATACTTGGATTCGTTCACAAACCGGTGCATTCCTTGGGCAAAATAATACCTATGAAGCTCCATTAAAAAAAATAACGTAGACTTAGCACCAGTTAGTTAGCAGCATCAAACACTGATTCGTTTTATTTCTTCTTCTCTGTCATCCTTGTGGTGCCACTCCATCGAGGTGGACCTGCTCCCTATGTAGAAATAAAAGGAGTCATTTGAAGCTTACGAAAGCTTATGAAACGTTTCTAGTAACAGCGAATTGAATGAATGAACGCATGAATGCTACATACAATTTCTGCTTGTTATACGGGGCCGAAACCTTGAGGACAACCAAAAGCACCACCTGAAGAATCCAGACATTCATCAACACCTGTCTCAGAAAGATTCTCCACATTCGCCTGCCTGACACCATCAGTAACACCAACCTCTGGGGAAGGACCTGACAACCTTCAGTAGAAGCAGAAATCTGGAAGAGAAGATGGGGATGGATAGGGCACAACCTACGCAAACCGCAAACCAGCATCACCAGACAGGCTCTCAGATGGAACCCCCAAGGCAAGCGGAAGAGAGGCCATCCAAGAAATACCTGGCGACGCGACCTCGAGGCAGACATCACAAAGATGGGGTACAGTATCAGGACAGAAACCTCTGGAGATCTATCTTTGGTGGCCCATACCCCGGAAGGGGTGGAGGGCATAAGTAAGTAAGTACTGTATTTCTGCTAATAGATCCAAGTAAATCCTATAAAGTGTAATATAACCAGATTTATTTATTTATTTATTTTATTTTTTGGTCTTCAAAAGCATTGGGGTTGAGCGTGTACGGCGGTTAACTGGAGTGCGCTGTGAATTGAAACGCGACACCTCTCGTTCTTCAGAATTTAACTAATGAAATACCAACGTCCTGAGGTTTTCGATTTGATTATGGAAAAGATGCCTAGTCAAATGCTTTAACTGAATTACTCCTTGACTGGTAGAGATGAGTAGCAATGCAACCCCTTGTGTCTATGCGGGGAACACATTTCCGCCTAGATTAACAGTTCTAACCTTTTCTCCACGTCCCTAACGTCCTCTGATCTCCCAGTCTGGGTTCAGAGTCACCACACATGACCAGGTTTTCATCAAGCACGCCTCACTATTCATCCGAGAGGATTACAGATGAGAGATGTTATTTCCTGTAGCTTGAACCATCCCACCTGTCGTATATGGGAGCTTCGAGCGTTTGCACTGATGCTGCCTTTCAATCGCTGTCTCCTGAAATCTTTCCTTCCACATCGCTCAGACGTTGCCATACTTAGCATTTAAATCACAGTGCCCTATTTATATTTCGTCAAAAGCAAGATGCTAAAACATGTGCTTGTTGTCTCTTTTTGCTATTTGTTTCTTTGTACTGTAGGAAGAACTGCTTTTATAGAAAAGCTACAGCCGAGGCAGTGTGGTACTCTGTAACGATTTCGTCAGAGAGGAATGTGTGAAAAGGATAGAGTGAATTCAAGGCTTAAGGCTTTTCACATTTTCCTGAAGGTTAATTGAAATGAATTTATATTCAGAGTGTATAGACCTATATACATAAATAGAAAGTATAAGAGGTAAAGGGGAGGCTAGACATATGGTCATCCATATTTAAACAAGCTTTAAGGAATTAAAGTCCCATCCGATTATTAAGTTGTTCGTCTTCAAGCATATTATTCAGTAATCAAAATGAATTATTCAGTAACTACAGTAAAACTAATAAGAAAGGCTTGTAGTTATGAGAGTCAGAACAGGCCCTGGGAGTTTATGCGAATAATAGATTTTTAGTTCAAATAAAAGTTTGTGAGCATTTTCTGCAATGGCTCATTGGGCTTATTCCCAAAACACCTCTGCAGAAATGTTCTGAACTATCGAGTCGTTTCATTTTACGACATGCGATACGTAGCCGATAATTTCCTGTCAGTCTGCAACACCGTCCTCTTTAAGAGTGCCTGTCAGTCTCTGGCTAGGAGCCATTTTACATTTGATCTGTCTTTGTGAAGCCATAAATAACCGTTCAGATTTGCATACGAGTGCTGCTCCAGCGTACCATACGGCTCTTACATTGAGTGTGTTGCAGCTGTTGGCACAAGTCTATATGCCTTTAGGATGAAATGAAAAGATGAAGAGACATGGTGTATAGGATCGCTGTAAAAATTATGCACACATACATCTCAAAAGTAAACAGACACCATCATTTTTTAGCAATTTATTTCTAGAAACTTCCTTCTAGCTGTGCTGCCAATTGTACCCAAGTTGATGGAGATCCCTCACAGAAGTACTCCGACTCACTTGGAGTTTCTCTGCAACATCAACAGCCTTACAGTTGGGATTTTTTCCAACAAGCCGCTTGACGGTCTGAAGACACCTGTCAGAGGTCGACCTGAGCGGGATGCTGTTGATTCCATTCCTTTGCTTTTGAATTGCACAATCACTCTGTTGACTGTGTATGAGAGGAATCCCAAAGTTTTGTGCAATCATATGCTGGCTAAGTCCACCCTCAGACTGACCCACCATATGCTCTCTTTGAAAATCGCACAACTTTTTGCTTCTGGTGTTTGCAGCATGACTAATGGCTATAAACAATTAATATACTGTAATATGAAATGGGAACTATAATACAGTCGTCCCCCGCAATACCGCGGTTCACCTCTAGCGGATTCACTACATCGCGGATTTTCAAATTTTGATTCGCGGAATTTTTTGGCTTTCGCGGGACTCTGGAATTTAAAACATTTTTTTATGCTAATTAAAATCGAAATAAAACAGTATGCACTGTATTTCATCAGCGGATGAAAACACAGTGACGGTGTACGCCACTTCTGGTTCAGCTACGTCTGTATCCTGGGCGCTTCACATCGGCATCTGATCACTGCGCGTAGTGTTGCTCTGCGGCGTTGCGCTTTTGTGAGATTTTCTAAAAAAAAAAAAAAGTCTGAATTACAGTATTTCAAGCCCTACGATGCCACCCAAACGTTCTGTGCCTTCTAAGGCTTCTAAGAGCTGTAATGCACAGCACACCTAATTCATCATTCAAGTTGTAGAACTTCACTGGTGAGTACGCATGTAGCATTTTATGTTGGTAAAATGACGTGTGTTTAAGAGTGAGGGAGCACTAGGATTGGCTAGGACAGATGAAAACAGGAAGTGACCTCTTCGGCAGTAAGTCCGCCTGTAGAGTTTTATATGTTGTTAAAATGACGTGTGTTTAAGAGTGTAGAAAGTGTTTAAGAGCATAGGACGTGTTTATAAGAGTGTGGGAAAGGTCCATAAGAGAGTGGAAATAGTTTATAAAGTCTGAAAATATATATAAATAATAAAAATTAATGTGACTTGGCAGTATCGCAGTTTCACCTTTCGCGGGGGGTCAGCGGAACGTGACCCCCGCGATAGGCGGGGGTTCACTTTATATTAATAATTCTGAAGCACCCGGTGCTGTCTGCATCCATAAAACCTAACGAGAGGTGTTTGTTTACTTATGAGATGTCTGCGTATTATTTTGTAGTGCTGCCTCAGAGCTGGACCCAGGCTCAAAGCTGAATTTGAGTGACTGTACATGTGGAGTTTCACATGTTCGTCCGGTTTTCTCTGGGTTCACCTGTTTCCCCATACCTCCCAAAAACAGACTAATAAGTGGACTGGCTACACTAAAATGTGCTTAATTGTGAATGCGTTAATGTGTGTGATGATAGACTGGAGGGTATTCCCACCTTGTTTCCAGCTTCGCCACAGCCCTGACCAGAATTACGCAGTTACTAAATGAATACATTCCAGCATCTGTCGGAATTGTCTAATTGTCAAATTATATGAGCGCTCTAATATTTTCTAGAACTGATTCTTACCAGACACTAGCAGAAATCCACATATTCAATCCCCTTGTCCGACATGGCACTGAAGTATTTAGGCTGTTCCCTGCTGTGCTGTGACCCCATTGTATGCCACTCAGATTAAACAATTTTCCGGGCCACTGAAGTTGACAAAAACACACCGCCAGTGTGCTGCCAGTATACTACTAGACCCCGAATCTGTAGCACTCTCTGAGTCACCCCATCAGCCGAGGGTTAACCACTGACTTCACTTCACTCACTGCGATGCTGAAGTTGCTAACAATCTGACCAAACTCATTATTAATGACTGTCACGCCTGTCAGACAAGGTGCAGACTCAAAGTGCTATTCATCACAGTCTTTGGGATGTTTATTGCATGTTCAGAGCTACTGAACTAGCAAAGCCTTTTTTTTTTTTTTGTTGTTGTTGTTGTTGTTTGTTTTACTCCATGGTGCCAATTTAATGTTTCAGCGTTTGATTTCTTATAATAATATTAATAAAGATCCTCAGATGCCTCAGGATCAGACAGGATCAAAACACAGACTTTTTTTTACATTTTTTTTTACCTCCTCTCTTTCCTCTAAAGGAAGGAATTGTTACATACTCACAAAAGCGAGTAACTGAGATAAATTAGATGCTGGAGGCTTTCGGATGAATTTTAATGTCATTTGCTCCTCAATAGGGAGAGAGAGAGAGGGAGAGAGAGAGAGAGAGAGAGAGAGAGAGAGAGAGAGAGAGATAGACCCCTTCACCTGTGTCTACACACTGGGCTGTTCAGAACAAAGACAGCCACCTAGACATCAACAAATGCATACACTCCCTGTGCTAAACAGACAATACGTTGACCGAATACACCATGCAATTATTGAAGTGGCTTCATGTTTTTCATGGCCTCCGGTCGTGTCAGGCTCTCTGTATCCCACTGAATTATAATTACACGCACAACCGGACCCTCGAGGCTTTCCACCACAAATAGTGTCAATAGGTTGATGCGATGAGGCTGTTCTTCCTAAGAACCTCAAAAAAAAAAAAAAAAAAATGCAGGTCTCTGAAGGTTGATTCATTTGCGTTGCTCAAAGTCTTGCTCATCCATTTCAGAGTCACCCAAGAACAGACTTTTTGGCCAAGATTTTCCTTTGGGGTTTGTCCAGGAGCCCCGACTGAAAAGAATCCAATAATCCTTCCTCGATCAAATATTAATTCTTCATTCTGACGCTCCCGCTAGGTGTTGTTTGGTCATTGGCCATTATGGGATGTCCAATAATAGAGAAACTCCCAAACACCACTGAAAAACTAACATCATGGAAGCGTATATGTGTCGGTATGCTGATAGCTTAGATAGTGATCAGTAGGGTTTTCTTTATTTACCCCAGGTGTAGATTCAGGACAAAAAGCCTTTTTCTTCATTCAGCACTGTATCCTGGTCAGGATCATGATGGGTCCTGGGAACACTGTGACAGGTGGGAATCTCAAGCCACCATCACATGCGTTCGCAACTAGCGCTAATCCATCCACCGGCATGGCATGTTTTTTTCTTTTTTCTTTTAAAGGTGGGAAGAATCCAGAAAACCTGGACGACAGAAAACAATCTGCAGCTGAAATTCTACAGCTGCGAAGTGGGTGTGCTATTTTACTGCCTCCAGTCCAATCAGTGTTTCTGTTTTGTCTCTTTGTCTGTTTGTCACTGATCTAAATGGTGGCATTTCGGGCGTAGACAACATTCTAAATGAATTACAAGCGATTACAACCCAAATGACCCTTTCCATCACAATTTTCTCCGTCAATATCTTACAAAGCATACAGCAATACGTTTCCGCCCACTCTCGTTCCCGGCAATCTGTGGATCTTTTGGGTTACATTTTAATAGCCTGGTGATATTCACACCTCACACCAAGAATTACCACCTTCATGTTATTTTTCCTCTAAGGCAGACTGTTTTACAGAAAAACAGAGAGAGTGGGAGTGTTGAGGTGAGCTCTCTTGATTTGTGTTGTACAAGCCACTAGTGGCTCTGCTGTTTGTTTGTGCTAACAATTGTCAGTGAAAGGTGAGTGATTATTTGTGGTTTCATGCCTTGATTCAAGGACAAAGCAGGGCAAGAACATTATAATCTGTTTGAAATGCACTGGCTTTCCCCAAGCACTTTTGTGCAGACCACATATTACTGTTTAACAAGTTCTGGTACTCCACCTGTTTTAATCTCGTGGTTGTAGCTTTCTTTTTGTACAGGTCTATGATACTATAAGGTATACCAATGTGATTGTTTAACACAATACTTTAGCAGGCATCTCATAAAACACCATTATTATAGAAAGTAAAGCGCAGTTGGTGCAGTTCAGTCTATTTATTACCTAAACAAATCTAGCAAATGACAATAAAACAATAACTGGCATTTTCCTCACAGTTACCCCAAAAAGAATTTTTGGATGCATGACCCTACAAGCTGAATGACACTAAACTAAATTAGACATTTTTAAAACCTTGCTTAAACATCCTGCAGTAGCTGTCGGATTTGTTCTAGGAATAGCCAACTGCTCAACTGCTTCGCACATCCATAATCATATATCTGTATATGAAAGGGGGAAAAATGAATAAATTTGATTTTAAAAAATGAAAAGAACATTGTTTTTGTTTTTTACTCCATGCCTGAAGACTGCTCATCCACAAGCTTGGGATCAAGTTTACTAGCTTCTGATGAGATTAAAAATCGAATGAATTATATCACAGCATGTGAATCCCTTCTAAAAAAAAAAAGGAAAAAAAAAAAGAAAAAGAAAAACCTTCCACAGGCCATCAGAGTAGAAATGTTTGTCACTACAGCAGTCCCTTCAAGTGTGCATGCTTTCTATCTTCGACTGGAAGACCTTGAGGATGTAATGTACCTTTATAATGCATTTAAGGTTGATAGTCCTTAAGGACCACTTTTGTATCTTTAAACCAATATGTACCTGTACAAAGAAATCCATTCACCTTGACTTGCTGAATAATTCAAGATCGCCAAACACATCGAGTAATAAATAAGCTTTATAATATGTTGGAATGCCAGGACTGATGGATTCCTGTTCACATGAAAAGATTCTAAACCTTCTGAGAGTTTCATACCTGTTTCCCTCATTTAGCACAGAGTGACTTGACTGGATGGGCAAGACACTTTTTTTGACACTTGAATGGGTATTCACACACTCATCTTCAGCCTTAATCCTGTTCAGGGTCGCAGGGCGGAGATGGAGCCAATCCTAGCTGACTTTGGGCGAGAGGTGGGGTACACCCTGGGCAGGTCACCAATCCACAACAGGGCTACACACAGAAACGGACAACCATTCACACTCACATTCACACCTACGACCAATTTAGAGTCGCCAATTAGCCTAATCCCTTCTGTGCATGTCTTTGGACGGGGGGAGGAAACCAGGGTACCCTGAGGAAACCCACGTGGACACGGGGAGAACATGCAAACTCCACACAGAATGGCGCCCAGGTCGACCCCGGGGATTGAACCCGGGACCTTCTTGCTGTGAGGCGACAGTGCTAACCACCGTGCCACCCTGTATGGGTATTTATTTATTTATTTATTTATTTATTTATTTATAATGTGCACTCAGGTTTACTTTCCACCCCCACTACGTGCTGAGATTTTCCCATAGTTCACAAGGCGCATCAGGATGGGCACTGAGGGAATCCTGTGACCCAGAAGTCGCCCTTCATTAACGGGTGTGTGCAGCAAACCTCACATGCTTTTAGCCGCACAGGTTGGGAGAGATTTCCGGTGTTCATTCGGG
This sequence comes from Chrysichthys cranchii, assembly GCA_030068335.1. NCBI lineage: Eukaryota > Metazoa > Chordata > Actinopteri > Siluriformes > Claroteidae > Chrysichthys > Chrysichthys cranchii. Next base: position 15,055,709 of record JAQMCW010000015.1, on the reverse strand, counting down.
GCCAAATTAAGTGCACGGTAATTGCGCGCACACTGCGGTTAACGCGCGCGCTCTTTCTCCCTCTCCCTCTCTCTCTCTCTCTCCCTCTCTCTCTCTCTCTGATAGCAGAGCTCACAAATGGGAAAACAAGAAGCTCGCGTGGAGTGATGACACTCAGCCCCAGTGCTGAGGCGCGCGTGCCTCTCATCTGCACCGTATTCTTCCTCCTCGTGGAGTTTGAAACATCCGCTCACTAGCAGAAGAGAGGCGTAGGGAATGTTTTATTCTACAAATAATACTAAAAATAACTGCTTAAATAAAATGACTCCAGTGTCAGGATCAACACGCGGCGTTTAGAGGAATCCGGTGGATTTGTTTCTTTCCTCTGAAGCACGCGCGAGAAGAAGCAGGAGGAGGAGGAGGAGGAGGGGGAAGACGCGCGAGGCACGAGCGGAACATTTTTGGAAGTTTGTCCTGACGGGAGGTTTGTTTAGTGCACGATGCCGCGTAACCCCGCGGCTGTGTGGCTCGGCGTGCTGGCCCTGGTGGCGCTCACAGCGGCGCAGAACGACACCGAGCCCATTGTGCTTGAGGGGAAATGCCTGGTGGTGTGCGACTCCAACCCAGCTACGGACGCCAGAGGCTCCTCGTCTCCACTCGGCATCTCGGTGCGCGCGGCCAACTCCAAGGTGGCGTTTTCAGCCGTCAGGAGCAACAATCACGAGCCGTCAGAGATGAGCAACAAAACGCGCATCATCTACTTCGACCAAGTAATTAACATTCAGTTGATGTTGATTTATTTGATTTTTTTTCCCAATTATAGAAAAGTTATCCAGAAGTATTAACCTGTTTCATGCATGCACAGGTTATTTGCATCATGCAAATAGCATAGTTACTTGCAAAGCAGATGATCACAAATACACAAATATGATTTTTTTTCTCCCTTTAACTAAAAGGATGAAAATAAATTCCACTATGTGAAATACCTGCAGCTACTCTATGGAAAATAATACAACTCACAGACAGAAAGGTACTTTTCCTTCTGGGGTGGTACCACTGACCAAAGGGACATCTTTTGTACATTGGGATCATTTAGTAGGCTATGCATATAACCCCTGGCTCTTAAAGAGCACTGATTCAAAGTAGCTTTTCAAGCCTTGCTTAAAAAATCCGAATTAAAAGGACACCACTTGCACCTTCCCAGGTATATGATACCTATTAAAGGTACAATCCACATGAAATGCACCCCGAAAGCCACCCATCCCCGAGACTGCGAGAAGCACTTTGATTTTTCTTAGCTGTATTTCTGAGAGTGCAGGATTTGCGTATTTTTCCCGGTGACAAACTGTTGAAGGAATACACCGGAAAAAAATTAAGGAATTAAAAAAAAAAAAGAACCCGTTTAATTTTAACAGTAGTTAAAATCTTAAACAAACAACCAAAAAAAATGCAATCCATATTATTAATGACGCCATTATTTTTGTTAATATGTCCGCTTAATGACTCACCCACTCACCCTTCTTATGAATCTATGTCAGGCTATTTGTAATCATTCATTCCACCAGTGTGCTGCAATATCGTGTATTCCTAGGTCGATTTTTTTTTCCCAGTTTTGTATTTTTATTGGACGCCTGGGGAAATATCCTGCACACACTAAGTATTCTGCAGCTCCCCACTTTAAGTGTAACGTCCAGTGCATGGGTGCATATGTGTGTATAAAGCGTACGTCTAACAGTTCACTTCTATCAGATTCAAGCCCAGTCTTGTGCTCTTTTAAAGCTGGTATAGGCCACTGTTTTTCGCCACTGATGAACAGAGACGCAAGCAGACCACGCATGCATCGTGAAGTGTGGAAAAGCGCACACTCAATGCTCAGTATTGCCCACTGTGATGAAGTGCAGCTGTGCTGCGTGCAGTCGGTAGCCTACATAAATCATTACACTGCACCCCTACCTGTCTTACTTTCTGTATACCTGCAGCAATGCAATTCATAACCCGTATCTTAATTCTTACGGCATCACAATGCAACTTGCATAATGTTATTTGACACTCAAGGATCACTGATGTAGCTTTCTTTTGGATGCTTACACAATATATATCTGTTATAACCTTTCCAGTACTAAGTGATACAAGGCTGCAACATGCAAATGAACCCTCCAACCGATCACTAATTTTTTTGTGCGCTCAGATGCTCCAGATGAGTGTGTCCGTGGGTGTTTTTGATGATTCATGGCTTTCGCATGATGCAGTAGGCATAAACGATTCTAATCATAATGATGCAATTTGTAACCATGTCAACAGACGTTCTGTAAGGTCCTTTTTAATACATTACAAGGTGTATTGCAGGTGCAGCATGCATTCACGCTGTCGTTTTTCGTCAGCCGTATATCTCATTGCATTTATTGCATCACTGACCTTCTTGCTCCTCTTCATTCACTTGTCATTCAGTTCTGACACACGCACCAACAGTCCAGGGCAAATGCATGCGATAGAGCTCAGCTTTAGTGTTTCGATTGACTGGACCATATGGGGTCCTGGGATTACTTGCAAATGGTTTTTGGATATTCACTGATACATTTGCGTCGATCCATGCTGCCAAAATGAGCTTTTTGTTCGAAAAAACAAGTTATTCATCCCAGTCATTCATGAAAGGCTGAAGCATGTAATAGATACAAAATATTTTTTGTAAGATTTGTATCCCAGCATGTGTATTCTTACTTACTTACTTACACTTTCATCCATTTGAGTGACTTAGATTTAAGATTTGGCTCAGGCTTTAATAAAGTCTTAATTAAGTGCCCAAGCAGATGGACTACAGCATATATTAACTATTAACAAGGCACCTTGCACCACACACCATTTCTTTCCAGTCCTCCTTTTTGTTCTTTCTCATCTCTACTTCTGCAAAGACAGTGCTAATACCTGTGCATTTTGATGCAGGACACAAAATAAAACTCGGCTGCTTTTTCTGCTGATGTGCTGTGTATGGGCCGTCCTTGAGGACCTATTATTCCTTACTCATTACTTTGGCTGCTAGGGGCAGAAGGGGGGGAGTGATAAAAGAAGGGAGCCTCACCAGCTGCACTCCACCCCAATTTTGTACAAAACCTCAATGCACACAAATCATAAACCAACCAACCAACCAACCAACCCACCAACCAACCCACCAACTAACCATACGTTCTGTCCAACTCATGGATCGAGGCCTCTTGGGGCCTTTATGTAACTCTCTGGCAGTGGAGCAAGCTGTGCTGGCCTGCTGTGAATTGTGTGAGAGGTCTGTGGATGCTAGCCATGCTCCCTGTGGAATGGATAATGGTGCCGATGGTGCTTAATCTTCTCAACACTCATTGGAACGACCTGCCTGGGTTTGGGAAGGACTACTGGACGCCCATTTCTGAGCTATCTGAAGCTCCTAGATATGTTTATGGCAGGTTTATGGCAGGTGATTGTGTCTTATCTGTCCCAGATGGTTATGGGTGAAAAGAGCCAGGTGGACACTGGGTCAGACCTTGGTTAAAAAACACAACAACAAAAACAACAACAACAACAATGAAAGTGACAGAATATATGTAGGGTTGTATTGCAATTCTGGTCTATTATACACGGTTTCTCCTTTGTGCATAATTCCAGGCATTCCTAATGCCAATAGTATTGCATAAAATCTATTTAGACACTTTTGATATTTCAACGCTGCCCACAAATGCAGTGCAAAACAACGACTGTCACATTCAAAAGGAGTACAATTATTGTGCAAATTGATATATTGGAGAAATATCACATTACCATTATATTTTAAATGTCAAATGAATTTGTAGTGTTTAATTTGCACATCTATGAAGAGAAACAGACGTTAAACACTGTGTAATTGATCACATTTATGGTATACATATAAAAAAAAAAGCAATGAATCTCAAAAGACTCGTCATCTCTTGCTTTTACTGGGATAGCTTCAAACTCTCTATTTGACATTCTTTTATCAGGCAGCCGGAATTTCTTTGCAATCTAAAAGTGGCACAATAAGCACAATAAAAAAAGGGAGCTGAAACCCCAAAGGGTCTGAGACAATAGAGGGAGAAGAGTCACAGTACCTCTTGTGCTTGTACACCAATATCTCAAGACCACGAGGAGCTTAAAGAGGAAGAAAAGATGGTGCATTCAGTACAAAGTTCAAAATTGGGATATTGCTTTTAAAACTTTCTCCTTTTATACTATTTAAGCAAGAACCCATTTTCAAGGCCGTCACACTTTACCTTCATGCCCACTGGTTTGTCAGATTTGGTAAAGTTTGACAACATTTTCAAAATCCATTCCACGCACAAAGCTCTTAAAGGACCAGATGGCTATACAAGATACAGTGATACAAGTTTTCACCAGTTTACTAGATACTAGTGCTACGTATCAGTAGAATACATGTAGGGCTTGATTTGCTGTGATTTTCAAAATTTATTATATTAATTCCAAGTAGGGGAGGAAACAATATGTAAATGAGGTTCTTGCTTGTGCTGTCTGTCCGTGACAGCTGCAGTGACTCCTGGGAGAATAAAACAGAAACAAAATCGCATGAGCATAGTTGCACATCAATTTAAGGAAGAGAGATGTATTAAAGTGATGAAAATACAACATGAATATCTGTTTATAATGAATGCGTGAATGAAAACTTCTACAGTGGTACCTTGACTTACGAGTTTAATTCGTTCCGTGACGGAGCTCGTAACTCGGATTACTCGTATGTCAAATCAATTTTCTCCATTGAAATGAATTGAAATGCCATTAATCCGTTCCGCACCGCCCCCCAAGACACCGTAATTTTTTTGTTACATGTTTTTAAATAAGAAACATGCACTTATAAATAACAAACATTGTATAAAACACAATACAACAGAATGCACTGCAATAAACTGGTTTTATTAAGTATAATGTACAGGATTTACCTTGGAGCTCAGACGACCTGAAGATGCTGACGGAGGTGGAGGAGAAAGGCCGAACTGAATAACTGAATCTTATTCGCTGATTTTTTCCCTTTTCGCCATGCTTTCCTCACTTTCATCTGCAGGGGTTTTTGATAAAATCCTGTCCAATGAGATCTGTTTCATCCTCCCTTTCAGAATGTTTCTGAAATGAGTTAGGGCAAGTGTCATTGAATAGCGCCGTCGCACGCCCAGTTGCAACTTTTTTTGGGTGTTTCTTTCTAATAAAGTCTGAAATTTTTTAATGCCTTTTGCTGGCATTATAGCCTTTATCGACTCCTTCTGCTTCAGTATGGTGCAGATCGTAGAAGTGCTACGCTCGTACTACTTTGCCAAGTCAACTACATGCACACCTTGGTCATGTTTTCGCTAATTTCTTTCTTTAATTCAATGCACATCCGCTTATTCTTCTCAGCACTGTCCTTCGCCCTCACTTTCATCAGATCAACTAGCGCCAATTAGCGGTGGGGCATTTTTGGGGGGGGGGTTCTGAAGCTGGTTTGTAACCCGAATTTTAGCTCTCAACTCAAGGCAAAAAATCGGCTGAGAGATGGCTCGTATCTCGAAAAACCCGTTAGTTGGGACACTCATAAGTCAAGGTACTTCAGTTCGGTTGGCTTCAATGTACAATCGATATCTAACATGAAACCAGCTTTACCAAGGTAATATTAGGTCATTTCAAGAAACACTCTGATTGCTTTTTGAGATACTGAGGCATAATCTTGATGAACATTTTCATTACAACCTAGTGGCTGACATAATTTAGTCATTAACTAGTTTAAATAGGCTTTGACAAATTTAATACCTTCCCTTTAGCCGTACTATTATGCTCACATAATCACCATTTGGCCACGCTGTGAGGCTCAGTAAATCACATTGCAGGTGGAAAATGAATCCATTTCCATAAACACAACCTTGAGTTTTTCACTTTTAGATAAAAATGCCCAAAATTTCATATTCCTCAGGGAAAATGGGTTAGATTGCTCATTAAAAAAACCCTCCTGCCTCCATTCACCCTGTCGTTAAATCAGTTTACACAATTTTTTTAGGTGCTATACAGTTTGCATGCTTTCACACACCATCATCATCATCATCATCATCATCGTTATTATTATTATTATTATTATTATTATTATTATTATTATTATTATGAAATTAGTGTTCATGATGAGTTATGTATAGCCTTTTAACAATTTCAAGTGAATAACATAAAAATTTACAAACAATATTTTAAAAGCTTGTGTCATGTGGTTCCCCCCCACTGGTTGTGAATGGTTGGTGCCCCTGGGCACTGGCCCACCGGCCCATATGGATAATCCGGCCCTGAATGTGAACGATCATTAGTCTGTGATGCTGGACTGTGGGAGTTTGTTTTTCAGAGCTGTTTTATAATTGCAAATTTTGAAGAATTTGCACAAATTAACACAAAATAAGAAATGATTAACTTCAGATGGAGGCTGGAATTGCAGATGAGACTTTTTGTGCAGATCAATTTGTATGAAATACAACAGGATGAATTTTGCTTGTTGGAAATCTTATGAATCTTGAACGAAATCAGGTCAGAGAAGCCAGTTTTGTCATTACACCTACAGTGGGGTCTGTTGAAGAAAATGCTCCAGTTTTGCAAGATTTATGAATTTAGTCCAAAGTGCTTAATTTCACATTATATTTTCAGCAATAACATGAGTGAAAAGTAAAATTTGATATAATATGTGCATGAATTTCATTGCTGATTTGATGTGTCTCTCTTTTTCTTTAATGACAGTTGGGCTTTAATGACTTGAGAAACTTTGTGTAAAACCTGATGATTCATGTTAGATCAAAACAACAGGCGTGTCATTTGAACTCGTTCTTCAGTGGAATAAAGTGATAGATCACGGTGAATGGCTGCCCTATTGGACAACGGAGCTGCAAATGACACCAACTCACAAATATGCTTAAACTGAAACAATCACATAGATTGTGGCTAATCTTTAACATTTTAATACTGAATATTTAAGGTTTAACGTTCTATTCTTTTCTTTGTTTTTTTTTTCTTCTTTCTTTAAGCCTTTCTGTTATATATATACTCAGCAAAAAAAGAAACGTCCCTTTTTCAGGACTGTGTATTTCAACAATAATGTTGTAAAAATCCA
>JAQMCW010000015.1:14970237-14980517 GCA_030068335.1 Chrysichthys cranchii | reverse complement strand
AAGGCACCTGTGCCGAACCCGGGGCTCGAACCCAGGACCTTCTCGCTGTGAGGCGACAGTGCTAACCACTCAGCCACAGCACCGCCCCTATAATATAATATAATAAAATAAAATAAGATAAGAAGAAAACATACAGTTACAATAAGGATCTTTGATGCCTGGCTTCTAATTTCAAAGTCTAAAGTTTTGTTTATATATTTAATACTTTATAAATATTAAGTGTAGTGTCTGAATACACTAAATAAATATAGAAAGTATGCCAGTTCTCATCAAAAGTAACTTCTACAGTTTTTAACATTCACCACCTATGGCCAATTTAGAGTAGCCAATTAGCCTAATGCCCTCTGTGCACATCTTTGGACTGTGGGAGGAAACACGCAAACACAGGGAGAACACGCAAACTCCGCGCAGAAAGGCACCCATACCGAACCCGGGGCTCGAACCTAGGACCTTCTCACTGTGAGGCGACAGTGCTAACTACTCAGCCACCGTGCAGCCCCGGGTGCAATTGCGTGAACGTATTAAAGGTTCGAATACGTATGACGCGTCATTCTTTAGTAATTGCACATTTTTAAATCAGTGAAAAATTGCTATGGTATAAGGAAAATAAAACACTCTAGGATGTGCTATTATTGGGAAATAATCGACATTGGGCTTAATACGACCTTACATGTAGCCTAGCGTTGATTATTTCTTGTAACAGCATGACCTAATGTGTTTTGCTCCTTGTTTATTATACGGCCAACTCTGAGGCAATCTATTTTAAGTAGGAAATAAGAAGGAAAATTGGAGGCCCTGTCTTCCTCAAAAGAGCTCTGAAATTGCTGAGACAGATAAAGGAAACATGTTGCAGTAATTCAGCAGAAAAGCGAATGATAGCCTTAGCGTTCTCAGTCACAGGCATTTGTCCCAGCCAAAAGCAAGGTAAGAAACCAATAAAAGGGTGGAACATTTTAGTCAGTGCAGATTGAGGGAAAACAAAAGCTCACTGACAGAATTATATTGCAATTCCTGTGCAGGCTCTTCTCCTCAGGGACAGCAGGCACACGAAATGAAACGGCAGGCAAGCTTTAACGAAGCGCCATCTATCACACTTTAAATACACTGTCCGATTCGAGCTGCCCAGCAAAAATCCTGAGAGCAGCAAGGATTATGGGAGATCTCTGGTTTCCTATCAGTCACACGGCACTCATCGTGATATAGGGGAATACGAGTGCAAATAACCATTCACTCTTTTTTTCATTAGGAGGTGCTTCGTTTTGTTCAGGGATAATTATCAGCTAGGGACACCAGCACACTTGTCAGGTAGTAACCCAAGCTTTCGCTATATTAATAAGTGATGGTGTTGAGACAGAATGGACTCTAAGGATGTCAACCACGGTGGTGTTTGCAATGGATTGTGTGGCACTCGGGTGGGCCAGGGAAGGATTCCTCCCAAACGCAGTGATGTCTAAGCTTCATCAATCCTATATCTATTCCTTTAGTATAAGGTTTTGTCACATTCAGAACAGTTTATAACTGTTCTAACTATAGCAATTATATAGCAACTATTGCTGCATTAGCATTGCATTTCAGTAGGACAAAAAGAGGAAAAATAAGAAAATCTCATTAAGAAGTTTCTGGTCCTTAGTTTCTGATATAATATCCTTTTTTATTGCATTAATGCAAATCGATTTGCCCACTCTTTCATTTCTAATTTAGATGCCATGCAATGGGTTTCTCAAGCAGCTGCTGTTAAAATGTGTCTCTTTATTCAACCCAGTTTATAAATGTTTCTGTAAACAAAGCCAAATGCATTAACGGTCACTTGTGTGGTGAAAGTAATTATGTAGACATTGTGTTCCTACTAAAACAGTACAATATTTTGTATTTTTTTTTTTTTTTTTTCCAATTGCTTGATTTAGTCCCCTTCACTGAGCAGGTCTTGCAGTGGTTTATAAATTATTTCAAAATTGATCATATGCTCTGTACCATAACAGATGAAAGGCATAAAACAGACTAATTACTGCAAGATAAAAAAAAAAAATAAAAAAAAAAAAAGATTTTATAACTGGGAAATGAATTATGAGCCAACACGAACTGTTCACATGAAATATTATTAAAGGAATTAGAATATTAGAGTTGATACTCCCTGCTGTGATTAGCAAATATGTTTTGTATTAAATGAGGAAGAAAGTGTTTCTTTCACAAACTCGTCACTAATAAACATTGCTGGGATGCACTTTGACTGCTGCCATCTCACAGATAGAGGCAATGCCAGACACCCACAACAAAAGCAGTGTGTACAGAATCAGTGACTGAGGCTCGGTCAGACATAAGTGGGTCCTTGTTGCTTGGATATAATAAATTTGCAACATTTATAGCTGTTTTGCTGAGAGGTAAACTGTACCCACCACATCATGTCATTTCAGGAACTGAGACATTTCAGTTCAAGAATAGAATTCATTTGCTTTCGTTTTTTTCTATTTCTTCCTGCATGCTCTTCTATTACCTGCACTTTTTAATATGCAAATATATTGCACTACTCAGAAATATTTAGCCAACACTTAAGGTCATTTCACATTACTGGAATTGGTCTATAATAATTTATCTCTGAATGCAGATCGCATTTTTGGTCAATTAATTGTGTGTGAAATCAGTGAGAGAGAATCACCAAGGACAGTCGTGGCAAGTAGGGAATATATTAACTAGGTGAGGTCTTTCTCCAAAACTTTAGACATTTCATAATGCAATAAGTAATATAGCACAAAGGACAACTTTTTCCCCCCCTTTTATTTAAGAAATGCACAATCCTGGACGTCCCCATTATATTCCCTTATCTCCAAATGCAACGTTAAAGCAAGAACTTCTAAGCTTTTAACTTTAATCATCCCCTGAGCAGAAATGCATTATGGTTGGATTGGTGAAGAAGAAGCAGCCTTTACTTTTAGTGCTGGTTGCTTCGTTTTGCATTAATGTGTGTAGGCAGTTCAGGCACAGGCTTAGAGAGTGAGAGTGGCATTCCAAATGAAGCTGTTAAACAGCACTCTCCTGTTTATTGGTGGAAGCGAAAAACAATTAATGCCGCATTCAACATTTCCAGTTGGATAAAACGTTGTCTGTGAACTGAAAGTTAGTATCGGCTTTGTAGTGGGTCTTAGTGGGTTGAATAAATAAATAAGGTATTGAGTTTTATTTTTATTCTTCTCAGTACATGTCTTTGGATGATTGGAACAATAAGTCATGGCCGTGGCCACTGGAAAATAAATACTTCAGAATATGACTCATATAAAAGTGTGAGGCAATTCCCGCCAATTAGTGCAGTCAGCCTCTATTTTGGCCACGGTGGAATTACAATTAGAATGGCAAATGAGGCAGCAGATGTTGCAGCAGACCGTCAGATGTCTGGGAATATTGAGGTTATGAGCCAATCAACATTCTCACATTGGTCACCTACTGGTCAATTATTGGCACAGCCATCGTAGCTCCAACAAGGGCGCGTACGTAAACCATTATCAACAAGTATTAGACATAACATTTATGTCTGATTCAAGAAGATTGGGAAACTTACTGGAAATTATGGCATGTCTAGATATTGCATATAAGATATGTAATTAGATGCTGTTATATCAATAAGCCAGGTAAAATCAGTGGCAACAATCTTTTACCATTACCATTCAATTGTTGCAATGATGCATTGGGTTTGACAGTGTTTTCTAGCAGGATTTTAGATGGCATTGATTTATTTTATAAACCCATGATCATAGGTCAAACGTGTCACACACATTATTACTTTAATCACCAAAATGCCAAAGCCAAGTTTTTTTTTTCCCCCAGGAAACCCTGGAAAAGGTGTATAACATGTAACATACTGTATAGTCTCATATAAGGAACACTCACACTGCGGGGAGAAAAAGGGCAATATTTCTGTGGTTGCAGTAAATCGTGTGTTGTCTATGTCTTACATTGTTGCTAAGGTACACGGCTTTGTCCGTCAGAATAAAGTGGTCCCATGCGGTCCATTGGCCTTCAGTGCAGACAGGTAGGAGCTGTTCACTGTTTATTTCACACACCTCTTGTGTCTCTTTTCCCTCCTCTCCCTTCTCTGTTACTCCCGTAAGCACACTGCACTTCAAGTGAGTCATCAGTGACATTAGCACATTTCAAATATTGCTAAATTAACAGTACAGATGTTACTCTGTATAGGAGCTCCCTTTCATCTTAAAACAACATGGACAAAATGAAAATCACCTGAAAACCTCCTCGTGCAGAAATGCACACAAATTAAAGTCTCAGAGTTTGACTCCTTATTTAATATTAATACTGTTGTCAAACAGCCATCATCCCATTTTCATCTTCGCATATACATACATACATACATACATACATACATACATACATGTACACATGACAGACCTCACAGAAACCTTACTGAGCTATCTCTGAAACAGCTCATCCAAAGCTGGCAATGGATACCTATCCAACAGCTACTGAATGAGAAATGTTACGCATGTCTATGTCTCGTCAGCATCACATTATAGTCATGAGAAAGGTTCCAGAATGAAAATCTTTTCAGAATTACGCTTGGCTTCATTTTAAATGCAACTAATCAATAGGAGAAAATGCCTGGTTTTCCCATTTCATCATGTCATCCTTGAAATGAACAATGAGATTACTGCTCTTCCTGTAGCCTACTACGTAAGTGTACTGACCTGCACCGGCAGCCCTTGTGCCAGCACTCCAACCAGAGGCAGAAAAATTTCTAATGTCCATCAAAATCTGGCTAGCCTAAATAAACAAGAAATGAAGTAAATAAACAAAACATCAAATGTAGCGGGAAACATATAGCATGCTTTTTTTAAATTATTATTATTATACAACAAAGTTAGCTACCTGCAAGTAGCCTAATCTGCTGATTAACTGCAATGTAGTTAAATAGCACAGCACTTAGGTTAACCACGGTAACTATAATGTCAAGTAAAGTTTTAACCTCTCATGTCCTAATAAGTATTTTAAAAACCTGGAGAGCTCAGGGAACAGATTCGGGGTCAATGTGCATGTTTGTATGTTCATTTGGTAAGAATCAAAATGAGACAGTTGAACAGTAGTCCTACAGAGCTAAGGAGAATGGTGAGGGAGGGGCCAGAGGATAGCTAAAGATTGGATAAGAACACCCAAACTCATTAAAAGTATGTGTAGTAATAACCTATGCCTTGGCCCCACCACTCAAAAGGGAACGCAATCTACAGCCAGCTTCACAGCTATAGAACAAATAACCTGGGCTCCAGCCCAATAGCCCAGGCCTAGGCATGCCTGTGGCACAAACAGGAAATTCATTAGCCATTTTGTTGCCTGTATTGGAATGATCACCCCAATATGCAGCTATTGACACCTCTGTGATTGAGCTGATCAAAATCTTGCTCTTGGCATTGAGACACCTACGAAAGGACACAGGATGGCTCTTTGCCTGGCACAATAATATGGTTGGCACAATACTGACTTTGGGACATGATATGTAAATCAACCTAGCATCAGTATGAGGATGGATTCATCGAGAATGCTTCCCACCCCAAGTTGTGGATGATATTATTGTGTTCACCAATTGAATTCCTAAGGATGCTCAGTTAACTAGTTGCAAAAGTAATCCTCTTGGGGCTGATGAAATTAATGAGATTTCAGATGTGGGTTATCAGGCTGTGACTAAACCCCATAGATCATACACAGTGATGTATCCTTGTTTCAGTGAGAAGAGCACAAGCTCTGCCTTGCTACACAATGAGGCTTTTTCTTGAAAGGAGTCCACCTGGAAGTGATGCCCCATTGGTAGAATCTCTGATTGTGGATAATCTGGTTCCACAGAGGCATAGGAGTTGTGTGGGGCCTCAGTGTAATGGTAGAAGCCATCAAACTGCTGGAACTGGGGCCAGTCTATTTATTGTCTTATGGGGTCTGAGACACCACCACATGCTGCTCCAACATTGGGATAAAAAGATAAATCAATCACCAGGGTGTAACAAGATTAAATTGGACTGTCTGTCTTAAACAAAAACTGATCAGGTGGGACCACACACAGCTACAGGAAAACCACTTACTTGCCAAGATAGCAAAATGGTGCAGAGGGAGCGCTGTCAAGACAGTGCTTATGGCTAGGAGAGTAGTCCTTTCCCCTAAAGTGATGCTCCTGATCTGGGACAGGTTTGGAAGGGCATAGGTGGACCTCTTTGCAGATGACAAACCTTTGTTGACTATGTTTCTCCAGGGCTGACCTGGATAGGTCAGGATGCATGAGTGACCTCACTGTCTTTTGGAAAGTGTTTCTGCCTCCACCTCCATACTGGTCAGAGTTCTGCTTGTGGATCTAATGTGGCCTCTGATGCCACTGCTGTTGCTCTGGTTTCCAGTCCAAGAAACACTCCAGAACTCAAGGTCCATGGCCATTGTGTGCTCTCAAGTTTTGCAAATGGGGGGCACTCCATCATTTAGATTCAGCTCAATGCCCAGTTCCTAGAATGCTAGCTTTCCTACAGGGACTTTTTAATAGTGGAAAGTCCAATTATGTTGAAGGTGTATCTCACAATGGCACATAAACTTGTCACACCCTTTGTGAAGGGTGTACAGTGAGGGATCTCATCCTTTTACTGGAGGCTCATAATATCTCCCTTTAATGTGCCCATGCAGGATGCTAAATTGAAATGGAAGACTCGGAATAGAGCATCTAAATGGGCCAGCATTAGTGCTTACCTTCTCTAGGTTTTACAAATTTAACATTGCCTGTTCAGTGTTACGAGTGTAGTGGTCATCCTCAAACACCTTTCCAGACAGTCATAGTTGAAGTAGAACGGATTGTGCACGTAACTGTCTAATTCTAAGAATAATGAAAGCCCTCCAAGGGCAGTGAGAATTACATGGATAACTTTGGCTACAATGTCATGAGGAATCACCCTACCTTATGACCTTAGGACGGGTGTCCTGTCGGGCAGAAACAGCACTGACATGGGGAGAACTCCCCAAGAAAGTTCCACTGAATGATGATCTTTAACAACGGAATTTTCTATAACAGCGTGCTTCCGCTGTAATCACACACAGTGACAGAAGTAAAGAGCATTTTTAATAACAGGAAATACAGTCAACAGTCTTTTATTAAATGTAAATATCTTGCAACCTTTTTGATACATTCTGTAATACTGACTTGGGAAGAGCCATGTGTTGAATTAACTTACCGCGTCCGGACGGCCTCCCCTAGAGACTGGGTAAAGGTTTCAGTCCACAAATTGTAGATGTGAGGACACTGAGCAAACAGAAACATATTAGTAGGTCTGCTTGAAACCAGCTCTGTCCGAGCTTATGGGAATAAGGTAGAAAGCGCACTCCCGAACAGAAGATTTATGGTTCATCCCATAAGCCCAATCACGCTCTGTCTCTGTGTGGAAGAAGAAAAGGAAGTAAGATCGTGAAAGTCTTTTGTGCTTCCCCTGTAATCTGCTCAGTTTGTTACTAATAGTGAAAGATGATCATAACAAGAGAGAATTTTGATTTATTCGTCAGGGTAATTTACCAAATGCGTTTATAGGAGAAGCCTCTGATTCATCACAATTGGATGCATGAGTAAAGTCCACTCAAGTGCAACTGATAAAGCTTAATTCATCACAGTCAGCAGAGGATGTTTTATGATATGGTACTCAATGCAGTGTAACCTATAGGTTTCCTTATTAGACCATGGTTGTGTATATATATATACAGGCACGTGTTAAAGGAAAAACCAACTTAAAATAGGTGCTGGGTATGATAGTATTGCTGGGACACCAAGAGCCACGAGAGCAGTTTCAGCGTAGGTTCTACAAGTATCTGGATCTGTCCTGGAGTAATGAACACCTTTCTACTCGAGGAAATTCCCTCAGTCGGAGTTTTGACGATGGTGGATGAAGGATAGCGATGTAGATATCAATCTAAAATAGCGATGAAGATATCAATCTAAAATTTCCAATAGGTGTTCAGTTGGGTTGAGAGATGGTGACGGTGAAGGTCACAGGTATACGATTCTCATCATTTGCATACTCCCCAGTGTTTGTGAAATAGTTTCCACTATGACCTTGATCAGTATAAAGAGGATACTGAAGACGAATGAAAGAATTTTGATTTATCAAATCATTCAGTGAGTCTTTATGCCCACTCCATAGGGATGAGGGTGGGGTCATCTTGCAAGAGACCACTCCTGTCAAGACAGTGTGTGTGGTGCCTTGTGATGGCCTGGCGTTCCAGCCAGGTGTGTTCTCTCAAGTGCTCCCAGGATAGAACCTGGATCCTCCATGACCCTGACCATGACAAAGCAATTACTAATATGAATGAATGATGAATTATTAATATAAACATTGCCATTAATATTAATATCAGCGCAGACATGTTTACTACAAGCACAATAATACCTTGTTGATTTTACATTTATTTAAGTACTTTTTATGAAATCCACCCCAAATTAATGATAGAATATTTCAAGAAACAGTTTCAGCGTGTCAACTCTTATCAGTGAGCCGAGCTCCCGATGTCCTGAGTCACTGAAAAGAGCTGTAATTCCCATCACTAATACATACGAATATAAAGCTATTGCAGGATCTAGGCATCTCAAAAATCATTACAGTCAAAAATTAAACAAATCTTCTGCTGTCCTTCATGCCCCAAAGCCTTGCGTGACACAATTGATCCTCGGCTTAATCCGAGAGGTCAAAGGTGAGAAAAGAAATTAAGAGACAGATCAAGACTTAGAAAGATATCAAAGCGGGAGGATTCTACTTTGCTAATGTGTACTGTTGGTAGCTGTGTGACTAATAAATATGTAAATAAACATGAATCATTTTGTTGATTTATTATTTGGGATTGGGAAGCCAGTGAAAGCAATTTATTTTGTATTTGAATAACCTCAATCACTAAAACAAATGGTCTAATACCAGGCCGCTGATCCAGCGAGTCCATCTGATACAATCTTCAAAAGAAGGCTCAAAAATCAAAAGAATCAAAGGTGAACTGAGTGCGCAAACCAAAATCTTCCTTTCTCATCCTCCTGCCCAGATCATCATCATCATCATCATCATCTTTAAAAAAAACAAAAAAAGAAAGAAAAAGAGTCTTCATGTTGATGCTGTCGCAAATACAAATCATGATGCACAGTACGGTCGAAGTCTCAAGAGCATGCCTCTCTGAAGTGGGACTATATAAGATACCCTGGATGTGATATTGACGTACGGTTGCAATAATTCCTGCGGTGTGATACACAAATCACACAAACAGACTGTAAGCTGAATTTCATTGACCACCTCACTATTGTGTTTGTTTGTTTTTTATCTGGGCTGCACTGAAAAGATTATTTCAGAGTCTACACCCTGCCAAGATCAAACCCTGCTAATCTTCATTCATCTAGGACACTTTCATCAACTTGGCATTCAAGTTGGATAGATAAACCTGTGATGTGAAAAACGCAGCCTGTTTTCCATGTAACAAAGTCCGTGAGCTTGCTCATTTTGCCTGGGTGTGTCATCATGTCAACAGTCCCTGGTCCTAATTCCCTGTCTCGGTGGTCCCTGGTCCACTAGTGTGCCTTCTAGGGCTGCACTCATAATCCCAGAGCCATGCTGTACATGTCAGATCATCTAGCTCTGTTCCACTAGAGAGGAATCTCGTCGTCCCTCAAGTGCACTAGGCTTTTAAATCACCCCGTGTACTAATGTGCATACTGTATTCAGTCTTGTTGTTCTACATAAAGGGGACTTTATTCATTCAGTGAAAGGTTAGCTCACTGAGATGAGTTCTTATTCAGATCCCACTTCAATTTCATTCCAGACTCCCCCTTTGAGCATCAGATGCAACTTAACTCAGTTGGGGTCAACAGACATATTAACATAAGTTTGTTTGAATTTCTTGCAGCGCACGATACGGTCTGCATAAATCTTTCAGAACAACTGATGAACAACTGATAAGCCTGCATAAACATTTACAAAGACTGTCATAAGGAGTGCTTTGTCATAACACCTGTGTTTTTTGTTTTTTTTTTTTTGCAAAAATGCTAAACAAATAATCAACACTGGTAGCTACTTAATAGCAAAATGCAGATATATTCACTAAAGAAACCTTGTAAAAAAAAATATATATATATAAAGAAAGAAAACATTTTAAGGTTTAAGGGTGATCATTTAAAAAAAATTTTTTTATATATATATATAGGTGGGCAGTGGCAGCCTAGTGGTCAGGGCACTGGCCCTTCAGTCGGAAGGTTGTGGGTTCAAGGCTCAGGACTGACAAGGTACACTGAG
>JAQMCW010000015.1:14915609-14938302 GCA_030068335.1 Chrysichthys cranchii | reverse complement strand
ATATATAATACAATGAGTATGATTACTTTGTGAAAAGAAATGTATTGTGTAATGAATCACAATATAATGAAAATAAATTATATCAAAATGATAAAACAATTTAGGCATGATGAACAAGTTTGTTTATGGCTAAAATTCAGAAATGAAATCCACAAAAATATCCTTTGCATCAGAATGAAAATGATGATTCAGATGTTTTCGCACAGCCCGAATAAGATGTGTGATTCTGAAATCAGAACAGATATCTTTCTCTGTTTTCTTAACAGATTGTTGTTTTGCCAACACTGATAGCAAGATGGGGAATAGGCAGTCTGTTACAATAACACATCAAAAGGTATCAAATGTTTCTGAACATTTCTTAAACCTTATAATGTCTGTGCATGAACTGTTTAAAGATCGATGTGAGCCGAACACTGTATCAAATGTGGCTTTGGATTAGCCACAGACTGCACAGTCCCTCCACTATCCTGAGCAATGTTCCTCTTTCATTAAGCAACACACTTTTAAGGCAAGCTACCTCCAGGATGTCGCAACCTGTTTTTCTCTATCCTTTTATCATATAATTCATAGTTTAAACAACACCAAAGGAATCCTGGTAGCCTACGATATGCTCAGTTCTTCCTGATCTTGTGCATAAATATTATATTTCCTGATGAATTATCTGGCAAAAAGTTCCTCAACTAAATATGAAGTAGTGCAATAGTTAAAGCACACAAGCTAAACTTTTTAATAAATATTACATTATAATATATTTGTTTTCTCCAGGCAGACCATGATGGAAAACAAGTTAAAAAAGACGAAGCAAATGGGCACGCAATGTCTGGTTTGGATTTGACTGATGCTGGTAGGCGCTTTATTGCAATAGTACCAGAATGTCCTCTTATCAGTTATGAGGTGTTTTAGTATTTTGGAAGATTTCCTCTCACCCTTGGAGGTGTTTTTAAGTGGGTCACGGTGTCGCTATGTAAACTTTGGGCGTAGATTTGTGAGACAAAGTATTGTTTGAGTTTCTCTTGTGCATACAAGAGATGGAGCTCTGTCATATTAAAATAAATAAGCTACACAGGGAATATGCCTTGAGAAAATATTGATGTTATGGCAGAATTTGAGGCAGAATCAGACTGCTTGGGTCAACTTTTCATCAGTTACTAGTGATGAGTACAGTTAGGTCACAGCATTTATCACTACAGGCAAGCACTCCAGTACAAGCCTGCTAGGCTTTGTGTACATTTGGTAGTGTTGGATAATCACTTTGCAACTTCTGGTAACACCTTTGACAAAGCTTTCATTAGGGTGTGGTTATCAAACTCACAATCTAGAGCTAGAGTTTAACCACAGAGCTCTATGTTACAGGAGTCACATACTATGAGCAAGAAAAGTAAATACAAGCATGTCTGTTATACTAGTGTCAACCTTTTGGGTATTTGTCTTGGGCATTTTGTGCAAATAAGGCATTAACACTTTAATTACTGTTGACAGTTGTATAGGTTTTTTAGCCACATAATCATAAACAAGTGCAAAACCGAAAGTGTGACACACTAGTGTGACTCTAGTGCTATTCCTTCTGTGAACTCCAGAAACTAGTCATATTGCAACATTACAAGCTGAAGGAGTCTAACTACTGATAGCAATACACAAACACAGTACTTTTTTTTTTTTATTAGAGGCACTCTGCAGCTTAATGCATAAAATCATGCAGATACAGGTCAAGAACTTCAGGTAATATTCACATCATACATCAGAATGGAGAAGTGTGATCTCAGTGGTGTGGATGGTGGATCTAGGCTGGTTGTTGTGTGAGATGTTAGATTGCCTGTTTTCATGTTGGGTGCCAATAATTATAGTGTTGACTGTTTATGAAGTCTTGAATGAATATGAGTCATTATTTAGAAGTCGGTGAATACTTGGTGGGTTGTTACTTCTTTTAAAATTCATCTATTACTCACTTCTAGTAACCTGTAAGGCGTCGGTGCAGCAGAACTCTGAACCGCCTCCTGTGACTGTCACCATTAACGTCAAGTCAGCACCAGCATCGGTAGAAGCTAATGGCACCCAAGCAAAAGCTCCGACTGTGTGTGTGGAAGCAGCTGGTAACCAAGTCAGTGCTACAACTGTATCAGCTGAACAAAAAATTCCAGCAGAGTCCAGTACACCAGCCAAAGAGGCTCCTAAACAAACAGACAGTCCCAGCGTGTTCAGTAAAATGTTCAAGAAGAAGACAGAGCCTGTTGCTCCTGCACCTGAAGCTAATGTAGCAGGTGTTGTAGCGCTCATCCCCGCGGTAGAGACAGAGAGTCAGAAGTCTGTAAGTACATCACCTCATGAGTGTTATACATATTTCACTTCTGTTGCTACATAATAATAATAATAATAATAATATAGTAAAAACTAAATTATGCAAACATACCTATAGGTTTATTTAAAGCTGCCAGATATAATATTTTGTAATTTCCCTTTCTTAGAAAGTCTTATTACAAACTACTTGTCTATGAATATAATGCATACTAAGTAGTAGTGCTAATTAGTAATTAGCACTTTTGGATGCTCAAGTTTCCTCAATATTACAGAAGCCACCATCAGCGTCAGTGGAAGCTAACGGCACCCAAGCAAAAGCTCCGACTGTGTCTGTGGAAGCAACTGGTATCCAAATCAGTGCTACAACTGTATCAGCTGAACAGAAAAGTCCAGCAGAGTCCAGTACACCAGCCAAAGATGCTCCTAAAGCGGAGACTCCCAAAATGTTCAGTAAGATGTTCAAGAAGAAGACCGGGCTTGTTTCTCCTGCACCTGAGGTGAACGTGGCAGCTGAAGTAGCGATCGTCCCTGCAGTAGAAACTGACAGTCAGAAGTCTGTAAGTACATCACCTCATGAGGGTTATGCATATTTCACTTCTGTTCCTCATAACGGCTAGAGCTGAAATTCAATAAGCTTAATGTATATGAGCTGTGTGGAAGAAATAGCCTGCGTTTGGTCCTTATTTACACAAAATATATATTTTAGATTGAAAACCATTCTGTTCACTGACAACTCTTTAAAATTTACTGCTTTTTTTTATATATACATACATTTTCTACCTAACATTCTGATGAGGGCTTTATGTAATGAATTTCTACCAAATAATAAAATGATAAAAATACACAAATCTGCAGCTGGAACCCTTGTATATGTCTGGATATATTTCCAATGAAGGCATTGTATTTCTACAGTGGCTATATTTTGCCACTTTTGAACTGACTGCCATATACTAGATTTTAAGATGTTGAGCAGAGATTTTGTCAAGTCCAAATGCCATATCTCACAACATTAGCAAAAGAAAAACAAAATTTTTTGAGCCACCACTTGACTTGGATCCACTCCAAAATGTTATAGGTGCTTCTGTGGCCAGTGTTACACCCTGTCACCAAGTTTCATGCAAATCAGTTTGGTAGAGTTTGTACAATCCTCCTTACAGTCAAACAGACAGACAAACAAACTGCCTGAAAACATTATCTCCTTGGCAGGGAAAATAAGAATGAAAATTAAAAAATGGAAACTTACATAGCTAATTTATATTAACTAAACATACATAACTATTATATATGTGTTTGCCATAGTAAAGACAAAATAACACAAATAAAAGGTAAACATTTATTTAAATATTATTTAAAAATTAATTTAAATAATTTATTTAAAGCTGACGGAAGTAGGACGGGAGTAGGTAATTTCCCTCCCTGATAGAAAAATCTTACGACAAGCTTCTTGCCAATTCATTTTTTGCAACATGTTCCAAACAGCATAATGTACACTAAGTAATAGTGCTAATGACCACCAATGGTGTACAGTTTAGTGCAATGCAATGCACGTTCAAATGAGGCTCAAGTTTCCTCAATATTACAGAAGCCACCATCAGCGTCAGTGGAAGCTAATGGCACCCAAGCAAAAGCTCCGACTGTGTCTGTGGAAGCAGCTGGTAACCAAGTCAGTGCTACAACTGTATCAGCTGAACAGAAAATTCCAGCAGAGTCCAGTACACCAGCCAAAGAGGCTCCTAAACAAACAGACAGTCCCAGCGTGTTCAGTAAAATGTTCAAGAAGAAGACAGAGCCTGTTGCTCCTGCACCTGAAGCTAATGTAGCAGGTGTTGTAGCGCTCATCCCCGCGGTAGAGACAGAGAGTCAGAAGTCTGTAAGTACATCACCTCATGAGTGTTATACATATTTCACTTCTGTTGCTACATAATAATAATAATAATAATAATATAGTAAAAACTAAATTATGCAAACATACCTATAGGTTTATTTAAAGCTGCCAGATATAATATTTTGTAATTTCCCTTTCTTAGAAAGTCTTATTACAAACTACTTGTCTATGAATATAATGCATACTAAGTAGTAGTGCTAATTAGTAATTAGCACTTTTGGATGCTCAAGTTTCCTCAATATTACAGAAGCCACCATCAGCGTCAGTGGAAGCTAACGGCACCCAAGCAAAAGCTCCGACTGTGTCTGTGGAAGCAACTGGTATCCAAATCAGTGCTACAACTGTATCAGCTGAACAGAAAAGTCCAGCAGAGTCCAGTACACCAGCCAAAGATGCTCCTAAAGCGGAGACTCCCAAAATGTTCAGTAAGATGTTCAAGAAGAAGACCGGGCTTGTTTCTCCTGCACCTGAGGTGAACGTGGCAGCTGAAGTAGCGATCGTCCCTGCAGTAGAAACTGACAGTCAGAAGTCTGTAAGTTGTTACAGTTACAGGTGAATGTTAATGAGTTGAATGAGTAATGTTTATGATTTATTTAAAGCTAGTGAAGATTTGACTTAGGAATTTTCTGGTAGAACAATATTATTGAAAGCTGTTTGCGTATGAATATTTTGTAATGTGTCCCAAGTAGCATATTGTATACTAAGTAGTAACACTTATGAGTAATGACACCAATGGTGTACTAGTTAGAATAGTGCAATACAGTTTTGGGTGTGGCCTAAGGATATCCTAATAATAATAATAATAATAATAATAATAATAATAATAATAATACTTCATTGGTCCTGAATCCATTTTCCACAGTATAATCTTAACTATTATCATTAGTATAATATAAGGAATCAACTTTAACTATTTTAAGAGCAATATTAAAAATGAAACCCGTTGTTAATATTATAAGGCAACTGTAACATTTGGTACTCAGGGCAGTACTGATTTAGTAATCTGCGAAAGGAAAACTGATCTGATGTCCTTAAATCCGCAGTTTAGCCACTTCACTATACAAATGTCAAATCTCAGAAAGTTACATCACTGCGTGTTGTGATCACAGTGATGATTTTCTATTCAATTATTACATACTATGATAAAAAAAAAAATTAACAGCCTTAAATTCTTCACTTATGTTAAACTATGAAAGTGTAAACAGGCCCTTAAGTTTACTTAAAGAGCGAAAGTAAAATGACGGAGAGATTTACAAACATACAACAGAAGCTAAGCCTAATAAACATCATCTTTATTTTACTAACTATTCTCACAAATGTCAGCTAGCATGATAACTTTGACCATAGAAATTAGCAGAATGCTAGTAGCTAGCTGCATAGCAGCAGATAAGTTACAGTGACTTTTTTAAAGTGTGAAAGGAATATACTAGAGAGAGTCCCAAAAGAAAACATTAGCTAAGACTAAAAGCAACATCTTCAGCTAGCATGATAATAATACGACCAAACAAACTAGCTGAATGCTAACAGCTATCTGAATAGCAGCAGATATTTTACAGTGACTTACTTAAAGTGTGATGGTAAAATACAGGCAGGATTCACAAAAGAAAACATTAGCTATGGCTAATAAACAACATCTTCATGGATGTCCTATTCTCTGAAATGTCAGCTAACATGATAATAACTCATAATGACAATACAAACTAGCCAAATGCTAATAGTCAACTGCATAGCAACAGATAAACTGCTGTGATGGGGATTAGGCCTCATACTAAAGTTTGTTCAAATTTTCGACCTAAGCTTCTAAAATGTCACCTTGTGTCTTTACAAATATATGATTACAGAGAAATGCAGTGTTTGAAAATGTAGTGAGTGAAATATAGTGGCGATTTTTGTAGTATTCAAAAGTGAAGTTAGGTGAAAGCAAAACTCACATAAAGTACATATATTGAAAATACCAGACTTGATTACAGTACTGTAGAATAGTAAACACACTCTGTTATGTCCCATCCCGCCTCCGATAGTACAAACCATTTAATCATTTCTTAATGTTTCTTCATAGATGAGCTGCTCAGATGAGCACAATCATGGAAACAGGAAGACATGCCTAAGGGTTAATTATGTATTTTTACACACACTGCATTTATGACATCTATGTCTTCTCTTAAACTATAGAACAAAAAAATGTTCACTTAATTTTTTCCACTGTTTTTCGTCAACTCACAACTTCAGCCACTTAACCCAATCACATTATGTCATATACATATTTCTGCTGTTATGTACGTATCATTATGATATAGATTTCCTTAAGAAACCATACTAACTAAAGTGGCAACATTAAAGCACATTGTATTTTTCAAACAGTTCTTCAACAAATCTTTTTTTCCCTATATTTAGAACCAGAAATTTCAGCTTCTAGATGACCAGCATTCATGACATTTCACATGATCATTCCTGTCCCTAATTAAAAGGATATTACACAGGAACTTTCCTAAAGTCTTGATTATTATTTGTCTTTGTTTAAAACTGAAAAATAACATTATCTTGCTTAGACAATAAAGAAATATTCGAACGAACAAAACTAATTGTTTCTAAATGTACATTAAAAAATTCTAGCAATGTAACAATATAGGACAATACATATACGAATAAAAATACATCTAAGAAGCAATTAGCAATTAATTATTAGCAATCTAGTGGCATGGTTTGTATTGCAATATTATTCTTTTCACCTGTCATGTCTTGCTTTAAACAGTTTCACGTGTTGTATGTGCATTACACAAGGTTTATTAAGATTTTCACCAAATGTAAAGAAATAGGATATTTTGATGTACGTACTTGTTTGGTGATCCCTCATGTTAAAAGGACACAGACACACAGGATATAGAAGAACACAAGTACGATCTATCTCCGTGATTGTCCCCTGACCCTGATTATGATATTACGGAAACTGCAAAGAAGTTGATTCTGCAACTAATTGCCTCCGTTCAGTCTGCACCCATGTCTGAAGATATTAATCAGAACATCTCAGATGATAAAGCTGAAATAAAGGTGAATCATTGGAAGGTGAGGATCTGAAGAATGAGTCTAGCCCTCCTGAGTGCCCTGAAGAGGAAATCTGAGTGCTTATTAAAGACCCCCTGTGTACAGGTGATTCAGAGCAGCTGCTCTGTCAGTTAAAGTCTGTGTGCGCTAAGACTGTGGGAGATTTTTCCAATACTCCTGTCAGTGTGAACGTCCATTTTAAGAGAAGATCCGTTCAGATTACAACTGATGTTTGCTCGAGCATTACCAATGAGGGTAATGGACTCTGCAGAGGTCAAATTATCAGCAGAGGAGGAACAGCTCAAACCTGAAATCCCAGATAATGACGATGCGTCGAGGAGAGTAAGTCTGACGTCTCCGAAATATGCATGGACTCTTGGATTTGAACTAGAAAATGGAGATCCTTTGCATGGATGAACTCACTACATGAAGCGATTCACCCGTGAACTAAGATGTAATGTTTTACTAAAGCTAATCTCTATTACGCCATTGGGCTCACTCACGAACAAAAGTTCTTTTATTTATTGATATACCTTCATTAGTTTACTGAAACTACAAGAACACAAAAAATGTCAGAGCAGCTCAACTGACCAATCCTTAAAGCACTGGAGTGAACCATTTTACTCCAATTTATCATAAAATGCTGTTAGGGGTATGGGACCATCTTGATGAATATCATCTTGATGAATATCGTCTCGAATTTAGAGCAATCTCAGGATAACCCTAGCTCAAGCAATCTCGACAGCAATCACCAAGAGTTCAATCATAACTAACCAAAGGAAACTGATCTAAGATAAAATAGAGTTGAGCTTTCTTTGTGTGGAAAGGAAGTCTAATAATGTATCTTAAAGTCAAACAACAACCTATATACTGCTTATACGATACTAACCATATACTATATAGTTTATGTTTGACTTGTGTGACCAGTGTCCATTTGAATTGTATAAATCAAATAAAGATGATATACAGTAGCAACACTGGCGGGCATGGAACACACACACACAGGCCTTAAGTCCAGAACATTGCTGAATATCAATGAGTGAGGGGGAAAAAAGCAGGCATTAATGAAAGGATGATTGTTGCCAGAGCCCCGAGTAGGCAGAGGCATGGCTGGAATTGTGCAGTCCTTCAATGCACCGATTAACAGCTACTGCACATCAGCTGTAGGGCCGTAACGCGTTTGCAAGCCCTAATTCTCTACATGTGTCTATAGGAGCCTACAGACATAAAGACAAGTACACAGGCTGAGAAAGAGCCACAGGGTGAAGCTCCCAAACCCAGCACCACCGAGGTGACGCAAGACAGCAACCAACCTGAGCAGAGCAGCACCGAGGAAAAGTCAGTTATGAACTTTTTCAAAACGCTTGTAAGTAAATCTTTCGTTCTTAGCGAATCCAGTTGGCAGCCATTTAATGACGTTGATGCTCTAACGTAGGTGTTAGCTTTAGCGTGAGATGGTTGACGAGGAACGTGATTGAGGAAGGTCAGGAAGTTATTATTAACTTGGTTTTTCTTTCAGTTAAGAATAGAAAGGTTTGCAAGATTTTAAATGGTTTATAATCAAGAACATGTGCAGTTCACACTGGCTTCTAGTTAAGCTTCGAAAACGTGCCGAAAAACAATAAATCAGAATATCTTGCTGACACTTCATAAAGTTTACATTTTAAAATTACACAGGAATAAAAACAATAGCCTTTCTGTTGATTGTACGGTCTTCACTATGTCTGTAGCCATTCATTTTCCTGCACTGAAAAAAAACACCCAGAAATGATAAATAATATAATATCTACAAGTGATAAATATCAGCGTCCTGTACACTACACCCTCTATGAATTGCCTGAGGCTTTTCAGGAGATTTATCATTTCCTAACTGCCCTGAAGTTGATCTCTATCAGGACGTAAACTATTCTCTGGCACTGTGCTAAATCAAGCCTTTGAACATGCCAGAATGTGGCAGCCTTTTGTTTTACTGCATAATGTGTGCTCACAAGAGAGGTCTGTGTATTTGGAAGTAGTGATGGGCTGTGATAAAGCATGGGCAGGCCTACGCCATCTCTAGAGGACAATGGCTGACTCAATATGAGAGAACATGTTCACTGTGAGCCCTGCCGTGGGGCGCTTTGTGAGTCTTGACTGTGAGACTTTGCACACTAAAATGCAGTTTAAAAAATTAATTTGTAGTTAGTCTTAGCACATGGCAGACACCAGTTGGAGATATAAAGGCAAACAGTTTCTGGACATTAAGTGAAGAATAACATACTTCTGGCCGTGCTGTAGGACATAATCGACAACAGGGTGGAATGAAGTTGATTTTTGTTCCATAGCAGCATGTTCTGAAGAGTTTTATTTCTCTTATCCTCAATTTGTGAGCGCCAAGAATGTGGAATTTATTATCAAATGACGTTATAGTTAGTTCCTGTTATTGCTTTCATTATAGCAGCTACAAATAGTTCAGTCACCAGTCTCTTTTTTTCTCGCTCTTGAATTTAACAAGATGAAAAAAAACCCAAACTTGTCATGGAAGTGAGCGAGGGACATCATGGTGATACAGTGGTTAGCACTATCGCCTCACAGCGAGAAGGTTCTGGATTTGCTCTGCCAACTTGTGCCTTTCTGTGTAGTGTTTGCAAGTCCTCCCCCATTCTTGCTTGGGTTTTTTTCAGGTGCTCTGGTTTCATTCTACAGTCCAAAGACATGCAGATTAGACGAACTGTCTGCTCTAAATATCCACAGGTGTAAATGTGTGTGTGAACGGTTTGTCTTTGTGTTAGCCCTGTGAAAGATTGGTGACCTTTTCAATGTGTACCAAGCTCCAGGCTGCCCACGACCCTTAACTAAGAAGTGATATAGATAATGAATAGACAGAGAAATAATTAGAAAGTGCAACATCCTCTGTCCTGAAGACTTCTTGTGTCGAAAAACATTTACAAAGCATTCACAGCCAAGAATCCCGTCCTTATAGAACACTTCATGATATCAGTGATGAGATGGTGGGTTTTTTTTTTGTCTTTGTTAAATGACAACACATATTGTTATCTGTGTATTATTCGGTTTCGATTCAGTTCGATTATGCGAAGGGTCATATTTTAACATGGTCTAATCCCTGTGGAGATCTAACCCCTGTGAATCACATCTAATCCCTGTGAAGATTGTTGTTACTATAGAAACACTAGCATATTCATATGACCACATTAGTATAAACCTACAACTGTACTAAATCTCCTGACCAATCAGATTTGATCATTCATCAGCACTGTGGCATAAAATGAAATATTCTGGGAATACGTGCATCCTTCGTGGGTTTTTTTTTTCACAATCACTCAAACATTCTTCTTTGCATTCAAAGGTGACTTCAACCAAAACGACAAAAGAAGCGACGGTGAGCCCCGATGTCTCGAAAGAACAGGTAAATAGCTTGAGATCCCTCAACTGCACCGTTCAAGAAAGATTCCAGATCGTTTCCAGTAGCACTTTTGGTTGATTTTAATGCCGGGGTTAATAAATATTTTCATTCAATGATTTTTTTTCCTTCTCCGATCGTAATTGTGACAGCTTCTCTGATTGCCTATCTGATTCTCGTTTGTGCATTGTTGCACTCTGAGTGTGTAATGAGGTTTTACAGCTTTTCTTCCCTTCACTTCCAAAGTTATTGGCACTATTAATTTTCTCCAGTTGCTTAGTCAGATCTCTATTTCCTGCCGTTCAATTTGTGGAAGTTAATGCATCGTGATAGACTGCGACCTGAAGAAAGCCATTTTGACTCTTGATAGTCATTTATAGTAATCCCCAGCTGACTGATTAATCCTTTATTGGGTGGGGAAGAAATGGGAAGTTTTATGACTTGTCAGGCTGAAACTACTGTATGAGTTTGTCTTTTATCAACTGCTCCTGCTGCGTCAGGGCTTTCTACACTTGCAGCAGAATCAAAAGAAGAGCCTTGTACAAACAATGCCTCCACATGCCTCCCAGCATGACACCTATCCAAAGCCCTGGGACAAATAGACTAGCAGAAACATACTGTATATTGTTTGAGCCTGTGTCCATTTGCAAGCAAAACAACAACAACAACAACAGCAACGCCGAAAAAAATACTCTCAGCATTTTGTGTCTCCTTTTTTCTCAATGTGCAGTCACGGAAAGAAACGCCACCAGCTCCAGCTGCAAATGTAAGAAGCTCCTTCCGTAATACAATGTTAAACCTGGCAATGAGTTGAAAAATGTGCCCCAATTCTCTTTAACTGTCTGTCTCATAAGGTACAGGAAGCATCAAAGGTCCCCCCTCCTCCACCTCCAGCACCACCCAAGATGGAGAGTAAAGCAGAGCCAGCTGTAAAGAAAGAAGAGACCCCGGCGGTAGAAGCACCAGCCGCTGCAGCCAAAGTACCAGAAACCCCTGGCAAGGCCAAACCCAAAGACAGCCCATTCGGCAAACTCTTCCGTACAAAGGTGAGCACCTATCTGCTATTTCCGGATACAGAATGTACTGAAAATCTAGTACGCGTATACCTACTGCAATATCTCATCTCTACACAGAACAGCAAGTGGTAGGGTATTAGGTGATTTGTTGTTTGGACTACACTGTGGCACACTATAACAGAATGATGTGAATTCGAGGCATTGCTAGGCAAGACGGTGTCAAAAGTTCAGAGCTCAGCAGCTGGTGGAGCCAGAGCGCCTGCCAAGATGTCATCAGCGGTAAACCAGAGCAACACAGTTAACAGGACTCACCCATTCAGTGTTTTGCCATCGCTTATACCACTGAGTTAATTCATTGCATCCTTTCACCTGCAAGCATTTAGAGGCTGGTCCTGAGAATAAGAACTTCCTGCGTGTCTTTTTATTATGATTATTCGCAACTTGTTGGCTTCAGGCACAATGAATTGTAGCCAAATGCTGTGTAGTGATATTCCATTATCGACGAACAAAGCCTATACTGTGCCCTGACTCCGAGGCGTAAAATACCACCCGTGATAATAAGCTGAACAGCTGAGCCTTCATTGCAGTGACATCATTCTGACAGCAGCCATTACCTCATGTTAGCACTGTCAGCCAACTAAACCATGAGCTTTGGGTTTTCTTCACGCCGGCTCATCTTCATAATGACGTCACCCTTATTGAGACAGACATATAGTGTTCCAAACAGCCTAGTTAGTGTTACTGAGATTGAAGGAAAGGCTTGTGGGTATTGTAGTTTCGTGCCTAGTTAATCTAAATATCTGCTTACCTGCAGTCTGGGGTGAAGGAGGAAGCAAAGCCAGTTGAGACACAGGTAAATAAGTTCAGCACTTTTTCAACATGATCAGCTGTTGACGAAATTCTTTGTCTAATTTTGGGCTGTGTTCTGAATATGGCTCTGTCCTCTTTGGGAAATTCAGATGGCATCTTTTAATCGGGGTACATTTAAAAGCCAGTTACGCTTGTTGTTCAACTGAATTACTTCAACGCTTCCTCTTGCAATACTGCTCGTAATCTTGCCCAATTGTTCCTCTTTCCCATCTCCACTTATTCATTTCCTTTTTCGTGAGTCTCGTTTCTTTTCATATTCAAGCTTTCTTCTGCTCCATATTTAAGGTAGATGCATCCAAGACCAGCACCCTTGAGGCAAGCGCCAAACTCGAACCTCCTCCGGCACCCAAACCAGAAGAAAAGAAAGGAGAGAAGAAGGCCTCGCCTTTTGCCAACTTGCTCAAACCAAAGGTAAATCCACTCAGAGGCAAAACTCTGAGCAGAGAGTAGTCAAACATATGCAGTGACTGATTGATTGCATGAAGTGAAAATGACTTGTATGAATTTGAGGTACTGCTAGGCCAAGTGAGCGCTAAGATCCATGCAGCTGCATCGAGTGCCGCGGCCGGCATTTCCCTTGGTGCTGGACCAGTGGTAAATTCCCAGGACCTTATGGCCATATTTGTTTGTTCACACTGATTGAACTAAAAAAAAAAGGAGTTCCTATGGTCAGAATAACACCTGATTTGGTTTTGTGTCACTTTATTATGTCAAATGCTTGATTTTGACTCAAATATCAGCATAATCATGTCGTATGTGGATTCCTGTATTATAACACACCCCACAACCGCTTGTCTTTATTTATTTATTTATTTATTTATTTATTTTAACACTTTTAATGACTTGCCAATAATGCAGAACTAACTTGAAGCGGCAATGGCTTTTCCTTCTCACATTAATTCCTTTTCTTCTGTGCTTTTATTCTGTCACTGTTTCAAAGCATTTGCACTGTAGATTACATAAGCCGTAAAGTTTATGGTTTGTGAAATAGTTAATGTGGCATTTTCTAAACGTATTCAATTTTGTTTTATTTACTCTCAAGGCAACAGAGTCCAAGAAGGAAGCCCCTGCAGCCCCAACTCCACCTGCAGAGGCTGCCCCAAGCACCAAGGCTAAAGAAGAACCCAAACCAGCTGCTCCTGCTCCTCCTGCTGCAGCCTCTCCAGACAACAAGTCGGTGGGGAGTACAGATAATTCTTCACCCAGCACCTCCCGCAAACTAGAGAAGAGGAACTCCATCCATCTGTTCTTTAAAAACTTGGTAAAGTAAAAATAACCCTGAGAGAACACAAAACGTAGTCGGCTTTAGTAAAGGTTAGGTAGAAGACAGAGGTTGCATAACCTTTTCGTTTTATTGGCCAAATCAATTACAAATCAATTATGGCGACATGGGCTTAAAATGACCACGCAAAATATTAAGGACAGTAGAATTATAACTGCTATAATGTACGAATAGATCTGCTTGTTTCTGCAGTGTGTGTAAAATGTTCTTTACTGAAGGAAAACGATTTTCTCCAGCATTCTTTGTCGAGCTTTTCAACTATAACAGGAGATCTTTATACTATTCTATACTATAGTAGAACTTTATCTGGTTGGAAACACTATTTGTGGAGGGTTCTACCTTTAAGACTTCCTCCAGTACTCTATATTGCAATAGGTATATCACAGTACTGTAATGTCTAATTTCTTATAAATTTTTTTTTATTATTATCATTCATATGGTATTCCAATAACAATGTAGTCTTTACTCCCTTTTGTGTGGTTTAACTGCCTTATAACAACATTGTCTTACTCAAGTAAAGAATGAAACATCGCAGGGTTTGATGTTAAATTAAAATAATCAACGACAGAGTGGTGTGGCGTGTCAAAGTTGGTTATTTTTCAAAAACAGCGCGTCAGCAAGCATTTCATCACTCTCATACTTGCACTATTTGCCGACAGTTAAAATGATTATTAATTAAAAACTGATACATCCTACTTTTTGTTTCATTTACAGTTCATTCCCGGTCTCACTTATGTTATAGCACTTAGAAACACTCATCCCCTCAACGGATTGTTAATGTTAAGTCACTGAAGTTAATGTTAAGTAAGATGTTGCTATGGAAACGATAAGAGATATGAGAGGATTGTGTTTTGAGCAGTAAAAGACAAGCATTCCACAGTGCTATGGTATAAGTTAATATGACATACTCCATGTTGAGCTTTAGTGACTGGGTACACTTGACATAGGGTTTGAAAAACAAATCCCTTCTACTGAGTCACTTCTCTTAGTCCTGTTCATTTTGAATGTCTGACCAACAGTGACGAGCCCTAACCACTAGGTGACCTCATGTGGCAAAAATAGATTTGTGTAAGCTCACACACTATCACTATTGTTAGTGCTCTTCCAGAAAGGTTTTAATTCTACCTGGATTCCTCTAAACATTACTCCAAGTTGGATATTCTATTAAAAAAGAAAGAAAAGCAAAGGAAAGAAAATGGCATATGACAGTATATCTTGAAGCAGAAGAACAGTAGACATATATTAGACATATTTTAGTGCATTATAAAAAACACAAGTCTACATGTTGAGTGTATTTAATGTTTTCTCATGTTTATATTAAGTCAGTGGAGAGTACACAATAACCAGGATAGCACGCTACAGGAAGTAAATATCAGTCACGGTGCTAGCAGTGCGCTTCAGTGAGGACAAGTTTGAGCTAGATGTGGAAGGGAAGCGTATTTAAATAAGAATCCAGTTGTCAGACTGGTTGTGATCAGTTGTGCTCAAGGCTGTGAAACTTTCCTAAAGCAAATATTAAAGCTAAGTCTCCATCTGCTTGTGCCTTTTGATTGTTTCTCAGGGTCAAAAACGCCACTCTGATGCCGGAGTGCAAACGGAACCCGTGGCACCGGAGAAGGCCAAATAAAAACCTTGCTCTTGGTTTCATCGTCTGCACAGAAAACACGCTTTGCTTGTACATAGGTATCCTTATCTGAATGTCCCGCCTAGAGACCAAGGATTAATTCCTATTTAATCTCCCCAACTGAGGTGAACTGAGAACTAAAGTATCGTAAACCTGGCCATTCCAATGATTCATTGCCATTGCCGAGACTTCTTGGATTGACTATCAAAGTCACTTAGAAATGGTTGGTTCTTTAAAGATTTGCAACATGGATGTTGAAATGCAATAGCAAGGCTTATGGCTTTGCATGTTTTGCAAGATTTTTAAAGAAAGTATGATGGCAGAGAGCTAAAAATGGGGGGGGGGAGGGGGGAGGATTAGGCAACATTAAAATGACCTGCTGTTCTTCTTAAATGAGAACATTAATGTAAAAGTCACACTTAACTCTTCGTTTACGATGTTTATCACTTTCAGGATGCATTAAACAAGCCCTTTCCAACGTCTGTATTTTTTTTTTTTAAGGAAACATCTGATTTTCGCACATTTGTGCACAATAATCATTCATACAGCTGGAAACAGCAACAACAACAACAACAACAACAAAAAAAACAATCTGCACACACTTACTCATTCCATTGCAAAGTCACTCACTTGTTGTTTGGTTGTAACAATACTTTAAATGTTATCTCTTAAAATGTTCATTGCCCATAGCTAGCTAGTATTTCATGCTAAAGCATATTTTCCTAACATATCATGCCAAACTATTGCATACAGGCTTAATTATTAAATAGGTTTGTTATTGGCTTTTCAAAATGGGCGCTCCTTCTTCTTCTTTTTTTTGGTACTACTGAAAACATATGCTTTATGTAACCAAGCCTTTACTAACTATAAGCAGTATATTGAAGTTTGCACACTGTTCATATGGGGGGGAAAAAATCCATCTGGTTTCTCTTATACTCTCTCATACTGAATTCTCACTAGCTTTTGGTGGATCCAGTTTAATTGCTTTCTGTGAAATTGTATCGAGTATGGGAATTTCCGTCTGCACATTTAAAGAGAACCTGTCCCAATTTTACATGTTCTGAATTTTAATTATATTTCTGGATTCGTGAGACACGGACTTGCATTACTTGGCTTTTTTTTGTTTTTTTGTCTTGTAATCAACTAATGTCAAAAAAATTGAAATCTTCTGTCTCTGTAATTGTAATTATGCAGTCTTTCTTAATAAAATGTAAGGGTACAATATGTTTTCATGCAGGCCTGGATTTTATTCCGATCCAATCAATCAGATGTGTCAGATCAATCCTTTTGTCCCCAGGCATTCTGATCAAAAAAGATCAGAATCAAAAAGCACTTTGATTAGGGCTAAAGACCTATATTGTCAGTGTTATCAGCTGCAGTGTAATAAAGGGAGGGAGGCCATTGCAGGGGGGTGGCAGCAGGCCTGGAGGCCCCCATGTCAGTGTTAATGTGTGTCACAGCCTGAACTGCCTCAAAGCCTTCTGTTTGATAGAGAGAGGGAGAGAGAGAGAGAGAGAAGGAACGAGGGAGAGGCTGCAGGCATCAGATTTCAAACCCCTAGGGGTCCCAAGCCACTTTATGAATAATGAAACCTGTTATATTTGCAAATTAGTAGGAATTCCAAATAGAGTGGCTGACTAGAGCACAATCATATGAAGTCATGGCGGACTCAGTAATGAATTACGATCGGTATGAATAACATCAATTGCAAGAGAATGCGAATGGTAGGAATTGCTACATTTTCCTGGCAGGAAGGTAACAACCAATTACTTGTGAATATGTACTGTATATACCATATGTCGGGCCACAACAAACATATGAGTTGAAAAGTTGTGTGTTTGCTTAGTCGCTTAGCTCACATTTAATCATAAGTTGAAAAGTAACAGTTTGAAATCTGCTGCAAATACTTATTCTTCATACACTTTGTTCTACAACATGGTGTCTGAAAGCCTTAGACTCTCAAACCACATCCTGTTGAGTTGAACTTCATTCAACCACAGTTATTCACATAGATATTTATTTTCTGTATACATTGTATGTATCCATTTAAATAGAGTTCGAGAATGAGGACTTCTTTCCCCTTTTTGGGCCAGTGAGATCATCCACAATGCAAATGGACACATCAATCAAAAAGTCAGCATATGCTGCCAAGCCGTTTGCTCATGCTAAAAAAGCCATTATGCACAATGGCCGGGATAGTGAGATGGCCCGGCCTTTCAGCTCACCAACCTTTACCCTCACTTGTCCTGTCACAGTGCATCCAACAGAAAAGTTTCCATATCAAAAGCCTCCTGTTTGGGCTTGAGCTGCAACTTCAGGGATAGATTTGCAGAACAAATGGCTTGATGGCCCCTAACCTGTCGCATTTGTTCTCAGGGTTCATTCTGCCTGTGCTTATTACTAATTTTTCTGACCCTTTTTTTTTTTTTTACACCATCTCCTCAGGCAGAAGTGGAATTTAAACTTGATGTGAAAGACAGAAGCCTCAATTATATTAAATCAAGTTTAAACAACTAATATTCGATAGTCATTCGTCTGAGTTGAAAGCAGTGTAATTATAGTTCTCAGTACATGCACGTGAACAGTATACTGTGTATGTGTGTTTTGAGACTGAAATTGCTATGTTGAGTTACTTGGGTTCTTAAGAACTGTTTATGCTTTAAGTAACCATGTGATTTAATCATAGTAATCATTTAATCCCCCCTCATTGATTATTAAAGTTCTCAATTGAAGGAAAATAGATTTATTTATTTATTTATTTACCTATCTATCTATCTGTTTGCTTAATTTTTCCCCGTGCTTCTTATAGAGCTAATAAATTAAGAAAACAATAATACTAAAACTAATAATAAAAATAAATATAATAATATACTAAATATATAAATATTTAATAATAATAATAATAATAATAATAATAATAATAATAATAATAATAATAATAATAATGGCTTATTATTTAGCAGACATTCCATTCCAAGCAGGGTATTGTGAGAGTCATAGGGAGAACAATGAAGTCAGCTGCTCCTGACACATCAAGACAAAACCAGACTTCACCACACACAAACACACACACACACACACCTC
This sequence comes from Chrysichthys cranchii, assembly GCA_030068335.1. Taxonomy (NCBI): domain Eukaryota; kingdom Metazoa; phylum Chordata; class Actinopteri; order Siluriformes; family Claroteidae; genus Chrysichthys; species Chrysichthys cranchii. Next base: position 14,919,804 of record JAQMCW010000015.1, on the reverse strand, counting down.
TCAGGCAGCCATTACACTCACAAGCTATTCTATGAATATATACTTACACTACACACAAAGATTTCAGTAACACAAAACTCTCTTAAATCTGAAGTGTTAAGAGTTAAAAATGAAGTTTCACCAATACACGCTTTAATATAGCAACCGTAGAATAGAATAGAATAGAATAGAATAGAATAGAATAGAATAGAATAGAATAGAAAAGTCGGCACTAAGCTTTTATTTAGCAAGTCGAACTATTTTTTATATATTACCTATTCACAGACTAACTGTGTCTAATCAATCAAATATATAATGTACAGTGTAGTGTTACTGTAAAGACTAACTCTATACAGCACAGACATACATCATACATACAGTATGTGTAGGATAAAATTGAATAGAATAGTTTCTTTGTTCATAATTATATCAGTTTCTACATACAATAGTCACCAAGTTGGGTTTTTTTTATTAAGTCTGACGTATGAACAAACATATTCTCTAATCTTTCTCTCACTTTTTATAATCTAATCAATCAGAAGCAATAAGAACACATTCTGTTCTGTTTCATGCTTTTGTTACCTACTGATCTGAGCAGCTATTCAGGCTGATTTAATCCCTGAGGGAATCCACCCCCTCCCCTGTGGCCCAACTGTGACAACTTCACACTTGCTGAAAAGGACAATTCTGCTGCACTGTTGTGCGCCAGTCACATTAAAACATGTAAAATGTCACAAGCACTCCTTGAACACTTCTGGCTTTTGCCTGGACGATTTTGCTTGGAAATACATCTGGATCAGGTGACATGAGAAGGTTTTGGCTAAGCTAATCAGCAGGCTGAACAAACAGGCCATTCTTGCTCACTTGTTTATCATGTCATGACCTTTTCAATAAATGCTAGATAACTCCAAATGCAGCTGTACTTATAAGCAATTGCAAAAATAGCATGTACTCCCCTGTACATGATAAAAAAGTTTGGGCTGATTACATACAGTTTACATATACAAGCACAACTTTGACTTTTTGCTGTTATGTGAGGTATTTTACATTTACATGTATCTTTTTCACCCAGCTTCATCTCCCCCCCGAGATAATAACCCCATTCCAGATTACTAGCTGCTCACAGAGCTTTTGTGGTGCCACAACAATAGCAAACGAGCGGGAGGCCTCGGCATGTCACATGTGGTGCCTTTGATTACCATTCTAGACTTGTTTGTATGACAGAAACTCAGGAAGAACCAAGAATTCTCCAAAGGTGAAAGGGATCCACACATTATTTGAAAGTCCTACATCCACATAATACAGAACAATCTACAGGCAGAAAATGAGTAACAATAGGAAGTAATAGGTTATGTGCTTTTGGAAAGTTTCCAACTGTACCATGATAACTAAAAACACATCCATTTTTCAAATCTTCTTTTATCCTAAAATGATGACTGATTCATTCCCAGTTGATTATTTTACCATGCTTGCTTGTAAAGCACTTGCCAATGACATTTAAATCTAAAATATTATGCAAAGAGTGTTTTATTTAAATAAATGATCTAATCGTTGATCTGGGAGAACCGATTATCAAATTCTCACTTTACAATAATCTATATCTGTATCCATATTCTGCTACAGATAAATCATTGACATGCTGAAACAGCATTACCACACCTGTATGACGCAATGACATGAAAGAAAATTAGTTTAGGCTCTTGGAATTATGCCTCCGGTTTCGAAACAGGAAGTCACATCTTTGCCTGTATTTTATACAGCACTGCACAAACTGTGTACCGCTCATTAAATGGATTTTTAATCGTCCTTTATGAGCTTAAGCAAGTTGTGCACTTATGTTCGAGAGCCTTAGGTTTGTTGTGCTCTCATTAAACACAGCACAAGGAAGTGGAGAGGGAGGCAATCGGCTCATCGAGGGGTTTGGGCAAATGCTGACTAACGTGGCCTGATGTAGATTTGTTCAACTTATCTCCTCCCCAGCAGCTGCGGCCATTGCTTAAGAGCTCCCTCTTTCTTCTGAGAAAAGACAGTAGCAAGCCACGAGCTTGTAAAAACAAATAGCAACAACACAGCATTTAGTCAGGCTGCACGTTCTTCAATAGATTTACTGTAGCAAGCAATGAATAGCAGGTTTTGATTTGGTAAAAGACATTTCTGGTTCCCATCAAAGAGATACTATATAACCCAGCATAAAGGGGTATTTGTAGTGTCAGTAAGATGTTAAGACGAAGTAAATCCTTTGGTGTACATACTTCCTCTTTCTTTCAAGTTAATTATATTCGCAGTGGTGGACTTATTGTAATCTGCTATCTCATTATATTAAGACTGTACCTTTATGCTTCTTCTCTGTATTTTTCTGTGGGAACTTTAAAAGTACAACTGCATTGCTAGATATAGGTTTTAGATGTTTTGGGTTTTTGGGGTTTTTTTTTTTGCAAAAAAAGTGCAATATATCATTACATAATTTGTAGTTCTTAGTCATCCATTTGATGTTTTTCCCCATGTTGCTTTCCTCATATACAGGAAGCATCAGTGTAGTAAATAAGATAAAGAACATGTTCGTCAAATACTTTACATATTGGATTAATACAAATAAGAAAAGTTGCCTGGTTTATATATTGTATAAATAAACCAGCAAACATTGGGATTCCAGTGGACATGGAGCCTATCTTAAGAACTATGGGCAGGACACATGATGCCCGTCTGTCTCAAAGCCCACTCACATTCACATACTCATTCACACCTAGAGCAACCAATCCACCCATTGGCATGTGGGAAGTGGGAGGAAATAAGAATACCTGGGGGATAAAACAAGAGCTCAGGACCAATCTGGGGACTCTGAAGCTGAGAGGCACAACGCTACCCAGTGCGCCACCATGCTGATGGACAGAAGCTTATTCTTCGACATCAACACAAGACACTGGAGGTAACAATGGAAAAGAAATAATGGATAAAGCTGAAAAATGTTAATACACAAGTAAATGGCTAGAACTTAAAAACGTATTAGTAGGCATTAGGGCAAGACATTACACAGTTTTTTCCATGCTGTTTTCCTCGTGTTAAGGAAATGAAACTCTGAAGTAAATGAAAAACTTATTTCATATAATAGATATAATACATATACATACTAAGAGCAAAGATTAACATTAATAACATCTTTTTCAAATAGTTGTGTTGTTTACGTAACATCACAAATCACAAATAACTAGAAATGAAAAGTCAAAAGCTATAGCATTACCTAATTAGTGAACCTCAGGATAAGACAAAAATATCAATCCCACTTGAATGGCTGTTAGCGGCTCTTAAAGAACAATAGTCAAATGAAGAAGGTCCTTAGGGAGATTCCAAAACGCTTCATCTTGTGCACCATGGGGGTTGAAGTATGGGGGAGGGGGGTGTGCACATTCATTCACATGCATATAATATTGCAAGGTGATACGGGCCACAGATTGCCAGGTCGACTATTTTTCCCCCCAACAAATTCAACATCGCACCACCTTGTTACGTGTTAAAGGATAGCTAGGTTTGTAGGTCAAGTTGTACCTCTGTAGTGTAAACTGCAAACCACAGCCTTTAACAGCACTCAGGGAGGGGGTTGGGGGTTATGGCCAAAATCAATATTGCCTGTGCTTTTTAATTCTCTGTGGTGCAGCTGTAGATTGAAATTTCAGGACTTGCGGGGTTATTTTTGTAAATGTGAAAACGTTCTATATATTTCCTTCATATAGTATGAAGTAAAGTACACACAGAGATTTAGCTAACCTCCTGTTCAATCAGCAGCCATGCACAAAGAGCCATTCAGTACGAAACTGGATATAGTCTATATAACCCAGCTTTATAGATCAAAAATCACAGTTATTTCAGTGGGTATTACTGGACTTGAATGATCCTTACTAATTCTGCATATAGAGATTTCTTTCTTTCTTTTTCTTTCTTTATTTTGCCACTGAATGCTAGATTGAACTCATTTTGAAACCTGAAACTAGTTGTACTAGCTTAACATTTAAATAATGTCATCTCCATTTATCATTTCAGGAAAGCTCTACAAGAAAGAAACCTATAGCACAGACTTGCATAGGTTGACTTAGGGCTGTTATTACCTCAGTGTGTTTCCCCCCTCCCCCAGCCCCACATGGTGTGTGTGTGTGTGTGTGTGTGTGTGTAGCATAAGTGAGTAGTGTAGGAGACATGTTACTCCCTGCTCTCGCAAACCACT
>JAQMCW010000015.1:14842859-14855119 GCA_030068335.1 Chrysichthys cranchii | reverse complement strand
AGAGAGAGAGAGAGAGAGAGAGAGACAGAGAGAGAGAGAGAGAGAGAGAGAAAGAAAGGAAATGTACTCAGGCTGGATAGAGCAGGAACTCACACTTGATTGCCAGCAGTTCATCAGTGCGTGTCTCAGATGTGTCAGTGTGCCTAGCCCGCGGCAGAGCACTGCCTCCGATTGAAGCTGACGTCGCCCAAAATATGAAAGCAACAAATCATACTCCTTGGTCGGGCCCTAATCTCCCGGCCGGGCCCCTGTGCTGTCGTCAGCACAATCATGACTGCCACAATGAGCTCTGCCGCCAGCCTGCAGCTCTCCAGATGCTTCTAGCTAGCAGAGCGCAGAGCCAGAACGCGGCCTGTTGCCACACACAACAGTGCTGCGAAACACTCATACTACAACACTTACCGTACTTGTATGATTTAGCATGTTCCTAGAAAACTTTTTTTTTAATCATGGATAGTTTTTCTTTTGTGTCATCACATGATCATGTTCAAAAACGAGGTTATAGCCTCGAACGGTTCGTCATGAGTTCCCGTCATTCCCAATTCCTGAATTACTCAACCCAGCCTGTCTGGCATCAACCACCATGCCATGGTTAAAGTCATTGAGGACAATTATGTGAACATCATGAAGCTGAAGCTCTTGACCTGTAGCTGCATGATTTTAAGCATTGTGCTGCTGCCACATGATTGACTGAGTGGATAGGTGCATGAAAGAGCAGGTTCCTGATAAAGAGCAGAGTGTATATTAAGGCTGTTTTTCAAAGAGTAACTTGAAGATGATGTATTAGAAGGAACACATAACACTAACACTCCTGTTAGGGTCTGCGCTCGACCCCATACAGAAAGTGTGGTGCACAATCCTCTTGGCATCTGCTGACTCGGTTGGGGCGCATAGGCAGGAAGGCAGGAAGGCATTTCAGGGTGCACCAGAGGGATGTTGGTGTTATGTGGGGCTGTAATAGCTTTGGCTGTCAGGATCCAGTCGCCTCCAGGTTATCTGCCACTCACTGTGACATGAATCAGCAGCGACTCCAACAGATTTCAGCCGTTCCCCTTCGTCCTGTAAACACAGCCAGAGTTCGCTGACCTAAAGCTCAAACATGGCCCGTCTGCCAAGGTTGCAGCTGCGATCCCCACATTTCCCACCTCCAGCCGTGTCCTAAAGACTCACGGCGCCGTTCCGTATGTCTGAAGTGCTTTCAGCAGACCGACCGTTTTTTTTTCCCCCTGATGCTTTTAAGTTAAAAAAAACTAAAAAAAAAAAAAAATAATAAAATAAAATACAAAAGATTTCTAAGTGGAAGAGTGGTAATCTTAGCAATGATTTGGGAGAAAATCTTCAGCAGCTCAGGAGGCTGTGATGGGTGCACACTTAGATTGGTGGGGGGGAAAAAATGAGTCACAATAATTGACAGCCAAGGTTAAACAATATGACCAATTTTGCATCTGTCTTGGGGAATATGTAAAAACCACCAAAATGTCCTAATAAAATCATTTGGTTCCTATATCCCTCTCAGGGTTCTTCCTATTATTTTGCTGCTCGTTTGACATGTGACACTTAACTGCTCCATGACATTTTCCCCAATAAATCCGAGTGTATTTTCAGTCCAGTTAGTGCAGTTAAAATGTTTTATTTCTGCGTGGTTTTAAATCAGTGTCTAGATGCACACAGCCCTTTTCCAGCACGGTGACTTAATTAGGTGGAGGACTGACACTTTTCAAGTGGCAGCCTGACAAGCTGATACACACGGGCCTGGAGGGGGAAAAAAAAAAAAGAAAGGGAAAAAAAAAAGAAAGAAGTGGAGCCCATTTGCTGGATTAAGCATTCGAAAATAATCTGTCTGTGTTGATCTATTTGCAAGGAAATGAGACAAATGCATGGGTGCATCCTCTCAAACTGTTTACATATGCAAAGATTAGGTTCTCGAAATGCAACATTAATAAAACGGTACGATTTCTTAGGCATGATGGTGCTGTTAGTGTCATAATCAGCACTTTTATTTATTTGTTTAGTCCCCCTTTTCCCTCCTCTCTTTTGTGCACAAACATGCAAGGCACAATTAATTGTTGGGTTGTTTTAGCTCATGATTGCGCATCCGATTCAGGCTCGCCTTTAATGTGGCAATAAATCTCCAATGACTTTGAATTATTGGCCTGAATTAATATTAGAAACAGCTAATTTCCTAGCCCTGAGTACGTTGATGAAAGGATATTCTTTCCATGGCTTAATGCGAATCGCTGACATTGAGCTGCTACCTCCAAAAGCCATTTCAAATGCCCTCGTGCCACAAATGCCCATCCGCGAGCGTGGTCATTTAAAATTTCCCCATTAAGCGCAAAAGGCTAAATGACTCGGCTGTGACTTACTGCAGTCACAGCGCACTTCCATTTGACGAGCCACTTCAGAGACTCTCGGTTTTAATTAAGGAACACAAATGGCCGGAATATCGCATTTATTTTGTCATATTATTCAACCGTATCTTAAATCATCCTCTGGCTTCCATTTGAAAAGAAGTTGCTAAGCTGAAGGATAATGCCTTGACAGAGGGGAATTGTGGATCCATCGGCGAAGCAAGGCACTAAATAATTTATGGCTTTAATCTGTGCACTGAGGTGTGGGATCTATGCCTGCAATTATAAATGCAAGGTGGAATTATTGCCGAACACTAGAACCGCATTAGGAGTCGTCTGATGAACGGCGTGATTGCCTCCTCATTTTCAGCAACGGCGGGCGAGTTGGTGTCAGAATGCCCGAATCACCACAGCACAGATGCTTCCTCCCATTCACCATCAAATGTCAGTTGCCAGTTATAAAACAGATATGATAGGGAGTAGTAATTGAGGACTTGACTGCTAGGGGTAGGGAAAAAAAAAAGAAATAAAAAAGCATAAAGTGTTTATGTACTTAGACGGTAATTATTCTTTAATAGCTCTGAAATGAGAGAGGCTGAGGGAGATATTTTTAATTGTTATGATATAGGCACGGTTCATAGCATATGCAGTAATGAAATGAAGGTTCATTAGCATATCGAAGATATTAGTAGTCGAAAAAAAAAATAGCATTCGGTGGAAGAGAAATAGCTTAACTAGCGTGGTCTAGTTTGCCAGTTGCTAAAATATCAAGTGTGTATTTAACCTTGTACCAGTAAGTTTTAAATCTGGGTTGTTTTTTTTTTTTTGGCTAATAGCTGTACCAGGCTACAGCTGTAAAGACCTGTAGCTTTTTTTAATGCATTAATGGATTGTCCTTATGCCACATAGCAGGCCAATCAACAAACCAATCAAATGTGCTAAAACAAGAGCCCAAACAACACACTAAAATGTCATTGTGCAATTATGCAACTTTTCCTAATGTCTTCATCTGTTGCCTCTGAAAACAACTCCTATGCTTGTTGCCATACTTAAAATAAATGCAGAAAGGCAGGTAGAAAAATGTTAATGATTTATTTTTACTGGTATAAAAGGTGCAGTATGTTCTGTCTCACTAGCCTCCTTTTGATGAAACACATTTTTTCTGCAGTGCTATATATACACATTGATGTGAGACATCTTTATGTCAAAGATGTCGAAATCTGTTAACTCACATACCGAATCTGAGCCTAAACTGGTGATTAAACATTTATTAAAGTGCTTTTCTGTTCTATCATTGCAACACAAATATTTTACAGAATAATGTACTGTACATTTATTTTTCTTTCTTTTTTTCCTTTTTTCGTTTATTCTTCTTCTTTTTTATTTGCATTTTTATTTTTATTTTTTTTTGGAAATGTGTGTGTGTTTGGCTCCCTGTTTGAACATTCGTCCATTCAGGTGCATCATCAGGGTTTACAGTTAATGCAATCAATCAATTTTCTGTTAAAAGTATTACAATTAAAACTTGCCATATCATACAAATAAATAGTCATAGCCAGAGCTACCGCATGCAAACATCTGCAGTTATGTTTCAAGCAATAATACAGTTCATTACTGGTGATGCAATTGAGCAGAGTGCAAAGAATTATGTCAATGGATTCATTTCAGAATCTTTTGCAATGCATTTACTTACACTTCCTTCTAATCCAGCCAGTGTGTCCGTTTTTCCTTAGTATGATGAAATGTTTTCATTTTAAATTTATGAGCATACTACTTAATGCTACATGTAACATGAAAAAAAATAATAATTTCACCCGTTATTTTTTTTTTATATATATAAAAGCAGAGCAATTACACTTATTAACAAAAAAACCCCTACATATAGTAAAAACCAACCAAGCTACTCTTTGTCCATTTCAACAAATTGTGAATGATTCTCTGGTGACTTGCTGTGAGTTTTACTCAAGTGAAGTTTGACCGCATGGTTGCTGGCAAATGTCCGACTACAAAGCTTGCATTTAAATTTTGAGTCAATGTCTTCCTCTGACACCAGTGATTCTGTCACTCTAACACTGAAAGCTTTCGCCAGTTCAGGCTCTGCTACCTTTGTCTGGTGTTCGACTGGCAGTTTGCTCATGTCTTTGATCTGAAAACCAAGATGGGATTCGAGGTGGGAAATGAAAGCAGAGGGCATCCTGAACTGGGATGCGCAGTCATTACAGTAGAAGACCGGATGGCCTGTGTCCATGTTCTTTAAAAATTTGGTCCCACCTGTTTTCCTAAGTTGGTATTTTACGTTAGCAAGCCAGTGGCTGATGGTGGTCATAGAGAGTCCAGTAAACTTGGAGATGTGCATCCGTTCCTGAGGACCAAGATCTGAGAGAAGATACTTGCCCTCGGAGGTCTGAAATAGACTGGACGCAAACTGGGCTTGAAGAATGAGCAAGTGCTGAGGATTCCAGTTTGACTGCCTGCCTTTACGTTTGTGGACAGAATACACCTCACTGGAGACATCTTCAAACCGCCTCACGTCTGACTCCAGTTTCATTGCAGGCACTCTAGATGGTATCGAGGGCTTTGGCGTGGTGGCTTTGGGAAGAACCTTTACCATGTCCGCAATGTCAGACAGTGCATGTTTCTGAGGCATAGGAGTGGAGGACTGCGAAGAGAGAGCGGAACTCAGTTTGCTATGTTTGTTTTTCGTTAAGTCTATTGGCTGGTCATTATTTGTGAACATGAAGTTGCTGTTGGCCCTGATGACAGCGGAGGATGTGAGGACTGAGCCTGGTTTCTCGAGGCCCCGGCTTAGTTCTGAGAATATAGGTTGGACACGATGAGACAGAACCCCCTCTTGCCTTGGCTTATTCGCCTTCCCCAAATGATTGTTCAGGACAGACTGTAGTGCACTTAGAGGGTTTATAGTAGGGACTTCCTGAGAGTCGCTGACAAGGTCTGAGGAACTGCTGTGCCCATTGCTGGCAGGAGGGCTTGGTGAGGGGTTGGCGGTGTCAGAGAAAGCTGGGCTCAACTTCCCTTTGATCGTGTCATTCCCTTCACTTACACAGTCTGCATCCAGCTTTGAAGAGGAAGAGGAATCATCCTGACAATCACTGTCATCATTCTCTGCCAGATCAAACTTGCTGTTCTGGCTCTCTTTGTCATCAGATACACCACCCCTCTCCTTTTTGATGTCCGGATTGTGATGTCCCTGGAAACTCTCATGTCCTCGAAGTCCCTGATAAAACTTTCCTTTGGGGGCAATGAGCCTCAATCTGTGGCTGTGACTATGTTTAACCTGTATAGGGGGAGAGACAGATAGAGGGGTGTTCTTAATTACACCTGATAGCTGGTAAGCTGCATGTATGCTGGGGTAAGCACTCCAGCTGGGTGTCCCTGTCTGAGCCTTATTAATTGCTGTGGCAACTGTGTTGGCTAAAGATTTCAGGATATCACCCCCTCCACTGGCTTCTTGCTCCAGGTCCTCCTCTCGTAGGTATGGATATTTAAAACTAGTGTCAGTACATTTTTGATCTGCCCCATCTTGCTGGTCATCTTTATTTCTCTCTTCTTCTTGGTCAGGTTTCTTTTCCTTCGGGGAAGATTTTTGTGAATCCCCAGAGGCAGAACCTTTTGGGGAGACCTTCTGTCCCTCGGACTCATTAACAGGGGGTTCCACTAGTGTCTGCATCTTCTCTATTGCTAATGGATCAAGAGTTAACTGTTTACCCTTTTTGGATGCTGAATTTGTCACTTTGATGAAATGACCAGTGACCATCATATGAGTGGTCAGCTGTTGAAGGGTATCGTGCGAGCTTCCGCATTCCATACACTTTAGAATCTGGGATTTGCACGTTTCAAACTGCCATGTGTAGCTAGCACCATTCTGATAGCCATATCGGTTGTTTGGCGCATTTGTAAGACCAGATGACCTTTGGGCTTCACTGTAGCCAATAGTACCGGTGGTGGAGTCAGGGGAACAAGGCCTTGTAGATTCAAAGGCACGCTTCTTTGCTGGTGGAACTAATTTAGGAGTGATTACTGGAATAGGTTCTTTCAAAGGCACTTTCTGGTAATGTTTAGTTTTAATCATGTGGACACTTAGGTCTTGGAGAGAGTCAAAAGAATGACCACAAAACATGCATTTCAGCACTTTCTGGGCATCCTCTTTGCCTTCCATGTCTTGCAGGTTCCTCTTCCGACTTTTGGAAGATGAAGTGGAGGCAATTCCTTGTCTGCTATGGTTGTCATCTTGGTAATGTCCACTCTTGTTCATATGCACCGTCAATTCTACCAAGGTGTCGTATGCTGCACTGCAGTCTTTGCAGCGGAAGCGACTGGCGCCTGTGAAGACTGTACCACATGCTTTGCTGTTTTGCCTGTATAGGTGCACCGAGCTGAACAGGTTGGGCTTTGACACAGGTTTCGGGGACAGTGTTTGCTGTAAGGTTTTCGACAGTGCATCCTGATGCCAGTCAAACTCACGCTTAGTGCTTGCATTGGAACTGTCACAGTTTGGCTTGTTGCTTGTGTTACCAACTTTAAGGTCTAGACCAATATTTGTCCAGTAGGAGTCTGAAAGGAAGTTGACATAAGTTGCCCTCATTTTCTCAAGGCTGCTGTACATCTCGTCTTTTGGTTTTGAACCATGATTCTCATTGTCTCTCTGGGTCTCTGGTGGGGAAGAGGCCTTGAAGTCCGATAGCCTGTCGCTGCCATCACTCAGACGGGACTCCAGTTCGACCTCCTGGTTGGACAAGACACTGACAGGAGAATTCTGGAAGCTGTAGCTGCTCTTGTTGTCCGTTTCCTTGTCCTCAGGAATCTTAGCGCTGGTCTTTTCAGATCCCTCATCTTCATTCTGAATGTCACGTCCTCCTTCCTCTTTTGCCACTGGTTCAGGCGTACCAACATCATCATCTGGCTCATACACTGAAAAAAGAAAAAACATCAACAAAAAATTAGCTATAAACATTTGCCAGTATACAGCTTTGAGTTCTGGCTGTAGCAAAATTAAGATCCTGGCATGTAGCAAGATGACATCTCTGACTCAGAAAGATCTATAACGGTGTTGTAAAAGGTGCACGGTATGTATGATCGGGATTGGTCAACAAATGATCTGGCAGTAGTGTTATGAAAAAGCAACTAATGTTTTTTTGGTTTTACACAATATTATTTCAAACACAGAATTTAAGCTGTTTCTGACTGATTTGATAGGGTGACCAGCTACCTTATAGAGCACCATCTTCCAAAATTCAGTTATTTTAAGGATTGTAAAATGAACAAAAATACAAGAGTACAAAAATGTAAAGCATTTTGGAACTGGTAAAATGTGAGATTCTCTTATTTTTAGTCATAGATTTTAGATTTCTATACTGTGTATGGATTTCTATTCCAGTAAGCATATGCTTCGTTGCCCATTCAAAATTCAAAGGTGGTTATAGGTGCAAGAGCTTTTAGTGAAATATATATAGGACCAGACCCTTGCATTTCCTTTGGTTAATATTCCATTTCGAGTTACACTCAACATGGAGAACTTGCGATTGTAAGCTTTAAAAGTACTACCCTGTGCAGCCCCCTCTAGGCCTTCAGCATTTGGACTCTGAAAAGAAGACTTTTTTTTTTTTTTATCAATATTTTAGAGGTGCCTCAAGAGGAAGCCTGGAGGTGAACTGCTGCCAGCTAATGGATGAAGATGGAAACAGGATTCAGACTCTGAAAACAAACATGGAGAATGCATGGAGAATGGAAGCCTTGCGCACAGGCAAACGGACTCCCAGTGTGTGGTGACCTCGATCCAACACCATCAAGATTTTACATCCAGCAGACCAAGATGAGTGAATGCTTCGTGGAATACTCTTACCATCTACTGGTGCTCGAGAAGGAAATCATGTTTTATGTATTGAACATTTCACATAAACGAAGAGCTCTGGACTACAATTGATCTTTTCCTTTTTCTGATGTTAGATTTATGCATGTATAGAAATTTCTGTGGTTTTACACAAGTAATAATAGCCTTATTAGCAAATTGCATAGCTATGAATATGCTTTCAGGTCTTAAAAACAAGACTAAAATATTTCTCTTCATGTGACATTTTTAAGAGCCCTGCTAATGGTGGGAACAAAACTGTTTATACAAATATTCTGTCCGTAGTCACGGGATTGCTCTGATGAACTTTTAACGGTATGAACAGAAACATGAGGTTTTCGTGAAATACACTGTAAGAACAAGCAGGAGAACATAAAGGACACAACACTGCTACATGTAGTTTAACCTGTAGCAGAAGCTGAGGGAGAATTCCCTCTGCTAAAGAAGAATGCTTTCTGACACCATGGATATAGAGACGCATCTATTAATTATGTGACCTCTAAGTAAATCTAAAGCAATTTACATTCTAATGTTACCTTGACCTTTCCAATTAATTGCAAGTGTTTTATCTAAAACCAAGCATGTTAACGATTCATTTCGAATGCACTTTCTTTGGCGCAACTTGGATTAGACGTTATAATCATGCTACTAAATATCACAAAAACAGCCACTCTTTCCAACAATGAACCACTGTTTTGAAGCTGCATGAGCTGCTGTATTTTAATGCCATCAAAAGCACAAATTAACCTCAAGCCCCCCAGATGTCTTGGGGAAAAAAAAATAAAAATCCCTTAGCCTTTCCTCCCTAAGCCATTTGTAAGAGTAAGCTTCTTTTTGCCAGCCTCTGATCTCTGCCAAGCAGCAGGGATCCAGAATACAAGATCAAATGCAAGGGCACAGGCCCTCAAGACATTAAGAGTTAGGCCAGTGTGCCACGCTAAACTGCTACGGTGACATCAGGACGCAATACCACCGCCGGAGTAATTACAATGAAATCCCATGCTCCCATCATCAATCAATGATGCTTAGGTCAATAAAACAAGTAAAGCATAACTTGAACCAAGACAGGGATGATTTGTATTCGTTTTTATTAATGCTCACTAGCCTATACATTATTTTAATTTAGCCTAAGCTGTGCATAAATGCACATGTTTTAACCCTCTTTGGATTTAGGAATAGGCATCAGGTGAAGTGATGATATCAGGCTGTTTCGGTGCTCTGCGCTTTTTTACACTCGTGAAGGCTGCCTTCGATTTAAATAGGCTCGCAAAATAAGGGGCTGGCATGCTGATGCTGAGATTTAGCATGTCATAAACTCCTGTAAACCCCCCAATCTGTGTCAAAACAAATTTATATCTTCAGACAGAGATATGCAAAGGTCAAGAAACCTAAGGTGTCTGTCATAAATCAGCCACTTGAAGTGTTTATAACATTAATCCATTGGAACGGACTCTTGGCATAACAAGACCTCGATTTCAAGAGCTCGCTGGTTGCCGGCCAAAAGGCTGTGCAGGACTAGACAGCAGACCGGACACACTGGGGCAGTTCATGTATGATTCACATGCACGAGTGCAATACACACCTTTTAGGAGTCAGATTTAATTGTCAACCAGAAACCAAAAAGGTCATAGTCTTAAATACCCAACCTATGATTTTTCCAGACAGTCCATAGAAGAGCAATTCTAAAACAAAATAACAAAACACTGAATGTCCTACTACACAATCGGACACATTAAATTCAGCAATTCTCACAGTAAAAAAAATAATAAATCCTTAAGCAGGCCAATCAAAATATTGCTCCTTATTGGACATGATGCTCATTATATTGCCAAGGGAAACGATCACATTGTTTTAGGATCTCATCTGTTTGTTTTTATTGTTAAACTCCTATATTATTACTTTTGACCAGAACGGGTTTTTTTTTTTATACATTTCGGGATTTGCTCAGTAAACAGACTGACTGTATATTGCATATTGGTGTGAATTGTACTTTTTGTTGTTGAGTCCAACACCAAGACAAATTCCTTGTACACTTGTATTTGTTGAATAGAAAACCTTGTTTCTTGATATCCTGCAATATTTGATTAATCAAGTTTTCAATCCACAACAGAAATAACATAATAGCTTGTTTCACTCCAACTGGGTTTTTTTTTATTATTTATTTATTTATTTTTATATAAACTGCAAGAAATTATGCAACTCAGTCACACATTTTGACACCAGGGTAAGCCAAAGCTGCTCTATATCTTACTTGTCAATGGAGCTGGCTTTTAGGAATTACAACACTGAAGGCTAATCGCTCTCGGTGAGTTGTGCCTGGTGTAAATCTGTCAATCAAGGGCCTGAGAGCCTATAAACCATTACAGAACCACTACAGCGTTCTGTAGTGTTGCTGCAACGTCTGTCTAATTACAAGTGCTCTTTAACTGCTCTTACAGTAACACTGCCTGCATTTCACACTGGGAGTGCGTTTTGGAACAAGCTCAAAGTAAATCTGTCAAGGGTTAGATTCGCATTCATTTAGAGAGCGTATAAAGTATTGTATCGCTGCAGTTCTTGTGAAACACTGTACCTACTTCCATCACCTTCAGGGTTCAGCTAGTTCTGTGTCAAGTTCGAGTTGACCTTCCTGAGTGCCCTTCTGGTAGTGTTCCTAGCATTTGCAACATCAACATATATCCCTGTAGCTGTAACATTTCCATCAGGCGCACGTTTGCGTCCAAGAGACAGGAGCAGCAGCAGCAGCATTCAGGCCCGAGAGGTAACACTATCTTCATATGAGACGCTCCAATTTCGAGGTGCCGCTGACAGGTCTGCACGTCTAGGGCACTTTCGCCATGGCTCGCTTGCCCATCTCAGGCTACAGGGCTTTTTTTTTTTTTCCCTTTTGCCCCACGCCAATCGATAGCTCTTTTTACTTCTCATTGATTGCCTAGCAGTGGGAGCGACCTAAGCAGAGGCTGTTATGACATTTCTAGATTTCCCCCTGTCCTTGGGACAATCAATTACACGCGCATGGCAATCAAAACCTCTTTGCAAAATGAACCTGCTCCATGACATTTTCATCTCCTGGATTTATGCCATGCTTTAAAAAAAAAAAAAAAAAAAAGAGCAAGAGAGAGAAAGGGAGAGACAGACAGTGAGAAGGGGGAACAGACAGACAGGGTTGTCGTGTCTCACATATGAATGCAGCGTGCACCTACACGGCGCATTCTCAGACATGCTAATGACCCGGGTCAGTGAAATCTCACGCTAGACTTGGCCGTACAGAGGCGCACCATTGTTGGATATATTGGTTTGGTTATTGATTTTTCTCATCAGCTATGACAGCCAAGTCCGCTGTGGATTTACCTGACAGTGCCCTATATAGAGTTCAAGAGCCTTACAGCCAGCAGAGTTGCAGCACAAGGAGACTTTGATAAATCGCACTAGCACCAAGAAGCTCTCATTTATTTTGGCCTGCTCCCTTTCCTGCTATGTTGCACAAAAAATACAGCGCGTGCACACGTTCTGTGTTAGATGTGGGCAAAGTTCTGAGTGAGCACGAAAAGTCCCTGTGCACGAGGGATGGGTGCTACGACTCTCACAGGCGTTTCTACAATACACTATATGTATGGCGATATATAGGTTTGTGCACAAAAGCTGCTTAACAATTAATTCTTCTTCTTCTTCCTCCTAGCATTAGTCCCATGCTGTGCAGGGTCCGCCGTCATCACAGGCCATCCTGGAAGTGTGACATCCAATGCGACCATGGAAACACCCCAACTGACGCGTCACTCCATCTGACGTTGGCGCGCACACACACACACACACACATCCACACACACATTAGCATTTTTTTGGACTGTGGGAGGAAACCAGAGTACCTGGAGGAAACCCATGCGAACACGGGAAGAACATGCAAACTCCACACAGAAAGGCACCCGTGCCGAACCCAGGGCTCAAAGCCAGGACCTTCTCTCTGTGAGAATAAAAAAATGGAATGGAATAAAAAAAATTAAAAGAATATCTATCTATCTACACACATGCATGGGTGCGATATA
>JAQMCW010000015.1:14802270-14842572 GCA_030068335.1 Chrysichthys cranchii | reverse complement strand
TATTTATTAAGGCTTTACAAACCATTTTCACGCTCTTATTAACCTTTTCCACACTCTTATAAACGCATCCTATGCTCTTAAACATACATAATTTTAACATAAAAATTCTACATGTGTACTTACTTCCGGTGAGGTCACTTCCTGCTTCCAGCCTGTTTACTAGCTCAAGCAGGACGTGGCGTACACCACCACTGTGCATTCATCCGCTGATGAAATACACTGCATACTGTTTTATTTCGATTTAAACGTTCTTTTAATGTTTGAATTAACATTTTTTTTTAAATTATATTTTAGATTTCAGATTCCAGAGTCCCACGAAAGCCAAAAAATTCCACGAATCAAAATGTGAAAATCCTGAATGCATGCACTGAACCCGCGATAGGTGAACTGCGGTATTGCGAGGGTTCACTGTGTGTGTATGTTATATTGCATATAAAATTGTAACAAAAACCAGCTGTGTCTAGGCAGTTTGTATTTTTTTCCAAATTATAAAACTTAATGCATCACAATTTATTGCAATATTGATATTTTATCACTGTATCGCCCAGCCCTAATTATAAAAGGAAAAAAAAAGGCACAAACTGCAATGTGCATAAACTTCAAATAAAATCAGAAACAGACAAACCTTCATCCTAACAATCATTTCAAATTATTTTTGATTATTTACCTTTAATTAATGACTATTTATTTACTACTTTCCTTTCTGATGTAGTCAGATTAAATTTCCATAATTAACAATCCAATCTCATGTATTTTACTTTTCAGAAATCCCTACGCTTTTTCTGCTCACGCTTCCTCGTTTAAACTTTAACAGGCTCAATTAAACCATTTACCAATGCTGAGCAGCCGGCAAAGACAGAGCTGTGCAAACATTTGCCAGCTCTGGTATGTGTCAAGATGAGGTGACACTTGCCAGAGCTACTGGTTAAAAAGCTCATAAATCGCTTTATGGCTGCCAAAAACATACACAAAGCATTATAACACGGCTGGCAATCAGATCTAATTCGGAGTGTAATATTATATTCCGGTGCATTTTTTACTTCTTTCTCCATGGACGTGTTTTTTGTAGGCTAATGTTCTGCTCTGAAGCCAGACAGTCATGCACACATGCAGACATTACAGCTGATTACAGAGCTATTGTAGTCGGTAGGAAGCCCCTTTCTACTTTGTTCCCCCCCCCTTCTTCCAGGTTTCAGACTGGAGAGTGGACAAGCCCTAGATTAGAGTTCATTTTTGTATGCATGAAGGAGATGTTACTTAAAGTGCATTACGTCCTTCACTAAACACAAGCAGTTCATGCGGATAAATGCCTGCGTTTCATGCAGCCGCACATTAAATATTTAATGCTCTAATATAATCAACTTCAGGTTCCCAATCTGAGGAGGACACGGGGAGAGTCGCAGAGGCGTGCACAATGGTGGAATTGCTGCAATGCTCGCGGATGAACGACGACTCCAGCTGTGCACTTTGCCGCATCAAAAGAACGAAGGATGCTTCCTCGCACTTCACACCCAGTAAAGGTAGCGCGTGCAAGAGCAGAGGTATGGCTCATGTCTGAATCCCAGTTGGGCCACTAGCCATCTGTGGCTGTAGAGCTCTGAGGATACAAGCCTATGTTCTTGTTTTAAGGAGAAGGTTGGTTAAAAAGCTCTCGGAAAAATCCAGTGGGAAAAATGTTGAATAAAATTGTGGATCCAGATATGTTGAGCAAAATCCACAACATCATCAAAACAACAACACAAAAGTGAACATCCAGAGAATAATGTTGTAAATAATAAATACAAAATTAAGTTTACGTAGTTTTACTCTCGTTGGTTCTTAACGGAAAAAAAAAAAAGTCTCAGGTAATGTAATGAATTCTACGCATTATAAATGATATGGCTGAAATTCTGTTACAATATAATATGACGTATTAACCTCAGATCAATGTTTGAGAGGCGGGGCACACCCTGGGCAGGTCACCAGTCCACACAGAGACAGATAAACATCCACACTCTCATTCACCCCTGTGGACCTAGAGTACCCAGTCAACCTAAACCCCTCTGTGCATGGCTTTGGATTGTTGGAGGAAACCGGAGTACCCGGAGGAAACCCACGCGGACACGGGGAGGACATGCAATCTTCGACCCCGGGGATCGAACCCTGGACCTTCTTGCTGTGAGGCGTGATTAAAAAAATATATGTTTAACAAGCTTTACATAAAGAACGAAAGCAAGAGGTTTAACCAAGCCATCAGCAAAATCCCGAGTCTCAAATCCTGAGGGCTGTTCTTTTTTTAAATCTCCCTTTAAATGTTCCTGCAATCACTTCCAGTTTTACTGTCAAACTGAGCAAACTGAGGCCTGTGCTGAGACATGTCCTTCTCAGCATAAACTCAACGTGTAACTGGAACTGTAAACGATGACCAATCTGTTTCCAACAGACATTAATGAACTACGATTCCTGTAAACTCACTCAGAATCTGACTGAAAGTCTGGACGGGGAACACACTTATTACTCATAATGAATAACACACTGTTCAGGTCACATTTATCATCATCAAGCATCACTCCCAGTGTGTGGGGTGTGTTTCTACTCGGCATAAACTTTTTTTTTTTTTTAAATGCATTGCGTGAAATAACCTCAACAGAAAAGTTGAGCACCTTATTTACCTTTAGCAAGCTTAAACCCCAAAACCCCAGACTGTACCCCCTCTCTCCTCCTCACCTGACCAGTCAAGCAAACAGGGGCAGCGCTAATAAAAGCCCATCTTGCTTCGCTTCCAATTTCCCTGATCGAATGTCACTCAGGAATGTGTGCATGGCTGAGACACAGAAAGCACTTTTATTTTTCCTTTAAGGCACCCGTCTCCTCCTCTGAGCCTGATTAGCCCTGCTTTTGTTTAGCCGTTCTTTTTTTTTTTACGAGCTGAAACGAGAGGAGGATATAGCCCATGTAGCCCGGCTGAGCAGCGCCGAGCTTTACAATGCACCTCACGACACCTGCAGAGAGGATTAGACAAACACGAGCACCTCTGCGTAGGCTAACATACTGTCTGCTGTTCCACTTGATATTTACCTATGGATTTCTCACAACAGTCTGCTAGTGTGGGAAGTTTGGGTGTGTGTGTGTGTGTGTGTGTGTGTGGGCAAATATAAAGCAATGTTTCATGAAGTGATTTAAACATCTAGCATGCTAAGATATTCAGAACAGATCAAGCTAGTACTAGATCATGACATTATCAAATGTCACGCCATGAGAGGCAAGAGAATGTGAGAACCTGCGCATTGTTTTTCGTTTTTCAATGCTCACCCTGAGCTCTGTGTGGAGGCATTGTGCGCACTTGGCAGTGTCCTCGGCGAGCTCCGAGTGGAAGCAGGAGAGAATTGCTAGCGGAAGCAGATCCGCTGGGACTCCCGAGCCCGTCCTCTGCGCTTGATATGAAACAAAGCTCCTGTGCGGCCTTTGTCTCAGTCACCTTCGCCGACACATATAGAAGCCTGGACGTAAAGATGACTTTCAAAGACAAAGAAGTAGGCTCGCGGTACATGTGGCGCACTCCTTTAAATATGTCAGCCTTCATCTGCAGGAGGATCTGGAGCCTAATTTTCACAGATTTCGTCTGGAAGTGTTAATTGATTTCAAACCGACTCCGTGGATAGACGACATGTTTGGGCTGACGGTCGCCACTCTGAAAGCCTATACGACAGCTTAAGCAAATTGCTTTGACAGTGTACGAGTGACAGTGGTGACATCTGGCTGATTTTCCCCTCGCACAGGAATCGTTTGCGTTAGGACACTCCTGTATAGGACGTACATTTTTTTTTACCCAGACACAGGCTCTAAAACCCTCTCATTAAAGTCAACTCATGGCGGTTCTCGCACTCCGAGGAAAAGAGAGATTATAACGATTTGTATTTTTCCCTGACTCCCCCCCCAAGCCCTCGGTGGATCTTTCATTAGATTCTGGCCAGGCTCCAGACACCACTTTGCCTTATACAAGCATTTTTTGTTCAGTTTTCAGCAAAGGAGGCATTTTTTTTTTTATATATTCCAAGTTCATTAATAGGAGATTGCCACTTTCTCCCGCTTTCATTAAATGCAATGAGGCTCGCAGGTAAATCTGTGCCAGAAGCGTGGTGCTGTCAGTTTCTGGAGAGACCAAAGGCTGTTTGGTGGCACGAGTGAAAAGAAATGGAAGGAAGGCTGTCCCGCCAAAAAGCTAGTGGGGAGATGCACTGAAGGGGAGAGAAAATGCCTCCGAAACATAGTCCTCTCCATTGGCATTCATTTTAATGGCAAATTTGTCGCGAGCTGTTGTCAGGCACCCTCGGCGTAATGATTAGGCCCGCTAGTCGCTGCGAAGCACCGACTTCAAGATTCGCCTGGTGAGCATTGTCAATCCGTGACAGCACACAATGGCGGCCTGAATTGTGAGACGGGTTGGCAAGCTCGTCCCTGGAAAGAAACACCCCCCCCCGCCTTAAAGCTGCATTTCTGCTGTTAGTGGATATTTTGCCGCGTTGATATCGAGTTGATTAGAATGAAAAAGGAAACCAAACAACTGAAAGGCCACAAAGCTCCCCTTGGTGAAATGTGGGAGACTGACAGACCTTCCTGGAGTTAAACTATTCACTACTTCATGAAAGAGTACTCCTCTATGCAATCCTTTACAGAGCACAGAGCCCTTACAGGAACCTCTAGAACCCAGAATGCTTGGCGTTTAGCAAGAAATGTCAGTTCCATCCTTGTCCATTTTGTCTGATCCCTCAACACCCAATGAAATACCATGAGTCATTTCCTTAACTCTCATTCTGACACGGTGGATAAATCAGTTCCAGCACATGAATGACTAATCCACTTCCGCGATGTTTTGGCAGCAGAAAAACACATTATTTGTGCTGTGCCTTCGATCTGCATGGTGTTGGGGGGGGAGAAAAAAAAAAAGGTAAGTAGTCACATTTATAAAGGACATGTGCTTAATCAGAGTTAAATTATGCTACAGTGAATAATCCATCAGGCTGGAATTCTCCCTCTGAGTGAAATCAGACACTTCACCATTAGTAAAATTAGACAGATGTCTAATTCTGTAAAGCCATTTTTGTTTAACATGAACTCCGTGTTTGTTTAATATGCAGTATATGCATGCTTAGCCTCATTATGTCATGCGGACGAATTGTTTTCTTCCTTCAGACGCCCCTGAATGGGCTTGCTCCTGTCATATCTTGTCCGTTCTAGTATTCAGGACTGAGATGGTGATTCTGAGGACGGCATCCAGCGCTTAACGTGTTCCTTAAACCACGCTGTTGAGCTCGAACATATTTACGTGCAAAGGTCCCCTCAAAGGAAACGTGTTAAATAAATATCTCGGCGAGTTTTTCCACATGGTTCCACCTCACCTTCTCATCAGAAATGTAACGCTGGTCTTCGCAACCATACCTGCATGAAATCTCCTCTCTTCCATTTACACTCCTGCTCTTATTGAGTTGCGTGGTTGTCCATTAGCTGTAATGGAGTGGGAGGTGGGAAAGAGCGCCTCTCATTAGACGAGTGCGGTGCAGCCCTTCTCAGGCTGAAAACGGTTAATTTATGGAAAAGAGGGAGGGCAGATGAGGCGCTGAGATGGAACAGATATCCCGCAACGGCTCAAGGCAGGGGGGAAGGAGGGAAGAGACGAGAAAAACGGTAGAGAGAACCCGAGTGAAAGAAGCCGAGAGGAAGAGAGAGAGAGGGAGAAAGAGAGAGGGAGGGAGGGACAGAGGAACGGCTAATGGAAATGAGTGACAGGCTTTCAGAATGATTTACAACGGGCGGCTGGGCGGCGGAGCCGCGGCGCTTTTGATGGATGATCCTGAAAGACGGCGCACGACCATAAATCATGTCTTTGAATCATTGACAGAGATAAAGGAGGGGGAGAAAAAGCAATGGCATTGATGCTCATTCTTCCAATAATGTACATTGACGAGTTACACTAGCGAGCCTTAATTAAAAAGTGAACATGTGGTCCTCTTTCTCCCTCTCTCTCTCCCCCAGCTTTGGGTGGTGAGATCAGTCATGTTTAAAAATGCACAGTGGCACCATCCTCGGCTCTTCTTAGTGGACAAAAAAAGGATCTAGGTAAAGTTATTCAGCACTCACTACCCGGTAGTTGACGGCTTTCGGTTCTGTGAAATATCCACGCAACTTTTTTTGTCTTCTTGGAGTTGTGCTTAAATCAGAAAACGCAAAAGCACACCTCTTTCCCGATGTCGTACTAACGGAGAGGATTTCTGATTTCTTCGAACGTCTGTCATATTTACCACATTCTGTTCCTTTAAGTATTTCACCTCTCTGACGTTCGACACGAAAGCCTGCGTTTCACTTTTCTGGCAATTTTTCTTTGCTTTAATGCCCCTGGATACACACGCACTCCCAATGTTTGACTCAAATATGGCCATTTGTCAGTCCATTGTTACCGTGACAAGTGCAAACAGCAAACACGACGGGTCAAACTTTGGGAGGACAGTTGTTTCCAGAGCATCTCGTCTTCTGCCAGGGCCTGATGGATGTCAGAGGAAGAGAAGGAGAGAACAAGGGAAGATGGAGGGGAAAAAGTGAGCGAGAGAGAGCGAGCGAGCGAGAGAGACGAGCACGGCAGGAGTGGTGGCAGCCTGAACGCCACTTGGCACCCTGCATCAGCTTGGGCTCCTCCAAACTGCACACAATAGAGCAGCGAGGTGAAAGTAATCCAGAACATCTGTTTGTTCTGCTAGAGGAAAAGAGGCTTTGGAGAGATAGCTATCCGTGCAATGAAAACAATGAAGATGAATACAAGCAAAGAACAAACCTACAGATGTAGATGTGGGGAACAATTGGTGTTCCTCATTCATACCTAAGTACAAGTCCACAAACCGGCATGTCTTTTTGGTGGTGGTGGTGGGAGGTTGGGAAGAAACCTGAGAACCCAAAGCATGGGACGGACTGTGGATGGAACCAGTGAATGCTGGAGCTGCGAGACGGCCGTCCTGCTGATGTTAACGATAAATTAAATTCAAGGTTTTCTTTTCTTTCTTCACAGACCACTTGTGCCAACGCAACCACAGGGTGAGAGAACAAATCTGTCTAGTGCTGTTTTGTTGGATTTATGGGACTGTGACAGAGTTTTGCTTCGTTCCTTTCACTTTTCCCTTCAAAACCCGTGATGATCGCTGAAAGTCAACAATAAGGCATTGACTTTTCAGATGGCTCTTTCACGCTGGCTGCAGTGTTTCTTATGTCACAGCTTGTCGTGCTCTCTAAAGAAAATGACATGAGCTTTGCGTCAGAGGCCAGACCTCCTCTTGACTTGGCTTCTAGTTGTTGTGTTTTAGATTGTAACCTTGTACCATGGTCTCGCAGGCATGTGTGCGCTCTTGTGCGTGGGTGTGCGTGTGTATGTGACCACTTGCTGAAACACACAAAATCCACCTCCAGCTGGACGATGACATTTTGGCTGTTCGAAATGAAACCCTGGCAACAATGGTGCTCCTGCTGTGCAATGCTGTGGTGCGCGCACACACACACACACAGGCCTAGACCTAGTGTGAGGTATCAGTGCCACACATATAAACACCCCCCCCACCACCACCACACCACACCACACACTTTTTCTGCACCGTTGGGATGAGTAATTATTTTCTGCATATTGTGAAGTTGTACATCTATCATGTCTGATCCCATACTGACATTTTCAAACACGGCTTGATGGACACCTGAAGTAATTACTTGTCATTCTTCCGTTTGAGGATTTTCATGTCTTGCTGCTACGTTCCCCGCAACACTCTGCTGCCTGCTCTCCTCCAGCGCAGCCGTGCGGTATTTTAAGAAACTTCATCTTTGCGAGATGATGATATCTTAAAAAAGAAAAAAAAGACAAAGAGCACGCACCAAAAATCAACACGCACACAAAAAATAAAACACGCTTGAGAACAAAAAAAAAAAAAAAAAAAAAAGATTTCGGGACGAGTCGAGTAATGATTCGCGTGTCCGCGGCAGCCTTTCCAGCCAAATGAACCGAGGAGCTCGATAAACTTCAGAGTCGCTTTGTCTTGGAGTGCTCATTATTTACTCGACTCGAGACCCTATGATCTTAAACGGTCTTAAAAGATGATCCATATAGTAATGAAGTCAGCTCTCCTGCTGGCCGGATGCCCAAATACGCAACGTAATCAAAACAAAGGCACTGGGGATGCTGCAAAGCTGCTCAGTGTCTGACTGACAAACATTACTTTTATTCGTTTGTCGTACCCCTCTTCTGGCAAACAGACTAATGGTTATTGAATACTAATTGATGTATATGGGTTCAGGATGGGATGAGTGCTGCTGCAGATCGTCGTCACTTTCCTTTTGCTTCACGCTGGTCTGAAATCAGCTTGCAGCTCACCCTTAAAGGACGACTCCAGCTTGAAGCGTTTTTGAAATATTTGTGATGTGTTAGCAATTCTAGTGCTAATTTTCTGCTTAGGGCTGTTGAGGTGGTCTGTCACAAGATGTCGGTGTCCGTGCAGTTTAATAGGAAGAAAAAGTATCTTAAACATAAGGGATAACAAAAGACTACGGGATTCTTGTATCGCTCACGATTGCATGGCGATGTTTGGTGTCGCATTATTGAGAAATCTAGCGTGAAAGTGTAGGATTGTGGAAACAAAAACGTCTAGTAATTTTCATGTTAGTCAGAAATCAGAGATTTTTTGAGTGAGAATTTTCCATGACAAAAGTAGTGGAAACGGCAAACACGGCACTAAAATGGACTCATCTATGCAGAGTTACACCTCGCCTATTGAGCGCTCTACTAGAGGACTACTTGGTTGAAGGCGCTGAGAGCAGTGTTAGCATGAAAGCTGATCTATGGAAGGAGATGAAGAGCTGAGTGAATTAAAAGACTAAAGCGCCGCTGCATCGCTGTCTTTAAGTGGAGATGAAACAAGGGATGCCTCTATCAGCCATAGGAAGCTGTTAACCAAAGGGAAAATAGACCAGCATGCCACTGAAGATCACATGTTAATTATGAAGATTAATTCCACAAGTTGCTCAGGGGGGATTCTGGCTTTAATCTTGAGCTACAGCATTTGTGACGCGACCATAACCTTTCCTGTCGTACACTAGGAGCCCGTCAGTTCCGACCACCCTGCTTGCAGGACAAGGGGAAAGCCATGCTTTCGGACCCACGGACCCCACCGCCTTGTTGTTCTTGGAGGATCGTGAAAGCAAATAGCCACTTAAAAGGGTCCTCCTTCTGCTCTCGGTCAAAACCAAAAAGCCGTCGAGCTATAAATCAAAGGGCCAGACACCCTGCTCCTCTGCCTACCCCCCCCCTCCCGCTGGCACTGGCCATCTCCCTCATCTCTGGGTTTTAACTAGGGCTCCGCAACATTCCAGAAATGACAAATGATACTTATACCTCTGGCCTGTACTGAATCAATAGGCATGCAGAACGGCTATCCATCTTGCTAGCTATCGACAGCTGCTGCTCGACATCAGAAGGGGGAGAGAAGCGCCTGGTGGCTTTATTCAACGGCGAGACACGGCTAATGGCAGCGTATATATTTTTTACCCAGGAGTTTGTAAACTGACTGTCCCATCCTCTAAACCTCAGGACCCCTTTTTACTCTGCTACAGAATTGTAGTGGTTTGAACAGTATATTTGAAATGAACAAAAAAATATGCATTTGGGAACTTAGCTCCTATACACCTAACGATGCGAACAGAAACAGGAAAACGCCTTTCCAATTTGGGCTAAACCTATCCAGATGACTGTATTTGGCATCTACCTTACAGCCATCAATCACCATCACACGAACGTCGCAGTCTCGAAGAAAATGAATCAAGCGAAACGTGGCATCTCTCATGCTAAGCGCCAAAGCAGTATTTCAATGACCTCCTCAGCAGGGACATTGGTTGAGCGCTAAGCTAAGCTCACACCTGCGTGTGTTTACACGGCCGTGGGTGCTGCTGGAAGCCGATGGCGGAGCGATACGGCTGCGTCTGTATCTCAGCAGCTGACAGATAGCACTTCAGTCCAGCTTTAGCCGCACCTCCCCTCGAGGGGATGTGATTGATGACTACCGCTGCCACCTAGATCCATTCTCTCTCTCTCTCTCTCTCTCTCTCTCTCTCTGCACTTAGACTGAGGGTGACACTCATCCCTCACACCACTTTTCAGATGCCGTTTTGCAAGGGGAGAGGCTTTACAAATACACGCGTTTACGCTCGGAAATCTTCAAAGATGGATGATGGGCGAATTTCGGAATTTATCACGAGATAAAGGAAGACCTCAATGTGGAGCAGGGTTTTGAGATTTAATCATTTCTATACAATTTGCCACCGCTACAACATCCGGAGATGTTTGCTCCATTATATTCATAATTGGAATAATAAAAATTTGCCATTTAGCTCAGGAATTTACTCTTATAAATGGTAAAAAGGCACATGGGGATATTCCTCTCCATTTTACTTTTCCATTTCATTTAGCATTTCCTACTGAATAGCTAGTTAAAGCTAGCCACTCTAGCTAATCAAACCTGTAAAATTTAGGCATGCTGATGTTAAGATTTTTAGCCGTAAAGCTGATGCTGAAAACAAAGAAAGTACGTCGGAGGAAAACGGCCGACATTGTGCAAGCGAAAACTTCAATCTGGCCATTTTTTTTGAAGAAACAGATTTGACCGCTCGATCCGAATAAAGTGAAACGCAAAACCTGTAATAAATCAGCACAAAATACTGCAAATCTTCTGGATCGCCTAAAAGATTCCTTGCTGCCATGGTCTTTTAAACCTAATGACACTCATCAGTACCACTCCATGGCTTACGTGGGTTTTTTTTTTTTGTTTGTTTGTTTGTTCTAGGCAATTAATCAATCATCAATTAAGGTTGTTCCTGTGGTAAATGGAAATATTCATTGCCCACTCCTAGCATGGAAGTTTCTGAGTATATCAGTAACACCAACGCCGTTTGCTTTTATTCGCTTTCCGAAAGTTGGGAGTCAGACGCCCTGTGTTTTTTACAAAACCGGTGCCTGAGCCATGCGTTTTAGCGATGCGACCGTAAACGTGTTAATGAACACTTAGCCCAGCCATCTGGAAGACAATTACACGGGAACAAACACACCAGCTCAGCAACTAAAGGTTGGGTCATCAATCACAGACAATTGTCACAAACGAGATGACTGTTTTCTGCTGAGGCCTTGGCCTCATAACCCGATGAACTGCTGCGTCCAGGGGAAAGGAGTTTTCGTCTCCACGGCTAAAAGGAGGAGAACAAAGAAAGACCATTTTCGCCTACTTAACCATTGTGTTAAAGACAATCAGCCTCATTAGGAGTATCGGCTGCCAAAAGTGGGTGTGATCTAAGCGTGCAGTACATCATCCAAAAATAAACATCTCGCAATCTGTCCACATTAGGTGATGACTTAAAAAGACAAGTGAGAAATATTTGTCATAGGAAATGCAAATGAGATGCGTTAAAGGAAAAAAAAAAGATGCCTATTTTTAAACTAGAACACATTGAAAAAGGATGCCTATACAGGGGGAAAAAAATAAGCATGCTTAATAAAGTGCCAGTCCTCAGAGGTGTCCTACAGTCAGGCTTAAGCCTCTCCTCTATGAGTAGTCTAATTAATTAACATTTCCTCCCTTTTTCTAATTGTAATCATATGCCCCTTGGGGAGCCATCACGGATTGTAATTGCAATTAAACATTTGGATGAGTTGGTAAAACAATGTCAACACATGCAGTTCATTTGAGGAGCTGCACAACAAGGGTACAGGGTGGCTTGAGCGTCACTTCAAAAATCAAAAATAACAAAAAACAAAAAAAAAAAAAAAAAAAAAAAAAAAAGCAACCAAAACACACAATGCAGATAATACAGGACGATGCAAAATTCACCAGGTTCAGCCATTAACTGCTATTATGTGTTCCTGCTGCCAGGTGAGTGTCTACTGCATGCAAAAAAGGGGGGCACAATGACAAAACAAAGTTTATTTTGACTGTAATTTGTCTCTGCTTGCTTAAAAATGCTTAGAGATGTTCTTTTTTTTTTTTTTTTTTCCAGAATGGAGATAAGCAGACTTCACCGGGCACTTATTGCCTCCTCGCTTTCTCTGTCTTTCGGTCTCTCTACGAGGTATGGGTGAAATCCGACCTATTCTGGCAACATCCTGAGATTTTACTTCGCCTCAGGAGTCGCTACAAAGTCCTTGACATACGAAAATCTTGCAATCCTCTGGTCAGGTTGTGTACATTTTCCTCCTTTTTCCTTGGCTGAAGAAAGCCAATTTAGGATTTGAACCCAGATCAGTTATTGATCTTATTCATCCTAATAAATACATTTTCGTAAAAACCTCCCAACTGCTTCATAAACACCGAGTGCGCCCTACAAGCACACGTCCTCATACTCGTGCGCCACAGTTGGGGGTGAGAATGGCGGCTTTTTTTTTCCTCCTTGCGGGAAAATCAAACCTCAACATATTTTTTGTGGCGAGTCGAGGACGAGCTGCTGACAGTGCATCAGAAATCATTTTACGTGATCAACATGTATGGAATGTGAGAAATCGTATGCTGATGACAGAGAGTGTCAGGCGAAGGAGCCGTGTTTGATAGCGTCTGCTGTTTCTCATTAGGCAGATGCTACTTCACGGAGAGCCGTGCAAACTGTTGGATTCACAGTGTGATCCTCGAAACGCTGATTTAATCTTAGCGCAGATCTTAAACGAATGCTTCAATCATGGGTTATTCATTGATGGGACAAAATACGGGGATCAAATCTGTGTGTACATGTCAGCTTCAATGAGCATGAAATAAAAAAAAAAAAATAGGCATCTGTGAAATAATAATTAGTCCTCGTATGCTTAGAAACCATAATGCCTACTTCTTTGCATGGCCGGTACATTTGAAGAGACACACACACACACACACACACACACACACACACACACAAGCCCGAGCAGTCTCTTAGTGAAAAACCCCCTTCATTTAATGATTCCCCACTAAGGAGGCTTCAGCGTGCGCACACACCTCCGAAAGAATTCAAATCCCTTTTCCCACAACCTCTTTCAGGCCGTGTGATAAATGACACCCGTCATTCCGCCGTTGCCAAACAGCTCAGTGGGGAATTGTACTGATATATGATTCACAAGAACAGGAAATAAACTCTCCCTTTCTCGACGGCACACTCACTCACCAACTAGGGCGGACCTGGACAGCGTCAGGGCTCGAACGTCTAAGAAAGGAGACAGCACAAAAAAAGGCAAGGGGAAAAAAAAAAACAAAAAAAAAACAGACAGGGGTTTTCAAAAGCAGCGTCCACCCTAGCACTGAAATACGCTGATGGCTACTTTTTTCTTTCTTTCTTTCTTTCTTTCTCTTCAAGAGGAAGTCAGCAGGCCCACTTGGGCAAGGTAAAAGTATGCAATTATCGAAGGGGGTAAAAAAAAATCTCAGCGAATGAGCAACCTTCCCCTGCCCCCAATTATAATAAAGCAAGTGAGGCTAATTACTGGCCCTTGATTATCCGAGATTTCTGTCTATGCCTCTGAAAGACAGACTAAAGACGTAGAAATGAAGGAGGGAGAAAAACAGAAACAAAGGAAAGCTGTGATTTGGTTCACCACACCAGACTTTGGCCTTTACAGGCTTCTTTACTTCCTGACTCTGTTTTTTTTTCCTACAGCTTGAACTTCTTAATCTTCCTACATTCATCACTGCATCATTTTCAGTTTTTAAATGCTTACTTTGGGTGGAAAAAAAAATCCCCTAAGCTATCATTAGGGATCATTTTTAGTTTTAATGAAGTCATCGTTATCATCCCTCTTCGATTCATTGGTTATGTTGCACAAGGAAGAAAGCACCATACCTACTGATATACCAAAAACTGAAGTAATGTTTTGTGCACTATGAATTTTACACACTTTCCCACCCCTAATGTGTGTGTGTGTGTGTGTGTGTGTGCGCGCGCGTGTGGCCTCCCACTCCAGGATATGCCCAGGGCCAGGACGAGGGTCTTTCAATCACTCAGACAGCGACATCCTTTCGCCATCACCGTCACAGAGGCCCCCGTGAGGGGGACGGGACGGAGATATTTATGAGCTGCGCGTTTGCGCTGGCGTGATATACGGCCTTGTAGTTCATCTCCTGCTCGTTTTTTCGGCCCGTCGAAGTGCTCCTGTGAGCTTTTGCTGGACGGGGCTAATGCAGGCAGCAGACGCGAGTCGCTGATCCTAAGGCACCTGGTCTTGTATTTTATAATCAACGGTTAAGGAGCAGAAAGGAGTGTTGGTCGTTATTGAAATGGAGCTCTCTGAGCATTTTCCAGGAAGGTGGAATTGTTCCTGGACACGCGTGTGGACGCCTATAGCGCAACACCTATCCTACTGTCAACCATGTCGAAAAGCAGTGATGAGTATCCACTGTAATGGAATCTTACAGCTTATTTTTTGACCTCTAAACCCAGCCATATAGAGGAGGAAATAATAATAATAATAATAATAATAATAATAATAATAATCCTAGATGTAATTATTATATTAATGACTGAAATTTGGTTCAACAGTATACCTTCCATCTTGTTATTTTTATCAGCATCTAAAATAGCACTTGATCCAGCACACCCAATTATTTTTCATTTTCCATTTAGTTTTTCTCTCCTGCACTGATGATTGAGTAAACAAAGCCTGATAAATGTGTTTGGGGATATGGCTAAACCTGTACCACATCGCTGCGGCTGAATTTTTGCAACCAGCCGTAAATGCATAAATAAAATCAGGTTTTAGACAAAGTCGCTGGGGGGAGAAAAGAAGGTTGCACAAGATGTACTATAGTAAATGATGCATCTTTTTTTTCCCCCTTGTTTTTTTTTTAATTTTTTATTATTATCTTCTTGGAAGAAATTTTCTATTATATATAGACTATGATAATCTGTGCTGATTAGTAACTGCACATTAAAACGAACTGTATGCTGCTGCTGTGCTATTACGCCATTTCAGGTCATTTTCTTTGAAAATATGAAGTGAATGTAAACAGATACCACGATAAACCAAAGGCCAGGATGCTGTGACTTTTTTCCCCCCATACTCTTCCACCATATTTGTGCCATTTGAAAATAAAATGCACATACAAGCCTACGATGCGTTTACCTGAGTAGAGAGACTTTTTTCCCCCCTTTCTTTTTCTCCTTAGAAATAATAATTGCAAAGGAACGCTCGCGAAGCCTTATGGCAGATTAGGAAATGAATTGGAAATGGCTTCAAATTGTCGCTCGAAAGCAAAGAGGCTGCTTTTGCACCACAAGGGGTTCCTTACCTCAGGCAGGAAGAGGATTAAAAGGAGCCATAAAAGAGCTTAGTAATGGCATCGGTAATGTTTCATCACCATTAAAATGGCTCAAAAAACATCTGCTTTGCATTTTTCACTCCCCTGCTACTCATTCGTCTGTGAAACTTTTTTTTTTTACCCCCCTTTCTTTATGGTGTGCCCCAAACTTCTTGAGTCCTTTCACCTTCCTTCCCTTAAAAGTGGGGTGCATTAAAACTTCTGCACTGTCCTCCCATGCTGAATTACGGCCCTGAATCATCTTGCCTGCTCCCCGACCCGGTGATTTAATGACTGTTTTTATACAGAGTCTGAAACATTGGGCCGATCGGGTCGCTGTTTTGACCGTTTTCAAAAGCTGCCTGTTCAAAGTAACTCCTTGGCTATTTTTACGTGGGTGAGCTATGTTTTGACTTTCCGGTTTGTGCGGATTTTGGGACTGTGGAGAGCAACATAAAAGGCTTTTAAACACAGACATCAACACTGCAGTCCGACTACCTGGTGAAAGAATTATGGCCGATTCAGCCAAACATCACATCATGGTTAATCTTACCCGAAATAAAATGGCTTTCCCGAGACGCAAGTGCATAAGAATTGACAAACCATGACAAACTGAAAGATATAAATGTCATCTAATGAAACTATGCTCGCTCCCTCTCTCTCTCTCTCTCTCGCTCAAGCTTTCTCTCATTAAAATTAATTTCAAAAATTTTCATGTCATTTTCCGAAACCTCACTCACGTTCCTGGAACATTCCTTTTCTACCGCACACGGTTAATAAAAAGGCGGTACGTTCTAAAAGAATCGCATTCACGGACGTCGCATAGAGGATGGCAGTGTTGAGTAAACACCATGGCTCCTTCCTGAGAGAGATCCCACAGTAATCTCAGCCCTCGTCTTCGTTAGGTTATTCCAGTGCACATGACTGATTGCTGCCAGTCTGCGCGGCCCATTCACGGCCCACGGTCAACACCCATCAAGCCTGCTCAAGGGGAACATTCACTGGGAGCCAAAAAGGGAGTGGTGCAGGGGGTTTGGTGGCATGAGAGCTGGATGGCATTGCAACAGTGATCCTTTTGTTCGCACCTATTTAAAAGACGTAGATTATAGACACTTTGTAGATCTGCCCTGTGGGAATCGGAGTGTGACAATGAATCATTCATCTACCAAAAAAAAAAAGCAAAAAAAAAAAAAAGCAGTAAAGAAGAAGCAAATCGTTAGTAGTAGTAAATAAATCGCACTGTACCACCACTATTTATCCTATATTTCAGTTTGTAAACAATATAACCTACAATCTTCTACACCCTACATACTCTCAGCAAGTTTTTACACACTTGTGTCCTGCCTCAACATACTGTGTTACAAAACCCTAATACTGACTATTGACTTTCCAAATAAATAAATACATACATACATACATACATACATGCATAGAAAAAAACCAACATAAAACTAAATACGCTTTACAGTAGCCTGAAACGTCTCAATGCTCCATCTTTCGTGTGCACTACGCGTACAGAATTGCACCAGCTGCTGCACTACACACATCGCCTCTTACACCGCCTAGTTGGATTAATTAGTCTGTATGGACAGCATAAAACCTTCCATGGAAAAATACAGACAACATAAACTCCAGTGTCATAACTCTCCTGATATGACAACACACCAAGTCACCTCACCTTAAAAATAAAAATAATAAAAATAATAATAATAATAATAATAATAATAATAATAATAAAGAATTTCTGAGCGAGGTGAAGAGAAACCAGCAAAGCTCATTGCCAAATGCTGGTAAACATCATGCTGAGATTTTATCGAGTATGCAAGCACATAACGTTCTACCTCAAACACTTTCTTAGGAAAGGACAGGGCAGTACACAGGAAAAGCTTTCACTTTTCCAAATAGGCCTGCTAATGGATTTATGAATTGTCCACCCTCGATTATTACTGTAAGCACTGTAATTTGATTCTAATTTTATTTTCAACCTTGCGCTGATGGATGCGATTTCTTTTTTTTTTTTTCCCCCTATCCAGAAATTGAAACAAATATAATACTGCAATATGCTGATCTTACAAGAAGTCCAAGATTTCAGCAAATCAACATCTCGACCAGAACACACTGTCAAGCTGTCAGCCTGATTCAGAAATAGTCGCGGACTAAAGGCCTAGGAGGTAACAAATTGAGCTCATTTGATTCTTCTTGAATATTTACGCATACCGACAGACGCTATATGGAAATGCTCTCATCTTCGACACCCTCTATGACTATTGGAAACGTTTCCTGTAACCTGTTCAGTAATATCTCCAGCTTATGGGCTGGCTGCTGTTCTATCGCACTACCTGGTATGATGAAAGAGGGAGGGGGAAGAAAGAGATATAAAGGAACAGGGAGACAGAGATACAGGGAGGGCAAGGTGCCGGATGATGTTCGGCTGCAGTAATAAAGTCGGTAATATCACTATCTCACCCTCCCCTCCCAAGGATCGCCATAAACCTATTTCGAAAATTGCACCCATATATTTGTGCGAGACAGTTAGCTCATCCCAGTGACAGTGCAAACTTTTAGGGTGAATTATGCCCGTGTCATTCAGGGGCGTTTATCAAAACGGGTCAATTACTTGAGGGCCAAAATTTCTTGAGTGCACTCGCCTGAGCTGACTTACATAAAGAAGCGGAGTGCACAGAGACAGTGGAGCCTGGCACAAGCGCAGACGAGAAGACTCTTTAAAATATATTTTACGTGTTTGTTTATTTATTTATTTTTCGTACATGCAAGCTTTTTTTTTTTTTTTTTTTAAATAATTGTGCATCTGGCATGAAATTCTGACTGCTCACGTTCGACGACTTAACTATAAAACTGATGTATAGGACACCGTGTCACTCTTTAATAAACAGAAAAAAAAACTATAAGAAGTGGCAAATTGCTGTGGTAAAAGACACCTCAGGGCATGCCGTTATATGAAAAGAACACCCATTTGCATTGGTTGATTATAACAGCACATGCTGTCATGTTTGATTACGTGTATGAAACCCAGATCTTAGGGTCATGTGCATGCTGCGTGTCTGACCAAAGCATTTCTTTCTATTCGTCAATACAAACACGTCGTGAGAGGAATAAGGCTGAGCCTTCATATGACTGCCTTTCATGAATAATGATCAATGTGGGCTGTTTGCAAAACTGCACACCCCTTTTACTCATTGTGCCTGTAGGCAGCTGCACATTCCTACAACTCATGATCTAAGCCTGAGGTTCCTCGATCTGTGTGTGCGCGCGTGTGTGTGCGCGCATGTGTGTGGCTTTCAAACAGAAGAAACGCGTTTAAAATAGACCAACGTGCGTCTACAGTTAATACACCGCACAGTTCCCGGGTTCTTTGTGCAAGCTTCTGGAGAGGCTTAACTAATCTCAACAGTGGAAGCCTTTTAAAGAACACACGCTTAAAAAAAAATCGTACAGCGAATCATCAAAGCGCTCTGGTAATTACAGAGTTAAGTCATCTGACTTCTTTTTTTTTTTTATTACTGTCAATTTCCTCGTGTGGAAGAGCAAAAAAAAAAAAAAAAAAAAGATACGCCCACCGCTTTAATCACGGGTTTGATTCACTTTGGTTCGGCTAATGCAACGATATCATCCAGCTTCACAATGCCTCGCCATGTTTCGCCTTTGTTCCAGATGACAGACACTCAGAACGGTGCGCATCAAAGACAGCCCAGGGACAAAACTGTCTCAAAAATGCATGCCGGGATAATAAACCCAGAGTACATACATGACTAGCATTAACTTAGCTCAAACTGTTAAAGTGTAAATGACTGGAAAATCGATCTGTCGACGTTCTGTCTAATGCTGCGACCCTGTAAAGCGTCGTGTTGTGGACAAGATGAGATACTGCAAGAGATATGTTCCAGTTTAACGTCTGAAACTTTTCTGCGCAATGTTACGTGACCACGACATCTGGGGGACGTTTCCCCCGATTATATTATACTGCTAGATCTGCCGACCTTTTACACCTTTTCCATAGGAGCTCCATAATTGTAACGCTGTAATATGCTAGCATGAGTCATTGGTTAAAAATGTCAAATGTAACATTTTGCAAACAACTTTATTGGTGATGATTAGAAAGTGGTTATATGCACTCCAACATTTTGAGCAGCTTTTTCCTTCTTTTTTCAGTTTACCGCACGTTACTGTCGAGTTAACGGAGTTTACGCACTTGCCACTGATATCGAGCAGTTCCTGACTGGTAAATATTATTATCCTAGCCTCCTTTACCCTCCTTTAAAATGAAATGGTGGACATGTTTGATTTCCTGTTTTGTTTTGCTTTTTTTGTTTTTTTATCTGTTCTGTAAGATTAAAACTGTTCAGTTCATTAAAAAAAAAACAAAAAAAAACACCACAACACAACAAATCATTAAAATCAGGCAAAGCTCAACGCAAAGTTTTGTATTATATTAATATGACGCTGGGGAATGCTTGATGCTACATGGATACAGATTGGCTTGTAGCTTTCGTGCTTCATCATAACACTTACAAACCAAAAACATCAAAACAGGCAAATCGGAAAGAGCAACAGCGACACGAAACAAACAAATCAAAAACACAAGACAACAAAACACACAACAGCAAAACCAGGAATGCCATAACAAATGCGAAAACACCACAACACAATCAGAACCACAACAACATGAACCACAACATGTACAGCGGACCCTCGACTCAAGAACTTGATTCGTTCCGAGACTCTGCTCGTGACCCGATTTGTTCATGATCCCGAATCAGTTTTTCCCATTGAAATGAATGTAAATATAATGAATGTGGTTTGGCTCTCAAAAACATGTTTTTTTTTTAAGTGTATTATGGGTTTATGTGTGCTGATAAAAACATAGAATAAAGTTAAAATAACCTTATTATAGAAAAATAAACCTAAGTGAAATAAACAAATGATTTTAATGCACGTTCCCTTTGCAGTGGAGACGTAGTTGCTGGCGTAGGTGGACGGTGGCAGAGGGATATGGTGATGGTTCTCATGTTTTGCGATTATTTCTTTCGTTATTTCAACCGTTATACGCTTAGGCTTCTTACTCTCATAGAATGCAGAGAAAAACAACGTAAAAATGCGTTCAACAAGTTCACTGCCCGAGTGCTTGACCGGACCTGAATGCTTGTGCCGCAAAGCGTGGGTTGGCTGTATGTGTACGTTGGTCGGTACAAAATCTGTTTGGGAATTTAGCGCGTACGTCGATTTGTTCGCCATCCAATGCGTTTGCGAGCTGATGGTCCACTGTACTCAAAATGGAAAGAGGAGGTTGAATATCATATGAAATGTTGATTGGCTACTGACGCCATATCAGCCATGGGCAGGTGATGTCCAATCAGAACCCTTTCCTTTCGGTTTGTGATCTCATGTTGATGTGTGGATTCTGCATGTGGTATTTTTTTCTGTTTTTGTTGGTTTTGCTGTTGCATTTTCTGAATTTGCTGTTTAAAATGTTTTGATTTGTTGCTCTGCTTTTCTGATTTGCTGTTGCATTTCAGAATTTGTGATTTTTAATTTTTTTTTTTTTTTTTTTGCATGTTTTTGGTTTTACTGCAACATTTTCTGAATTCTTGTTGCATTTTCTATAACTGTGATTAAAAATGATTTTTTTTTCTTTTTGCATGTGTGTTTCCCCCCCGGTTTGCTGATTTGCCATGTTCCTGATTTTATTTTTGTTTTGGCTGAGGTTTTTTTTTTTGCTGTATTTACTCACTTGCTGTTGTGTTTCTAAATTTGCCTCTGCATTTGTTGCTGAAATATGTTTTTGTAGTTTCTGCTTTTGTTGCCACGGCTTTGTTTTTTGCTGCAGTCGTGTTATTGATTTTCGATTGCGTTTTTAGTTTTACTCCCAGATTTTCTGGTTTTCTCTTGTTGTGTTTTACTGATATGCTGACATGCATTTTTAGCATTGCTGTTGCTTTATTTTCCCCATTTATGTCTTTTACGCTTACAGGCCACTGTAGATACATCCCTGTGGAAAAACTCATGATGGTGCAACCATCATAGTACATAATATAAATTCAGTAATTTGTTAGAACAATCATTTACATAAACACATCTGGCATTATTAGTATATAAGTATATCAACGATATGCAAGACTTTTATATACACTGACTTTATGTATGCTGTGTATGACAAAGCAGGTCTTGAATTCAAATAATAAAACATGCCGTCGAAGTTAAAACCAATGAGAGGCAGTAGGCAGCTCAAACACTGTAAAGCTGCTCTTATTTGACGTGGATCTACTGAACTATCATATTAATCCGATACAATTACTACGGTGTCATGTGAGGTAGCAGAAAGAAAAAGGTCGACGTACGAAGGAGGGAGGGAAGAAAAGCCAGCCTTCTCTCTTCATCTCGACTAAATCAGTGCAGGAAATGAATATGGATGGCCCGAGGCGCAAGGGGAAGGGAACACGAAGCCTGATGAGCTCCCTGAAGGAGGCGTCTGGACAGTGACTGCTACCACACACACTTTCTCTCTCGCCATGTGCAGATGTTTCATCGTCAAAATCTGATACACATACAACAAATATTCAGACCAACGTGAAAAGTGGCAGAAAATACGCTTGATGTGTAACAAATCAATTTTCTGGCATGAATGCATGGAGGCACATGAACACACACACACACACACACACACACACACACACGCGCGCGCGCGCGCGCATAGGACTTAAACAAAACACACAGGATAACCACACACACACAAACAATGTTTCTGCTGCACACACACAATCTGCAGAAACAACAACAACACCAACAACAACAAAAAACCCTGCCTCAAAACATTTAACAGCCTAAGGATACATGAAAAACCTTTCTTCTTTCAAACATGCCCGAATAGTGACAACAAATACGTTTGCAAAAACCATCGTTCATACTTGGATGAGCGCTTGAATGCACACGCATGCACAAACCTTTAGTGCACAGAGCACGAGTCAAAATAGGCAGATTAGTCAAAAGCACCTAAAGTGACAGCACCTCAGTGGAGGGGCATCGAGCAGGTGCTTTTTTTTTTTTTTCTGTGGCAGCCACGTGTGTGCGGTGACACACACACATACATCTGAGTGATTGATCAGCGTGAGCGGAGCAGACAGGAAGCGATGAGTCATGAATCGGGGCTTTAGGAGGTCCCGGGGGTCCCGGCAAAACAAGGGCACAGGGGCCAAAGCCAGGTCAAATAAAACACACACACGCACATCTACTCTACATTCAGACGTGCGTTAGATATGTAAAGAAACACAGCAGGTGTGCGGTTATAGAAAAATAATTAACGACTGGGAGATGTGAAGCAACCTGCTTTAGATGTAATAAATGGAAACGCATTTTAATCAGTGCTTTAAAGTCAATCTTACACCACGACTAACCATGAAACTGGGACACTGTAACAATCACGGGTGCGAAAGGATCATCAAATCAAGTTTAGGCACTGGTGGTAGCAGGGGGGCCGAAAGATTTGGCACAACAACAGTAACTGTACACCTACAAAGTGCGAAAAAAAATAAATAATTAAATAAATAAATTAATAACCGCAAAACAAGTAAAAGTCATTAATGCACTTGTTTGAATAAGGTATGGTTTCTGTAATCATTCCCAGGGACTTGCAATGCCAAAGTTCAACAAAATCTGAATGAATTTTTAAATATTATCTAAGAAACAAAGATCTGATCGCTGATATGAGGCCTTTTCTATACAGAGATGTCTGCTGAACATTTAAGGGAGCAGTCTCCAGTGTTGGTGCTTTGTAACAGTCAAATGTAAAGCTGGAAGTTTTCCACCACAGAGAAGTCTAAGGACGCCTTTGTTTGTCTTCTTAATTTCAACAGAACTGTTTTAACGTAGCACGAAAACAGGAAGTAACTTTCACAGATGCTTTGCAACATTAAATGGAATTAATAACAGACAAAACACGTGTCACTCTTAAATAAATAAAACTTCAGGATGCAAACGTTAACTCTACAGCCACCATTGACCACTTTCATATTACAGCACACCCCGTCCTGGTTTCATCCTTATGCAATATTTAGTACTAAATATTTTTCAAAATGCTGTGCTTACTAGCTTCAAACTCAAAAAAAAAAAAATAATATTTAATCTTTTGTGTCATAACAGACACTCCAGATGTCAGGCAAGAGGGGTGGGGGTAGAAAGAGAACATCGTTGAACTGCACTAATAAGCTCACATCATCCTCAGGCCATCTGCTAGCAGGTTGGCACACGGCTGTGTGTATGTGTGTGTGTATCAGGGTGATCACCAGGAAGTCCCTCTCTAAAACCGAACGCACCTCAGCCACTTCTCCCTCCCCCACCGTCTCGCGCAAGCGTTGTGCCGATGCGGATATTTGCATATGTTTTCACTGACGCAGATGAATTTCATAAATCCATGATAAAGCTCTCTACCTGCTTTACTACTGCAGTTAATCCTAATGGAGCTGCACAAGGCTGTATCCTATTGATATCGAGCTGCAGTTATTGGTTTCAATAACTCACGGTGTACAGATTATAAAGAGTGACCTGCGCCAAGAAACACTGTTCCATTTATTCGCACGCCGCAGGAGTGTGTTACTCGCAGACAGAGGGTTTACTTTCAATATGCCATCCCCTGATATTTGTCCTTTGTCCGGTTTTGATGAACTAGATTCTACAGTGTGTGGAACCTGATGGTATGTGTTCTGAGATGCTCTTCTGATCCTCTGTCCTTCCTTTTCCACCAACAGGGAACGGGTTCTTCAACGGGTTCCGTTCAGGGTTATTTGAAGTAGGGTGCCAGCTAGCAAACCAGCCCACATTTCCACCGGTTTTTTGTGTCAGACAGAGGATGTTGCACAATGCAAAACAGAAGTACAGGTGCTCCCCTAGTTCCGATGGCCCGACTTACGATTTTTCGAAGTCACGATGAGGATTGCGATATGCTAATTGTAAAATATTTAGAAAATATTTAGGAGTCGTGGGCAGGCATGGCTGGCAGGCCAGTGTAACAGTGTATAACATATGATGTGTTCAGATGACACCCAGATGTATACGGACAACACCTGGATGTACGCGTCAGTCGCCCAGTGTGATGCCTCAGTCTTTCCCGCAACTCCTGGAGTTAATCCGTGTATCGGTGTACTGTACAGTGCATTACCGAGTGGTTTTTTGTGCTTCAAGAGCTAATTTTAATTCAAAAGCATGTCTTCTAAACACCTCAGCATGTCTCCTACAGGAAAAAACTCCTCAGAAGGCTAGGCTAAGATAGGCTAAAATACCTATGCTAGGCTAAGCTGCCTAATCTAGGCTAAACAGTGGCCTATGACATTAGACGATATTTTCCTTCTACGCCGGGGAAAGCGGAATGCATTTCCATTGTAACTTGAGGCCTACCTGTAAGCAGCAGTAGCAGGATGATGGATTGCATTGACTACCTCAAGCCTTTGTACTGTTATTGCAAATATTTATTTGCGTTATCCTTCTCCATTGCTGCACTATGCTTCCTCTCCAATTTAATGACACGCCCACTAATGCCAGCTATCGCTTGGCTCCAGTTGGGAACTAACTTTTCATGTTCCAAACCAATTTATTTTGGTTGAAATGCTTCTAAAAGGTTTAAATGTGGTGCGTAAGCCAGAACAGAACCCCATCCCTATTGATGGAAAAGGGGTAGCTGATAAAACTGGAATGTTCCACCCACAGACCTGGCACTCAGTGAATGTTTTGTTTTTCTGTGTAAACTCTAGAGAATTAAGAGATCAGCAGTCTATGAAATACTTAAACCAACCGTTCGGGCACCAAGTGACTGAGATCACTTGTTCCCCAATCTGATTCGGAACATTAACTGAAGTTTTTGACCAGTATGGGCATGAGTGGGTGTTCCTAATAAAGTGGCCATATACACACACATGACATAAGTAAACACACTCAAACACTGGATTTTCCCCATCTCCTTTCTAAAAACCATGTTCCCAAATACACATAAGAGTAAAGTAGGTACCTCTGGAACATTTTTTAACCTAGCAAAGTCAGCACAGAGACAAAAGAAGCATGCAATTAAAGAAATAATGTATTTAAAATAAATGATGCATTAAACGTGTACTGTTAGTAAGCGCACAAAATCTAGCCTTGTTAAAAACCGTTTTTGTGAAACAGAAATTTTTGAGGATTTGTATCAGAGGGTGCTGGGAGGAAGCGGTCCATGCTCAGGGTGCTCGCACGGCCTCATTGCCACTCTTGTGGGAGTTGTCCGGAACCGGACGAGCGGCGGCATTCATTTGCCTGTGATCTGCGAGGAATCGGCCGAGCTGTAATGACTCCCTCTGGGTGCGTAATGGCAGGTATTAGAGTGCTTATCCCAGCAAGCCCTTCAGCTTTCCCAGGACAGGCACACATGGCTTCACTCAGGCAAGCAAGGCGTCCATGGTGGCCATTCCAACTCTGAGAGGAACAGCTGGAGAAGGGAACCAAGTGAAGGGTCAAAAGATGAGTGTGAGGGAGCCTTGTGAGGCCTGAGGGCAGAAACGAGGAGACACGGGGCATAAGATCAAATGTTTGAGGGTCGATAGTAGCTGTGAAGGTTCAACATAGATAACCTCAGCTGTGGCATAGAATTAGCAATATAGAAGCATGGTGATGGTGGGATCGTTTTAACTCTTGGTTGATTTTATTAATGCTTTTTATGAACTGCTGTACTAACATCTTTTAGCATTTCACTTACTCCGATTCCTTGTTTTGCTTTATTTGGTTGTTTCCTTGTCTATTTTTCATACTTCTTTACGTTAAGAATTTTGACACAAAATGAAGTGGTATAAGAACAAAACCAACAATACTAATAAAAACAATAAGCATTATTATTGTTAGTTATTATTATTATTAATAATAATAAAAATTAAAAATTACTAGGCTAAATTAGGAATAATTAAAGTAAGACTGAAGATAGAGGTTGAGATCTTTAAAATGCAACAAATGCATGAGCAGGAGAGCAAATTTAATGAACGAAAATTTTCCATGATTGCGTAAACTCAGCTTTGAGTTACCGACGTTTTCTCCAAGCAAACAGCAAGCAACACCACAGCATTGAGGTACTGAAATATTGAACTACTTTGCAGTTTCACAACGGACAAGTTTCTACAGATTACACAGATGCTTTTGGGTTTTTTTGTGTCTTTGTAGCGTAATGAGAGAATGCACATGAATATGTCTGTCTAAAAATAGAAATGTAATCCAGAATGTGTGCATGTGTTTGTAGTTGGAAAAAAGAAAAAGAAAAGGGATGCTCTGTCATTATAGACCAATGCCTGGGAATCTGAATGAGGCACTGATGTGATTATTTAGGAGTTGATGTAAGACTCATGAGAGGTCATCTCTTATCCCCTTGGACAGTGCCAAAAATGATACACTTCTGCATTACTGCAAGAACGCTGCTTTCTTTATGAAACACTTAATTCATAGCCTCTGAAAACCACTCAGAGTAGAGCTAAAGTCAAAATCCCTACCTACTTCCTGGCTAGGTCGTGAGCGCTACACGTTAAATGTGAGTTTCTCAACACTTTTACCCTTTCATATCCAGAAAGTACACCCACGCAGAGGTTACAGGAACCCTCGTCTGGCTGAGTCAAAGCGAGAGAGCACTGAAAGGCCTGGCATCGTGTTTTGTTTCAGACAGATACAGTTGGCCCACATCGAGGCATGCATCATCCTGTACAAAGGCTCCACTGTGCGCTATCAATCATGTGAAGCCAGCTCGGAGCCATAAATCCCTCCTTTGAGGAAATTCCCCCTTTCAAATTTACAAAATGGTGGTGGTGGGGAAGAGAGACGTGCTCGTTGAAATGTCAGAGGAATGATGATATTGAGGGATGAGGCCAGATGTGTGGGGGATTTTGATTTGGTTCGGCAAGCAGTTCTTGATTTTGTGCCATGTAAAGTTTCACAGGGCGACTTTTTAAAGCTGATATTAAGCAAAATGGGGATAATTAGAGTTTGGAAGGCTGCCAATATTGTGTATGTATGTTGTGTACTGACTGAATAAATAATAAGAGTCTATTTTTCCTTTTTTTCTTTTTTTTTTTTTTAAGCATTTCTAGCATTTTTGCAAGCATGGCTGTAATATTTTAAACAGAGCCTCTGCAGAACAGCTGAAAGCTTCCACGCAAAAATACTTTTCAAACTGGAACAATGTCCAATCCTTGCATCGTGTGAAACATGTTCAGTTTCAGTTGGCTATTAGAAAATCTGTTGGACTAATTTCCAATCTTCTAACCGATTGCTAAATGACTGAATCTTTTGCTAAGCTGGAGAATGTTTCCAGAAACCCAATTAA
The DNA here is from genome assembly GCA_030068335.1 of Chrysichthys cranchii. Lineage (NCBI taxonomy): Eukaryota > Metazoa > Chordata > Actinopteri > Siluriformes > Claroteidae > Chrysichthys > Chrysichthys cranchii. The sequence goes on along the minus strand of JAQMCW010000015.1, from coordinate 14,814,936 downwards.
TTGGAGAAATGACATTATTTTAGATCTTTAGTGAGCTCATTTTATCAGCTCAGAGTAACTCTGCATAATTTCATAATTTCTCGTTTGCCCACATCCTAAATTACAATATTAGTCATATACTCATTATAAGGGCCATCAATTTGTGGCAAATTCCCATTAGCCAGATAAAAATATCAGTTAAGCCTATTCGTCAAAATACTATTCGGTCTATTGTATACAAATGGCAGCAAGATAGACGACCGAATACATTCTAATGGAAAAAATATATATATTCTTGTGAATTACTCATTTCTTGTTCAACTCCACTATACGGTGACATGGCCAAAACGATCACAATAAATTTTTCTTTAGAGACCAAGCCCTATATGATTGAAAATCCTAAAATGGTTAAATAAATATTTATTAGTAGAAAATATATTGCACATACTAATAACACGCAAAATAATATTTAATCACTTAAACGCTGGCTCGCTCTCGGCAACTGTGCACCAATCATAAACTTAGAAAATTAGCCAGCCCGCCAGGCAAGTGAAAGCCCCAATGTACTATGAATAGAAATCACGACGGCAATATTTAATAATAAAAATAGTTAGTTGGAAAACTGCTGCAGTACAAGAGCAATAAAACACTTTTGGGGGTGATGCTAGAGGGAAAAAGTAAGTAGTCTCTGGGGTGGTGCGATGTGGCACCAAGCATCAAGTCTATTCTTTAATGAAGTGATTCACTTTCATCTAAGTGTATACATCAGCATTGGCATATCAGTGACCCTTTCTATTCATTTATATTCCCCATTCAATCCTGTGGAACGTTCCTGTTTTCGCTTACGTTAGATCAGAGATAAACAGTCACTTCTTTCTCTTGAAATTGGTAAAATGACAACATGCTGCTTGTTACAGAGAAACCTTTTCACTTATTCAGAAGCATGTACAGCTTCATCTGTGACTGCTATAAAGCAGTGACCCTGGAGATTTCTTCCAAAAATGTATATCAACAATTACAGAACTCTATTCATACCACAGTTCGTTCAAATCCAATAATTTGACTGCATTATCCACATACAACGAGTGCTTATATTTAGCATAACCACAGTGAGAAGTTTCACTGCGTGTATCGCTTGGTTCATCTGTTTAGACCATGCAAAAATTTCCTATCTAGACACATCATCAGACACAGCAAGTGATATATTTTTTTTTAACAAATGTATTTTCCGACTTAAAATACACAGTAAAACCTAGTGAGTTGGAAGTAATAAAGGATGAAGGGGAGCCAATAACAGGTGTATGCAACTTTAACAGGAACGTAAAAAGCATTTAGAGTTAGCTAGCCAGCTAGCTGACAATTTATCAGTGCATGTGGATTCTTTGGGGTGTATTTGCACTAGCAGAGTAAACATCAGCAAATTATTTGGCCATTTGAAAGCAATTTAAATGCGATATCATCCTCACGGTCACACTGTTACACTGAATATAGTCGCATAACGATATTCAGTATCGCTGCTCTCTTGCCGGTGACATATTTGTAAGTTTTTACTACATCACCCAGCACTTAGAATAATGATAGGCGAGTAGGGAAGTGCCAATAACTGGTTAGATGATATACAGGATATTGTGATCAGATGATTCATAGGCAAGGAACAAAAAACAATAAGGGCACCCATGGCTTTATAGGTCTGTCTGATAGAGCTGAACTCATGTTGAGTATCTTGTGTCCAGAAAGTGATCAAATACATGAAAAGTCAAAAGTCTTTGCGCTTCACTATCAATTAGCCCTCAAGCTCACCATACATCTACACGCAGGCAGACCCAATAACCGCACACAACATGGTGGAAAAACGCTTAGCAAGTCCAAAGTGCTTGGGCTCATGAATGTAAACTGCACTTCAGTGCGTATTGTAGATATTTCCCTCTGCTCAGGCAAGTCAGGAAATATATTACATTTCCGGGAATTGCATGTAATGAAGTTACCTACTTACATACTGAACTGTTTATTCTCATACCTGGATTATTACAACTGCAACTCACTGTTCTCTGGAGGTTTCTGGAACAAATCGAAAGTACCTGCACGCACCGGCGTATCTTTCACAGAGTCCTTACAGAGTAGAGACCCCACTCGGAGTCGGTGCTGAAGATCTGACAGTGTTTGTTGGCCAACTCTTTGATGGCTACATGGGGTATGAGATGTGCAATGTACAAGTGAATATTTTCTTTCTTTTCCTTGCGAACCTCTTCACCTGCTGCATAAAACTCAAATGTTCCCAACAGTTTGCAGCCTGTCTGACTCGTTGGGAATTCCACGTTCCAGGTGTGGAAACCTTTCTTGAATCTTTAAGCCTTTCATCCACTTTGGTTACTCTTGTGATGTGAATCTACATTTGAACTTCATTTGAACACCAAGTCGCCTTTGGAGGTGTCATGTGGATATGTAGAATTGTACACGCACCATTATTAAGGCAGTGGGATGTTTCATGGTGTAGCACACTGTGGTGCTGGCTTAAGAACCCACCAAATCACACTGCTAAAAGCTCTGTGTACCTACTAAAGAAAAGACAATAAATCGATTATGATAATCAGTTAAGCAGAGAACATTCATAAATTTGAGTTGCTGGACTGTCTTAATATGTATTTATGCTATGCCACATTAATTACAAATCTTTTTTTTTTTTAATTCTTTGACAGGAACATTATGTACGGCTGTCGTGTGACATTAACCTTTGTCTGCTTGTAAGCCTAGGGATTTCTAATTTTTAAGAAAACCAATGAATGTTAAGAGAGATAAAAAAAAAAATGTAATAAGACAACATTGCTAACTGTCTTTGGTAAAATTGACAAATTCCAGTACAAATTTATGACCAGTTGAATTGAGAAAAGAAAAAGAATTAACCTTGAGCTTCATCATCATTGATTAGACAGCAGAGGTACAACAGAGGGAATGCACATGCCGTCACAGTAAGCGTGAGTAACACAGCTTGAATGCGGCAAAAACACGTAGAACTAAAACAGATCTAATATGGGAAAGAGCTTTTGTGCAATTCACTGTTCAGATAGATTCAACAAGAAATCGGAGCTACCCTTTTTTTTTTTTTTAACAGACTGCTGAAAGCTAAAGAAAAGAGAAGCAAATGAAGGTAGCCTGTTTTATGTTTAAGCTGACTATAACCTTCACAGATGTTCATAATATGTTTTAAGAAAACGCCCATGTTATTTATTAACTTTTTCATTTTAAATGAAAAATATTTTAGCTTAAAGGCTACATTTTACTCCATCTTTTACAATTGTAAATAATTATTGTTTGCTATAAGAAATTATATTTAACATTGACAAATACTGCATTTTTTTTGTACTAAGATTTTCATTTATTCTTTATTTCTATTTATATATGTATTTATTTTGTTTTTCAAAAATATCATGAATAACACCAAATCGTGAACTGGGTGAAGTCTAGTGTGGCACAATGCAAAGCGCCTGTGGCAAAAACATGAAAAGAGAGAAAGCCAAATGCTACAGAATTGCTTAGCATTATATAAAGTAATGGACATTTATATAATCTATAAAGTCATTTGCACTAATATCTGACATGGACCTTCGCCAATTTAAAAAATACATTTAATTTAGTAAAACTTGGGGCTTAATTGTTTTTTCTTGTCTCAATTACATTATTTAATGATAAAATAGTGATTTGCAGTTAAATATTAAAAAGCAATATCACCACTAATTACAGAAAGTATAGGAAGCCAAGTAATAATAAAAATAGTTCGCACTGATGATCACAACTATGACCACTGGAGCCTTGCACTAAAACTTGTTCAAGGTAATGGGTTTTTTTAGTGTTCACAGATAGTTTGTAAACTTGACCACGTGAGAGGCGGAGACGTGAATCTGCATCAGCTCACTGGTCTGTCAACCGAGGAGCGTTTGCGTACAAGCAGCACCAGGAACAGCTGACCTGGATGTGATTTGGAGCAAAGACGCATGCATGTTTTTGGAGCTTATTATATAATTTAACCCTAAAACAAGCCAGGCGTGACTTCATATCGGAAGCATGTTTTTTTTTTTTTTTTTAATCTGTAGTTTTGCAAATATGAAATGCGAACGTGTTGCTTTGTTCAGGCTGGAAACTTGGCTCATGTGTATTTTATAAACGAAGCTTAAATTACATCCTGATCTATTTAAGTGCTAACATGAGTACAGACATTGCTATAAATAGTAAATTGAGTTTATAGCTATAAAAAGATTCCACCACTATCTGCAGGTGAGGTTGGAAAATAATTCAGTCTACCTGACATCAACCTTAAGCATTTTCGTACAAAAACAGAGCCCACTTCCTACATTGCCTAGGTTTATTTTTAATGTCATTTTATTTAAAGTAGCAACTTTATTTTCAGAAGCCTCAGACATAAGCACTTCTAAATCAGTTTCGCCAGTTTATTTTAACCACTTGATGTACTTCTTTCCTAAACTCTCAAACAACTACAGCTTGCTGAATGGTTTCCTTTTACTGGCGGCCTGGCATCGCAACATTGGCATAAATTAGTGAACGCTTAATGCTGCGATCAGACCACACAATATTGCTTTGTCTTTCGCGATGGTCATCTTGTCAGCTTTGGCAATCATAGTGCCATAAATTCTCGTCTTGTGTGGCTCAGGAGACTAGCAACACTACAGGATTGACTCTGACCAATCATCTTTGGGGAGGATGGTCAAGAAATTTTCAATCATGCCTATAGAAGGAGCATGATTAAAACACGTCATAGGAGAAGCCAACCTTGGTGAGAAAATACCAAAAATTCTGACATGCTAGATTTTTTTGTCTGGGTGTCGGTGGGCGTCCCAGATGCCACGTCACTGTCCTTTGAGTATGTCATACTACGAGGCCGGATCGTCTTTGACGTTTATATTTAATCCCGGTGCTGGAAATTTAACAAGTAAATGCTCGTCTACATGCAGCTGAACTCATTACTTGTGGTCTAGTCTGTTTCGAATGACTGATGCCTCATGAAGCAGACAGAAATGCGTCCGTACATCATTGAAATCTGGACAACTTTTTAAAACATCACTGAAATGAACGTAACGTGAATCGCACCTGATTGTATCTATACTGCTTCAAAATCAAATCATGACCTTTTCAATGTATAACATATTGCATACAGTGGCACTGTTTCTGGTTCCTTTCTATAACCAGGGCTCTGGGCACCATTAAACGGTTAAATGTTTGTTCGCGGATTTTAAATGTACAAGCCATCAAACCATTAATATGTTCACCGAGTTCTCTTAATCAAGTTGTAAGTACAACTGAATTATTCTATATCCTACAAGGACACCTAAGCTGTCACAGCTTTTTAATGAGTTTCAATTAAGCTGTTATTTGCAGAAGAATGGCGCAGGCGAGCGCTCGCAGCCCGGCAAGGACACGCATAAACAAGATGTTTTATCGCGCGCACGCATGGTTCGATTGAAAAGTTCTACATCTTTTTTGGGGTTGTAAGGTGAAATGTTCTGTCTGAAAACTTCACAGTTATTATGGTGAAATATTAACAATGTGAAACAAACAAAAAAAAGACTAATTTTTTTTTTCCCCCAGTGAGTGAGCCTTGAAAATAATTGAATGTACATGTACAGAGACACGTTTCTTTTGATTTCTCACGTTCATCGCATTCACGTGCGCTACACTGACATTTCAGGTGGATCAGGGCTCAAGAAGCCTGACATTTCGTAGAGATTTACAGCAAAGACGACATGCTGAGCTTAACACAGGGAAAATATAATTTTAGCCTCGCTATTACAAAATACGACTCTTAGGTTGGCGGAAACGTTACCTGCTTCACAAAATGGCTTTCAAATAAACCTACTCCTGAAACATATACATACACAGATCATACACTCATCTTTCAATACTTTCAAGCTCCATAAAAGGTCACGCAGTCATTACATCCCAACGTGCAGCGGCTGCTCGGGTAAAAACGTCCATCTCTGAGCTCTGGTTGACCTCCGGTGGGGAAAGAAAAAAAAAACGGATGGCGTAAAAGGCGGCGAGGTCGGACAGGCCTGCCGAATATCGAGTTGATTCATCAAATTAGTTCTCGTGTAATTGCGTGGCACAGCTCGTCATGAAACATGTTGGTAATAAAGCTGTCGAGAAGCCATCAGCGGCCATGTTAAATGAAGACGCAAAAAGCACTAGGGGTTGGGGCTGTCTGGACGGCGGCCAGCGAGGTGGTCAGAACACTTGTGGGGCGAAGATTTAGCTGGAGCACTCAAGATGCGTCTTATTCCTTTTTACTCGCTTTCACAGGCGCTTTTAAAGAAACGGCTTTGCCTCGGAGGCAAGGCTGAAACTCAACGCTAGCACACGATTGAAATGTGGCGCACGGTTTCGCACTCATACCCTAAACAGAACGTCAGAACGTCGTCTCGAACCACAGGCGCAAATCTGTCAAATAATCAAGTAACTCTAAGAGAAAACGAGTGCTCGGCCTAATTAATTAGCAAGATGGAGAAGAACGTGATGAATACACCAGCTTTACCTGTGAACCTTCTCCTTCTTCTTAATCAGTGAGCAGTCTTGCGAAAGTTTTCCTGTCTAATTGTTACAGATTGCACCATTAGCAAAATATTGTCATAGCTCCTGCACCCGTAGATAGTAGCAGGCGAGGGTTAATTTGCATAATAAATCTTAATTGAGACTCATTAAGCACTTGATTGGAAGCAAAGCAGGTACACTGTGGATCATTTTCAGATTAATGAAGTTTCTATCTTTTCCAGCAACACTATTTCTCAGCGCTGGGCAGCCAGTCATCGAGGGGAAGTCAGGATTCTTGCAAACCAGAGAGGACGACGGATCAGGGGAGCCAAAAATTGAACGAGGAGGCTATTGTGGATTAAGTACACAAGGACGATGATCTGTTTACAACAAAGCGTGATTTAGCGTGAGAAACATCAGGGACGGTCTGGGTGGTGATTTTTTTTTGTTTTTTGTTTTTTTTTTAAAGCAGGAAGCTGCATTTTAGGTTCATAGCTGGAATGACATTCAGATGATGTTATGGAAGAAAAGCGTCTCGGGTATTAGGTAATGGGTACAACGTGTTCCTCTTGTCCCCTCGCGACCGTGACATATTTTCGACCGAATAAAGCTTTGTGTTTGTACAAATGGGATCCTATCACAGGGAACCGAGGTAAATATGACAGAAGTCGGAAATTTGATCCTAGCCCCCGGCACTTGTCCTGATACAAGCACTCCATCTGAGATCCATCTGGAGGTGGAAACATGACCCTACACTGATTGTTTTGAACAACTCCAGAGCCATATGGCCTCCTGAGGTGGGCAGACTATTAGCCTAGCGCAATATCGAATATCTCCGGTTTCACACCAAATCTTTGTTCCTCTTCATTTTCTCACTGAGGATGGGAGGGAAAAGGAGTTCCTCGACCAGCTGTTAAGGGCGCGGACGCTTTTCTCTCGCTGTCGGGCAACTCGGAACGTTCTGAATTCCTGCTAGTAATCAAATAACGGGAGTACAAAAGTGTTTTGTGTCATTGTTAGGCCCCTTTCACCCTCGTCTCATTCTCGCTCGAGGAATCGACTTCTCTTCCTGACTGCTGATCCTCCGACCTCAATCTCCCAAGCCGGCTATCCGAGGAGACGGGGACAAAAACGGCGTTTTGTAATTTCTTTTATACGCGGGATGTCTGGTGGGAGTAATGAGTTTTAGTCCGGGCGCAATAAAGTCTTCCCCATCACCTCACCGTTGTCGCACTTAATGAGGAACGGAAAAAAGGGGGGAAAAAAAAGAAGCGCACCAAGAAATAGCCTTTTCTACTTTTTTTTTTTTTCCCAGGGATGATCGTGCGGAAACATTAGCTGGCCCAATTGCCCCCGCCGGCGTATCAAATCATGTCATTTGCCTGGAAACTGGCGCAGGTCTCTGAGGGAAGGCGAGGTGGCACGGGTGCGAGGCAGCACTATGCCCGTCTCGGGACCAATCATAGAAGAGCCAAGTGGAGAGAACGGCGCCTCCGGGGCACACCACTGTTCTTCAATCCCCAACCCCACCACCACCACCACCACCACCTCCTATATGAAGCACCATCTTGCGTCTGCTGTTTCAGCCACACGTCGCGCGAAACTCTCCAAACCCAGCAGACGAGAGGAAATACCATGACATCATAGCCTCAGAACCGGATGACAGACTTTGTGGTCGAACTACTATAGTGACAAACAAACAAAACAGGAATTAGTGGGATGCGAAGCGGAGCACGCGGCTGTAACTGAACAGGGCTAACTGTCTTGTAGCTCAACACCAGAATCAGATAAACGTCTTAGCTCTAACCAACACACGCTCTCAAAGTAAACAGGTATTCACTGTAAACGATAAGTTCTCGAGCACAAAACAAAAGGAACTGCTTCAACTAACCAGGTAAATACGGCAGATGTGTCCGTGCTTGAGTATCGAACGCCTTTTTTCCCCCCCTTTGAGCTTAGATGGCTCTTAGGCAAACGACTGCTGCACTGGACTGCCTTTTCTACCTAGACTAGACAAACAACATCTGCCTTGATCCTCAGATGTTTCCAGAACAGACCACTTAGGAGGACTCACAGTTAGCCAATTCCCAGAAGCCGCTGTCACTCACTTACTGGCACAGCAACACTTAATGCCTTTGTCTGTTCTCCAATTTATCTTGTTAACAGCAAATTGGGCTAACGGTTCAAAGTAGGAGCTATTGTAAAAGCGATAAGAGGAGGTTGGAAAACAATGCACAGGCGCCACACCATTAATATAATAACCTGCTCCGTTGAAATGAAACCTGTTTGATGAGATTATCATCGCCCACAATGTCCAGTTCCCTAATTTAGACCAAGTTTACCAAACGCGCTTAGGTGAAAAAAGGAGGAAACCACTCCACCAGTGTTACTTTTCATTTCTGAAAAGAGTTTACGTGCCAATAGTCGTACAATTAATCCTGAACTCCGTGTGCAAATGCGGCAGATATACACACGTGGTAGCTATATATCCGACCTTCACACGGATGCTGACGGTCTCAATGTCACGCCGCAAATGTTAATTGTGGAGTTCAGCAGCGAGGGCTTTTTACTCTTTCCCGAGTGACTGTATTTTCCTGACGTGGAACGATAAGCTGCAGATAGCACACATAACAAAATAACAGCCATTTCACCCTCAGAGTACGGCTATATCTTTATGGCCTGCACAAAAGAATTGAAAATGAAAGGAAAAAAAAGCAAAAAAAAAAAAAGCTCATTGCTTGCATCTTCTGTGGTCTTATTTTAATACCTCCCTCTCTTTCTCCCCTTGTTCACCCCTCCACACATCATTAAGCATATTATTATAACATGAGTGTCAGCCTGCATCTCTCCCTGCTCCATTCTTGCTCTGCCAGGTAATCAATTTGTCGTCACTCTCTATAACCCCAGTAAAGTCATCAAGCAAAATGAGTTACAGCTGCAAAAAGCCTTCAAGAATAAAAGAAAGGGGAGAGAGGGGGGAGAGCTAGGCAGAGAGAAATGACAACACGGGCCCGGAATATTCGCCGCTGATAGCACATCCCAGGTCTTGAAGATGAAATATTAATGCACAATTTGTTTATCTGCGGGCCCACATCTCTCCTGCGCCGAGCTGTTAATTTTCTATCGGCACAGACAACGGATCAGTCAGTCATGAACTCTTCACGGTCATTACCGGGAGACGTTTTGATTAAGTATTCCTAATGTAGTGGATAGGAAAGAATGAAAACACTCTGCCTGCCAACTTTTGATTGACCATTAAGCCACTGATGAATGTGCCTGTCAGAGAGGAGACAATTACCTCAACAATGAAGAAACTCTTCTGGAAGGCTTATTTCTCCATAGGGCTGACACATTTACCAGATTACGGGGCGAGTAGGCCCGCAGCGCGTAAAAGGATCGCTTAGGAATCTTCGTAAAAAGTTCACCCAATAATTGCTGTGCCTTTGTTCGAGGAAAGGGGCTTTTAGGGGAGGGAGGGAGGGAGGGAGGGATGTGTGTGTGTGTGAGAGAGAGAGAGAAAAAGAGTGGTGGGAGGAAATGAAGGACGGTTAGAGAGTCTCAACGTCACGAGGTGGGTTGAAGATTGCTGGCAACTCTCTGATTGCCGTGTACCAGCTGTGTTCACCGCCATTATAAACACATTAAAATTTCCCCAAACTGTTCTAAACACAAGTGAGGATCTGAGGCTGACGTGAATAGGTGTTGACATGACTGTCTTCCTTTCCTAAAGCGAACGGCTTGGTTCTGTCATCTTTAAAAGTACTCTTGATTTCAAACAGAGAGAAATGCAAACATACTCGGATTATATGTGCGATGTTTGCTTTTTTTTGTTTGTTGTTTGGGTTCTTTTAACGGCCAGGCAGCTGTCCTAAACGTCTCCGATTTAGCAATACAGCTACGCAAACACTTCTCTGGGATATTTCTGCATTCGTATGCTTACCTTGCAAAAATATTTTTCAAAGCGTGCACAAAGTGAAGTTAGGACACATCAGCTTCTTTTGCATCTTTTTTTCTTTTTAGTTTAGTTTAGTTTTCTCTCTCTTCATAACTGTTGACTGACACCTCGCAAAGGCTTCAGGATAAAAGCAAACCTGAGACAAAACAGGACACAGCTACAGATCAGTCCACACCTCAGCCTCCTGTGTCTCCAGCTGGGGAAGGGTTAGTGTAAGCACTTGGAGCATCTTTTAAACAACCTGCTCTTTATCTAATATGGGTGAGGAGTTAACCCACAGTGGGACAGGGACCCACACATGACAACACCTGAACACAAAGCTCGTGCGGCGCACAGATCACACTCGATCACGGAAATCAGTTGGACCGGTTCAGCTTTTTCAGTGCGGATTAATTAAGCACTGGAGGTCACGTGACACGCGAACCAATCACGTGTCTGGTTTAAAAAAAACCAAAACCGAAAACAAGGGAAATGAAACGTATAAAGCGGTTAAGGACGCTGAAGGAGCATCCGTGTTAGTGCTAAGAAGCTGAATTGCTTTCTGTTAAGGCTAAATAATTAGATACGAATGAATACAAGTAGTCTATAGTCGTGTGAGTATTACTTATCAGTTTAGAAAGCAGTGCACACAGGTCTATTCAAACCCTAACGGTGTGTGCGTGTGTCCGTATCTCTTGGAGATATTAAGGGTTCACCGGAAGTTCAGCTGATCTTTGGAGCCAAGCGGCACATCCATCTAAACAAAAAAACAAAACAAAACAAAACCCAAAACGCGCCGTCTCTCCCTTATAACTAACGGTCACGGATTAGGGGTGAACTTTAAACTTTGCTTTAAGTCACACGCCAAACATGTAAGAAGTATGGTTCCCAAAAAGGAAGCATTTCACCCCACACACACACACCCCACACCCCCCTCACCCACAGACTTCACACAGGAATCACATCACAACAACAAGTCGCGCGCGAGCCTTTCATCTCCCAGGCTAAACACGAAGGAAACAAAGTGGCGGTTTGGGGCTTTAAATACCTTTAAACACTTTTCAGGGGCACTTTCACTTCCTGGGATGAGACTATTGTGTACAGAGAGGGGGGGAAAACAAAATAAAACCAACAAACAAACAACAACAAAAAAACAAGAAGAAAGAAAAGAAAACAAAAAAGCTGTTTGGGGGTGAAAATGAAAGCCGGGGAGGTTTGAAGAAGCAGCAGGAGAAGAAGAAGAAGAAGAAGAAGAAGAAGAAGAAGAAGGAGCAGAAGAAGAAGAAGAAGAAGGAGGAGAAGGAGCAGGAGAATGATGGGTGTCAGTGGGCTCCTTACCCGCAGCCCGCCGCGGCGCCTGCTGCTTCCTCCTCGGCATTTTCTCAACTCGTAGTTCAAATTCGCGACTTCAGGTTTCTCAGATTAGTCCGTAAAAGAAGAAGAAAAAACAAACAAACAAACAAACAAATAAAGAGCAGAGCCCCTCTTGTTGTCTGGCGCTCTTCTTGTACACACTCCGCTCCTCCTGTGTAGAATCCCAGTATCAGAGCCGCTGTCTTGTCAAATCAGGTGTCAGGACGGGGTGTCTCTTTCGCCTTCTCGGATCTATGGCGGACCGCTTCCCCCCCTGCTTTCTTCTCTTTTCTTTCCGTTTCTCTTCCTCTCCCGTTTGAAAAGCCGCAGGACGAGCTCCTGTCAACACGCCGGATTCGGTTAGTGAGCGGAGCGAGTGACGAGGACCGAGAGAGAGAGAGAGAGAGAGAGAGAGACCGTGTGTAAGAGAACAGCGCGCGCGCTCAGACCCGGTGAGGCGATGCCGAGAACATCGATCCCGAGAACAAACTGAACATTATAAAAAACCCAAAACTCCTCCTCCTCCTCCCTCCGCCTCGGCTGGACTTGATGATGGCAGCTAGACATTTGTTATACTAGATAACGTGTGAGCTTATTAAAGAGACAGAGGCCAGGAATAAGGAGTGCCACTTCTCTCCTCTCCTGTTTAAGGGAGTTTGGGGTGGGGGGTTGTTTTGTTTTGTTTTGTTTTGTTTCTTCTTCTTTTTTTTTTTACAATGTACATGATACAGCAAGAAGCTACACACACTTATTAAATAATAATGATAATAATAATAATAATAATAATAATAATAATAATAATAATAATAATAATAATAATAATCAGGGGACACCAGCATACATCTCTACACTCCTGGCCAGTG
>JAQMCW010000015.1:14688630-14699623 GCA_030068335.1 Chrysichthys cranchii | reverse complement strand
CTATGATGAAAATTACAGGCCTCTCTCATCTTTTTAAGTGGGAGAACTTGCACAATTGGTGGTTGACTAAATACTTTTTTGCCCCACTGTATGTGTTTGTTTGTTTCATTTTTCCCAATTTCTTCCTAATTTAGTCACTTACCATTTCCCACCCATTAACTAGCTCTGCCCTATCACTAAACAGTTACTGACTGGGAAGATGAACGCTAACACCAAGACCCCAAGTCAGCCAACTTTTCATGTTGCATTACAGAGCAGTGTAACACAACTGAAGGAAGTTCTATCTACCCTCTTCTACATACATCAGATGGGCTAGTGTGACCCCACCCCAAAAAGCATGATCAGTTTTGCTCTCCTGGGTTCCTGGCCACGGATGGATATTCTCTCTTTTCTGTTACACCATTTTAGAGCCTCAAAAAGTGTGATTTTTAAGTGGTTTATTTCATCTCGAAAGTGGATGTTTCAAGCTACACTGTATATCCAAAGGTTTTGTGGACACCTGGCCATCAAATCAATATGTGGGTCTTTATCAAATTGTTGCCACAAACCTGGAAGCCCGCAATTGTATGGGATGCCTTTGTATGCTGTAGCTTTACAATTTACCTTCACTGGAACTAAGTGGGCCAAACCTTTTCCAGCATGACAATGCCCCTGTGCACAAATCGAAGTCATGGTTTGCCAAGGTTGAAGTGGAAGAAGTGAACACCTTTGAGATGAACTGGAATGCTGACTGCACCCCAGGCCTCCTTGCACAACATCAGTGCCTGACCTCACTAATGCTCTGGTGGCTGAATGAGCACAAACCTTAACTACTTAACATGGCCACCGTGAACTAGAGTCCCCAGCAATGCTCTCCACTGACACGTTCACAGTCACCCAAGAAGTAATCCTGCACACATTTTCACAATCACACCTCATGATGCTACAAATACAGACTCTGAACTCTGCCACTTTGCAAAGGAATGTTCTATCTGAACTTATCAATCTTTGTATTCTATGTTTACATTTCAATTATTTGTCTCATTCTTGTGGAACCTCTGGTCACGAATGCTTCAGAACATGAAGAAATCAGCTCCCGACCAAAAATTTTGCATCTGGTCACGACCACATAATGGGCTGCGGAACAAACACAGCCCCAGCCATTTTCCCCTTCCGCTTCGTACACGCCAATCTTTTCCCATTTTCTGTTGTTTGCATATTGCGCACCTAACAAAGACGCACGTGTCCTTGTAATCGGTCTCGGTCAGATGTGCGTTCATTCACTGTACAGTAACCTCCTCCCTGCCCATCTTCCTCCTCGCTTCCTCAACAGCAGAAGTCGACTCATGCAAGGTTAGTTTTCTTGGTTGTTTACAGTAAGTTTTTGTATAATTTAGGAATGTTTTTTCTGTGCTTAAAACTCATTAAAAAAATGTTCACAGCATTTTTTTCGTTGTGTTTCTCTGCATTTTTCCTATGTAAGCTTCATTATTGGTCCCAAGAAAGTGGAAATGGTAGTGAGAGTAAGAAGCCTAAGCATCTAACAGTTGAAATAAAGAAAGAAATGATCGCAAAACATGAGCACCGCCACTATATCCCTCCACCACCGTCCACCTACGCCAGCAACTACGTATCCACCGCAAAGGTAACGTGCATTAAATTCATCTGTTTATTTCATTTAGGTTTATTTTTCTATAATTAAGGTAATTTTAATTTTATTCTCTAATTTTATTGCCACACATAAACCCATAATACACTTTAAAAACATGTTTTTGAGGGCTGAAGCACATTTATTGTATTTACATTAATTTCAATGGGAAAAATTGATTTGGGTCGCGAACAGAGTCTCGGGACAAATCAAGTTCATGAGCTGAGGGTCCACCATATTTGTCTCATTACCTGGCTTTTGGATTTGCCCTTGTACGTATGGATGTATGTATGGATGGATGGTTGGTAGGTAGGTAGGTGTGGGTAGGTGTAGGTAGAAATTTAAAAAAGCCTAAATCAGGACAAAAACTTTCAAGAAGCATATATGAGTTTTTTGGTTAGGTGTAACACTTTTTTGCCAATAAAGTGTCTATAAATTGGTCAAATTAAATCAAATTTGTGCAAAAAATCAGTTTTCTCTTTAAAACAGAGAAAACAACACTTAAGTTTATATTAACTAAGATTATTTACCACATTAGTTAATGTGAGCAAACTTTGTTAATCACCATTAACATCCCATCAGAAATATAATTTAATTGATGTCGGGTGGGGATGCATTTTTTTTTTTTTTACATAATAAGCCAATTAAACCAGTTAATCAGCACTAGTGTTTAACCACCAGTGAGTAAAATGAAGCCTTAAGTGATAAATACAGTATAAAGGAAAACCTTAACGAAGAAAGCGTTGCTACCTGGCAAAACTCAGGGTCGAGGCTGAACTTTTATTTACACCTGGAGACAAGAGTTCTGTAAGATAGCAACATTTAGGAACATGATTTAATTTAATTGGTGTAATTTATTTGGATTTTTCACCATGAATTGAATAAACATTAGTGAACCCAAGTGTATTTCATTACCATTTAAACAAATGGCAATCTATAGCATGTGTTAACTTATTTCGTTTCTTTGCCAAAGTTCATGTTTTTTTAACGTTAACTAATGTAGTAAATAACCGGACTAAAGGGAACCTTAATGAAGTGTTACCGCAGAGATTTTCTCAGTACGTGCTTTAAAAATTGATTTGGGCTACATTCAGTTTGGAGTTTTGTTTGTCGCATACCAGGAGAAATACAATGTGTAATACTTGTAGTGAAATTTTGGGTAGCTGGTTCCAGAGATGTGCACACATACAGTATTACAACATGGCACCAGGGACATGATTCGAAAGCGAAACGCATACAGATTGCAACATAACATGAGAACTAGCAGTGCACAATGTACAATATGCTAAAAAATATACACTAAAATATACACGATACACAAATACACAAATGCAATACAGTGATGCAATATACATACAAAATACACCCATCTGCAGAAGAACAATATGTATACTAGTATATCCAAGTAACTCTGAAATTATATGAAGTTGACAACATGTGTGTGTGTGTGTGTGTGTGTGTGTGTGTGTGTGGATGGGGTGGTGGTGATATAGAATGAGGAGGCACAAGTTCAGTCTGTGTGCGATTTGTATAATGGGGAGCAAAAACAAGTAGCTAAGCCGGCATGCTAAACAAGTTAGTTAACTAACTTAGCTAACATAACACATTTTTGAATAGTTTGTCATGAATAAATGTTAGCAATGATAACCGTTCTGTCTAATAAATTGCTGTGAGCCTGTAAATAGAGGCTCTGAAATCCTACTCACGTGTATCGAGGATAAGTGAGGGCTAGCTAGCTAGCTAATTTATTGACTAACAAAACCATGGATGTTTGTTGTACCTTTTTTTTTTTTTTTACAGAGTTGGCTGGTAAATAATTTGATAATAATATGACAATGCAAACTAATTCTCAGATACTGATACTGTCCACCTATGACACTGCAAGTTAGTTCGTTAGCCATTAGCTATTGGACAGCTTTTGTATTTGTTTTCAAGTTAAATATTCACAGAAAAGTGTGTGTTAGTCTGGGGAAACCTGTCGGATTTTGCCATGGCTAAATTATAGAAGCCTAATATGACGGAAAACTTCAGGTTGTGACCAAAATAGGATTTTATAGGACTTGAAGAAAACATCACTGAGTTCCACTGAAGTGTAGAAATGTTTTTACTTTCGAACTTTGCTAAAGCTTTCTGTCTGAAGAGATCATGTTAGTTTGAAAAGAAGCCAATTAAACAAATGCGGCATTAAAGACATTCAGTCTGCTGAAAGGAGATCTTTTAATTGCTAGTTTGCTAGCTGAGTGCTTTTCTTACACGCTATGCTTTGATCAAATTTTTGGATATGTGCCATAGCAAGTCAGACATGAGCCTAAGAGATTCAGTTTGTAAATGATATAAATACCAGCTGTCACATTATTCTATCTCTGATGAAAATGCTCTCACACTTTCACTGTAGACATAGTAAGAGACAAAGTTTGAATACTTCTTAATTTGGTTTTGCCAATTGCTATCCGGTAGCTAACACTCCCCTATTACATCAGAGCTACTCACAGGGAGGGTGAAGATTAACACGTACTTCCTCTGTGACGTGTAAAGCCAGTATGCTCCTGGAACACGTTTGAAGGAAAGTGCTGTCTCCCTTCTTCCACATACATGAGCTCAGTGATTGGTCAGTGCCTCTGTGATCAACAAGGGAAAATGCTTTTCTGAAAACTCACTCAGGATAAGAGACGAGAGAGACACACGTGGATAATGCTTATGTTTAAAGCGTTCACTGATTACAAAATATCTCATTAAACGGACATTATAATTATTTCTTTAATCTTTTTAGTTTCCATTCCATTCCATTCCACCATAGTTATTAAAGTAGAACATAAATTCATTATTGGCATCATACACAGTAAAATTAAATGACATATTTAATTAAATGTCAAGTAAATTAGCGTATTACTGTATATTTGTTCTTAGACAATGTTAGCGTCTCTCACTGGAACTAGAATGAAATATTTAAATGTAATTTTCTTCATAGTTTAAAATGTTCCAGTTGATCTAGGTACAGGTAGTCCTCAAGTTACGATGGAGATGCGTTCCGCCACACCCATCGTATGTCGAACCACTGTGTTGAACCACTTAGCCTAGCTTAGCCTAGTTTAGCCCAGCTTAACCTAGCTTAGCCTAGCCTACCCAGGAGTCTTTTCATGTAGAAGACATACTTTTGAATTAAAATTAGCTCTTGAACTACACAAAAAACCCCACAGTAATGCACTGTACAGTACCCCGATACACAAGATAACTCTGTGATTTGCGGGAGAGAGAGGTGTCACACAAGGCGAGTGATCCGGGCGTCGTCTTTGTACTTCCGAGTGTCGTCCGCGTACTTCCGGGTGTCGTCCGCGTACTTCCAGGTGTTGTCCATGTACTTCCAGGCATCGTCCGAATGTCATACGCTGTTATGCTGGCTTGCAATTACAATTTTTACCATATCACAATCGTAATCATAACTTGATTACTTGAAAAACTTGAAAAATCATAAGTTGGGACATCGTAACTCGGGGAGCACCTGTAATACAGCCAAAAGAATCAGGATTTATTCATGTGTCCACGTGTTCTGTGTGTACATGTGTCTTTAGTAGAAAGATGTGCAGTTTCACCATGGACAGTGTCTATTTGCAAATCATGGAGAAGGCACCAGAGGCAGTCATATTCCTTTTTAGAAGGAAATAAATAAGTTACTAGCTCAAAGTGAAGTTCCCCTAGATATAAAACATAACTATTTGATGTTCTAAGCCTTTTATTTACTTTAGATGGCTTTTTTTTTCCTGTAGCATGACCACAAGGTCAGCGAGAATCACTCTCACCTCAGCAATCAAGGCAGAAAACATGCCTGGGAAAAGGATTCTGAAAGATAAATGCTGTCGATCGGCGATTATGAATATTTTACACTTAATCCATTAGGGCTTTTTGCAAGAAAAAGGGAAGAGGGAAAAATGGGTGGCGTACAAAAACAAAACGTGTTTGCAAAGAGAAAGCCTAGCTTTCGCGCCACACTAAGAGTTCAGATAATGTCTGCTGCACTTTAGCCTTCATCTTCCAACCTTCTCCTTCCCGTCTTCTCATCTCGCTCTTTTTTCGTTCTCTTTCTTTCGGTGAATAGTGCTGTCTCTCCATTGTAATGATGCCGCCTCGTAGCAGCCCTTGGAATGACCTTTCTTTAATTAACTGCATCTTGATGAGCGGATCTACATAGAATGTGAAGGTTAATTAATGAAGTATCAGTGCCTGGTCTTAAAACCATCACCTAGTGGATGACAGCTGGGCCCACTACTCTCAATTTTACCAGCCGACTCATTAGCAACGGCAGCACCGATTGACAGCTCTTCTTTGCTCTGTGGGCCAAGAGCAAATAGTATAAAAATGGACTGAGCCACGTTTTTTTTTCTTTCTTTCTTTCTTTCTTTCTTTCTTTCCTGCTTTCTTTCTCAGAAAGAAATGTGAGCTTCCTCGCTTAGACGATATAACAAAACCGAAAACACATTTGAGGAAGCGCAATCCGACGACGCACGAGATAGCAGTATATATGCAATGAGATTCAAATCAGAAGCCTATAAAAAATGCAGATGAAAGCAATATAATATCTCCATAAAGGTTCAGGAGTGTGTAATCGGTTTCTTGCAGCCAGATCTGTGATGGATGGTGATGGATAACTCCGGACTGTAATAGTGAACAGATCATCTCGATAAGGCCCCTGCTTTTGGGTGTCGGTTATTTCCAGATGCATTGCACCGCTGCTTATCAGTGCGATTATAAGAAATCAGATCCACATTAGCAAATGGAAGCAAACGTAAAGAGAGACGTATTACCGGAGGGGACAGCAAGAGGGAGGATTTATGGTTACTGAATATGTTGCGTGTGATATAAGCCTCTGTAGTTTCACACACTTCTCTGAGAGCAAATACAATGAAGCGTGCAAATGAACCAATAGCGTGTCTGTGGTAAACCTGGGAGACAAGGCTGGAATACAAAATGCACTTTAAAAGTCTGCTGCAGAGTTAAAACAAGCCTGCTTGTGCTGCAGGTATATTTTTCCATAATTTCATTCGTTAAAGCAGAATTTGCTCACAGATAGGCTGTATTATTCACAACTTGAGGCTCTTTTTGGGCCAAAATCGTAAAGTTGCCTAATAGTTTGGGTTTTTAGATGTGATTAAATTCCCGGTCCTGAGTATCTGCATGACAGTATGCTTCGCACTCCTGGATAACTGCATAAATGTGCAGGTGTACAGGTTTATGTGAAATGTGAAATGTCAGAAAAAAGATCATGGCATGGTTGCGGGTGCCAGACAGCCTCCTTTGAGTTTTTCACAAACTGCTGATCTCCTGAGATTTTCACCCCCAACCGTCTCTACAAGATTGGAAAAACATTGCTTGTTGTTTGTTTGTTTTTTTTATCTTGAGCTGAGCCTGCACCCAGTCCAGCCTCAGACCCTCGATGATGACCTCGATGATGATGAACCACCTCAATTTTGCACATGTTGTGTGTTCTGCCATGCTTTTCAGCTCGCTACTGTCGTAAAGAGTCTGACCATTCTCATCTGACTTCTCTCATCAACAAACGAGCACATCACAGGATGTTTTTTGTTTTTTGCCCCATTCTGTGTAAACCCTAGAAACTGTTGTGTGTGAAAAGCACAGGAGATGAGCAGTTTCCCATCTCAAAAACACCACCCCATGGATAAAGCCACTGAGATCGTTTTTATTCCTTTCCGATCTTTGACGTGAACGTTATCTGGATCTCTTGACCTGTATCTGCATGCCGGTATGCTTCGCACTCCTGCCACTTGATTGGCTGATTGGATAACTGCATAAATGTGCAGGTGTACAGGTGTTCCTTTTAAAGTGGCTATTGAGAGTATATTATTCACTCTTTGAGACATCCTTCAATAAAACTGGGATTGGAATCTGACCATCCTGCTTGCACACTATTTTCACAAGTTATATTTCTAAGATTAAATAAAGCACTCCTTAATCGGTCCTCTACTGTAACCTGCGTCTCATGCAAATGACCTTAGTGACCTTTAAAATGAATGCAATTCTAAAACAGCAACATTTCGTGAAGTCTTTCCAGAATCATGCATTGGCATAAGTGACCTCTGAAAAACATCACAGCTAACAGGCTGGTATGAAGGAGTGAGTAATGCGTGTGTGCTCCATGGCCTTTTTGTGGTGACCTGCTTTCTACAGCAGTGCCTACAGGTCACTGAGCTCCCATTAAACAATCTCCAGAGCCTGTTTTTTTTTTTTTTTTTCCTCATCTGCTTATTGTCTCAGCTTGGAACTGGTGGGAAACCATTTTGGTTGTGAAGCCCCTCCAAGCTGTTACATCTGAAAGAAAGAATGTGCTGAAGACTTTCTTTCCTATTAACGTTTTTATACAAGCATCTTCTTACACTGGAAAAGCAGTAACAGTAAAAGTAAACGTAGCTTTGGGCTGTAGATGTATTTCACGGTGTTGCGAGTTCCTTGGGAGCCTTTTCCGACACGTTTCTTTTCTAGTCGTTTTTGCAAAGTGTGTTGGAGCACGGTCGGAGTGTGTACTGCAGCTGGTGCAGGAAGCTAGGCCACTCCAACTCCCTCGTCTCTCGGATGCGTAACCTGCTCCAGGTAGTCATCTAAATCATTCTGCACATGCTGCTGTCACTTGAAGACAACCCAGTTTTAGAGTACGCCTCACGAAAGAAATCTCAAACTAAATTTGCTGCCGCAGCACTTTCGCATTTGCTCGACTGAAATATTTGACACCAGACAGTATCTCGGGACTCTTGTGTACTCGAGCGAGGGTGGAGGGGACGTAGAGTAGTCTTAAAAGGGAACTTCCCTGCAGCACCTTGGTTTTTTTTTTTTTTTCCTCCCCCCATTAGTTTGTTTCTCGCACATTTGCCCTTAAGACAGAGGGACTGCAGAAGATATAAGTGGCCGGTGAAGAGAAATCCCAATGGTGTGGCAGGTGTGGGATCAGCCTTCATTATCTCCCAACACCTCCGTCCAATTACGAGCCGTGCTTCAGTGATGACAACCTGACCGTGCGAGCATGCATATGTGTGTCTGTGTGTGTCGCTCGTATTCCTGGGTGGCCTGGGCTTCACTTGTTATTTTCTTTAAAGTTCTGCTACACCAAAAATCCCTCAATTGCCTCTCTTTTCACTTGTAAATACCAGAGAACTTTCTTCTGACCAAGTGTGAAACTGACATTATCTACCCCCCCCCCCCCCATTTTTTTTTTTTTTTTTTTTTTGCTATGTCTCCATTTGGGCTACACCAGAAGCACAATAACAGTCTGTTATTAAGCCTGTGCTGATAATTGGTTGCCAATTTTGTCGGGGGGAAAAATATGACTTTAAAATCAGCACGCGTTTTGTGTTATGTTGTTTTTTGGGGGGGGTTTTTTTGCGTTTTTTTGTACTTGCCTTTCAAATAAATGATTACAGATAAGGGCATAGTGAATTACAAACGTGTTTTTTTTTAGCCTTTAAATTATTCATATACGAAAGAATACTGGCACTCAGGTGCAAAATCATTCTGAAAGGTTTATTACACTGGGACACGATGAGGAAAAAATGGAACACACACAAAAAAAATGCTTGGTGCATGTAGAAATAAACCTCTTTCTTTTTATCTGACCTAAATTTGAACAATATTTCTGTCAGAGCCAATCAGCCTTGTGACATTATTCTCTCATTACAGTGCCGCTAACACGCTGCAATAACATGACTAACAAGTGATTTATGAGACTTTAGGTCTTAGACTTCAGATTAAATTCTAAAGTTGGATAAATGAGGAAAGCAGAATTTGTTGTCACACAACCCACATATTTCACATTTTCCTTTTTTTTGTTTATCCCCTGACCACACCCCCTACACTGTTAACGTCACGTCTGAGCACTTTGTCTCATCTGGGTTCTGTGTGTGTGTGTGTGTGTGTGTGTGTGTGTGTGTGTGTGTGTGTGTGTGTGTGTTTTGCGTTTTTGATAGCCAGTCATTGCTCTCTTCCTGTTTCGTGGAGCCAGTTCTTCTTTGTAGCCTAGTTCTTGGTGTGGTTTGGTTTTTTCACATGCCTGTATTGTGAATTATTATTTCCCCACGTTGATCACTAACCCCTGCTGTGGATTCTGATCACCGTGATTGGAAATACCTAAATAAAGATACTGTATGAGAGACTGTATGTGCTCATTTGCTCATTATAACATGCCATATTTACGGACAAACGGTTTAGGCTGGGTTTTTTGGGGGGTTTTTTTGGACAATATAAATGTAAATCACTGTAAATCGTTATTCGGATTTCTCTTGACCTCTAGATCGTGTTATTCATTCTCAGTGCAGCATGTCTCAGGTATATCTTTCTACATAAAAAAATGTAACACATGTTACCCCAGTGAATACCTTATCTTTTAACAAACTAGTTATTCCATATAAAAGTATTTTTTATTACCTCAGAAATATCTGCACCAGCCAACTATGTAATATTGCTAGATTTGGTTTAAAATGATATTTTCTATCATTTTGGTCATCAACATTACATACTATATTAGACCTGAATCTAAGACCTGAAGACCTGCATTTCTATAAGCAAATTGGAAGGATTTTATTTTGTTTATTTTAAGTATAATGTATTAGACCTTTTTGTTTAACTCGTGGTATTCCTACACATGGATAATCCAAGTATTTTTTTAAAAGGACTGATGAGTGTGAGCACACCAGGATGTCATCGGAGCAAAGATAGGTTTTATCAGCATATTTCATTCATGTACACTGTGAAACGACACAGCTAACTTGATTATTTTTGAGCGGTAATCTGGACTGAGTAAATCTCGCACTAAGTGGAGCTGCGCTGAGACAGGTGGTGATTATCTGAAAAAGCTTTTGTTGTCTGTACTTCAAATTACATTTCACTGGGGAAAGTCAAACACACGTGTACTTGTAATCGCCATGCGTCTCTGGTTTACTTTCAGCCATGCATCCTGAGTGCTATCGTGTCTGTTTAAATATCTGGAAATCTAGCCTTCTGTAGAGCCGCCATACAATGTTCCCAGAGCTACACATTACTTATATAGCTGCATTGTTCTCGAAAATGTATTACAGTAATCCCCCGCTTATCGCGGTGGCTACGTTCCGCCCGCCAACGCAAAAGGTGAAATCCGCGAAGTAGCAACGTCACATTTATTTTATTATTTATATATATATATATATTAAGGCTTTATAAACACTTCCCACTCTTTTATTAACCTTTCCCACACTCTTATAAACACTTCCTATGCTCTCAAACACTTTCTACACTCTGAAACCTATGTAATTTTAACAACATATAAAATTCTACATGGTTACTATATGCCAGTGAGCTGACTTCCTGTTTATAGCCGTCCTAGCCAATCCT
>JAQMCW010000015.1:14655809-14671128 GCA_030068335.1 Chrysichthys cranchii | reverse complement strand
ACCCTTTACAATGAAGATCTGTAAAGTTATTTGGATTTTTACAACATTATTGTTGAAATACACAGTCCTGAAAAAGGACTGTATTGGATTTTTTTTGTTCTCTAATATATCATAATATGTGTCTGACAAATAAGCTATTCAAGCACCCGAACATTTGATATATTTTCATTTGATTTGCTAATCATTATTCAGTGATGGGGAGAATCATTCAGCTCAAATGTTGACTCCATAAATCGTGCAATGTTCAGTTCTGATTAACTCCTTTTGTCCTGAAGATGGCAGTAAAGAGATTTCGAAATGCCCCTAAAAGCTGCATTTAAGCAGTTTAAACTAAAATGGAAGTATAGCAGTGATGAAACCTTTTGACAAAAGTATCTAGCACATTAGTACATCAGTGTTTCGTAATGTTGAAACTGTGAAATTTTAACCAGGCAAACAGTATCCCTGTACAGAAGTGATAAACCAATGACGGATAGCAGCCAACGAATAATTAATGTGAGATTAGTATTTTGACAGAGATTTTGCTAGATCATTAAGCTGATCCTTTTGGGATAGTATATTAACAGAGCTATTAACACATAACACAGCTCATGATCTGGTACACCGATAAAAGTTCTTCTCCACATCTGAACAGTTGCTCTGTGCGTCTGTGCTCAGGAACATATGTGAATCAAATTTCCTGTGTGTCGTGTAGCGACAGTTATGAGATAAGATCTCTGAGGCAGTTGCAGCAATGCAGATACAAACACATGAAATATGAGTCTGATATGTCTGTGCATTCTCCTGACCACCAGACTTCATATCAGCCCTATTTCCTATGCCACAAGCACAGCTCAAGCTGAGCAAATCCTCCTTGATAATGTTTGTGGCTTCTTCCTCTCTACCTCTCTACCTGCGTGAGAGTCAAGTCCCAGAAAACACTGCGCTTTGATGAGTGCAGCTCTTTGTGTAAACAATATTTTCCCCTCTTTAGGTTGGTAGTTTCATGTTAGGGCAATAAGATACCTCATCCAAATAAATATCCTTATGCTGTTAGGCGACAGATTAAAGGATTGAATATGCCTTAGTAATTTGTTGATCTAGCTTCAAGATGGTTTGGCATAGATTTTTCAAGTCTCTGGAACCAAACTGGACATCTTTCTTCCAAAAGATATTCCCTTAGCTGGTGTTTTGGCTAAGGTTGATGGAGATGGAAAAATGATATTCCTACAGAGATGTGTTGTTCACTGGAAGCCCGGATTAATCATGTAGCAGCAGTGCAATGCATAAAATCTTGTATAAAATCATGAGCTTCAGATAATGCTCACATGAGAACAGGGGGAAAAAATGTCCTGCTTGGGGTGGATAAAAGGAAAATGGTCAAACAGGCTTGAGCTGCCAGGAAGGCTACAGTCTTTCAGATAACCACTCTTTATGGCCGTGGTGAGCAGGAAAGCATTTCAGAACATGTTGAACACTGAGGTGTTTGGGCTACAACAACAGAAAACTCCACTCCTGTCAACCTGCCACTACAGTGGAGTCCAGCTTCACCGAAACTGGACAGATGAGGATCGGAAAAATGTCACCTGGTCTTTAGCAAGGTGGACAGTGATTGCCTATCTTTTAATCAAAATGTGACAGCTCCTAGACACATCACTCCACAACTGTGCACCAAAAAAGCAGATTCAAAAAGTCTGCCGGTGACCCAATATAATTTGTACGAGGGAAATTCAAAAAGTCAAGGCAAAATACATTTAATGGCTTTAATAGAAGTAACTGTGAGACATTGAACATATCACTTTTCCACAGTCCCCATGCAAGGAGACACATTTGTTGTATCGTTCATCTAGCTTCTGGATTCCCACAGAGAAGTTTTTCAGGTTCTCCTGAACCCAAGTGACCATGCTTCTTTAACTTCATCATCAGAGATGAATCTGTGACCGCACAGCTCCTCTTTCAGTGGACCAAAGATGTGATGATCGCTCAGCACCAGATGCGGGCTGTAAGGAGGACGTGGAAGATGTTCAAAACTGAGCCGTTACACTGTCCCTACTGTCGCTGCTACCGTATGAGGACGTGCATTGTCATGGTGCTGTTTTGGACAGCATTCCTCTTGTTTTGCTGCGAATTGCAGGTTTAATGCAGCAATGCACAGGAATTTGCACTGTTCACCGTTTGCCCATGTGCTTGGAAATGTGCCAGAATAGACCCCTTCTTGTCCCAAAAGAAGGTTAACACGATTTTCTTGGGAGAGAGCTGACTTTTGAATTTCTTCTTTGCTGGAGGAGATGGATGTTTTTACTCCATGCTTTGTCTTTTGCTCTCTGCGTTGTTGCCTAATTATAAAAATGCCTTTACTTTTTGATTCTAAAAAGAGAAATATTGAAATGTTTATGTACTACACAAGATCAAGAAACATTTCCAGTTCATATTATTTTAATGGTTAGATTGTGCCTTTGCATGACTGATAATATTTGGGGAGAGCTTTTAGCGCATGGTAGAAAATGGACACGCTCTTTAAGACAACAGCTCAAAAGAAGTCAATTTCATTTCTAAAAGCAAAAGCTCTGCACTGAAAAAGGTCAATATTTGGTGACCTTGTTGCCACTGTCTACAGACTTGATTCTTCAGGATTTTCCACAGAAATAAAGGCTCCATCTGAGTGGGACCCTCGAACAAGTTTGTATTGATTTGCTTCACTACTGCTAATAGCTTTAGCGTCTCCGACTGACCTCTTTTTCTTATTTATCTGTGTCTTTTTCTCTCATAAGACATGAGTTATGCATTGTTAGACCTACATACATATATAGGCAGGTTTGTTTGAATTATAGTATAGTTTTGCTTTTGTACACCGCCACAATGGCTTTGAAATGAAGCAGTCAGAAAAGTCATTGAATCGTGGACTTTCAGCTTTAATTCAAGGCCTTCAGCGAATATAAATATTGCATTCAACATTTAGGAATTGCAGCCATTTTTGCGTAGTCTTTCCATTTTCACAAGCTCAAAAGGAACTGGATAGACTAACAATTGTTAATATAAGGATCGTTTTTAATGCTCGGATGTAAATCCTACAGTCAATTACATCTGAAGTCTGGAACCCATGGACATCCCCAAATGCTGAGTTTCCTGTACTGCAGCCTCATGTTGCTGCTTGTCTTTCTGCCTTCAGTTTTTATCTTCAGTAAGTGAAAGGCCTGCACAGTTGGGTTAACTGGGCCATTTAAGAGTATTTCATTTCTTTGCCATAAGAAGCTCTTGGGTTGTTTTGACTGGATATTTTTCTGTTGTTATCCGTCTGTACTGTGAAGCACCATCTTATGAGTTTTGCGTCATTTGACTGAATCTGAGCAGAAAGTATAGCTTTATACACTTCAGATTTCATCCTGCTAGCAGTCACATCACCAGTAAGTACCAGTAACCCAGTTCCATGGGCAGTCATACATACCCATGTTCATCATATGTGACAGATGATGTGGTATGCTTTGGATCACGTGCCCCTCCTTTCCTTCTCCAAATTCTTCTCTGCCCAGTATTCTGGTACAAGTTAATCTTGGCTTTATCTGTCCAAATATTATTCTTCCAGAATAAGGCAGGTTATTTTTGTTTTTTTTTTATTATTAATATTTTTTATCTGGAAATGTCATTGGGGGGGAAATAACATACATTGAACATTGGTTAGACATTTTCCTTTTTGTCTTATTTTAAAATAAGGCAGGCTTTTTTTTTTTTTGATGTTTTCTATCAAAGACTAATTTGGCCTTTCTTTTCTTGGATGTTACCAGTGGTTCGCATCTGGAGGAAAACCCTCTTTATTTACGTTCATGCTTCTCTTGATCATAGATGCGGACAGTTATACACCTACCTCCTTGAGAGTGTTCTTGACTTGGCTAGGTATTGTGAAGGGGTTTTTCTTCACCAAGGATTGAATTACCCACGATCACCCACTTTAGTTGTTTTCTGTTGTTTGTCTCTCTGATAGGTCTGGGTTTGTTGTTGTTTTTTTTTTTTTTTTTCTTTTCAGCCTTATGTTGGACTTCACTTGTATCAACACCTCTTTGGACCACATATTGAGAGTTCCCACAAACAGCTACCAAATACAAATTCGTCACTTGGAAGTAACCTCAGACCTTTAATCTCCTTAATTTGTCATTAAATACCGGGGAAACGTCATAACTGGCCATGAAACTACTTATCAGTCAGTTGGCCAATTACTTTTGAGCCTGTGAATACGGAGTGTACATGAATAAAATGGCTGTAATTCCTAAATAGTTCATGCAATATTTTTGTTAAAGGCCATGAACTAAGGCCTACACTTCAATCATGGCATGATTGCTTCATGTCAAATACAAATGAGGGTATACAGAGGCAATAATACAAAAATTGTCACCGTTCAAATATTTATGGGCCTGACTGTGCATACATATGCTAGCACATTTTTCGTTAGAATATTAAGTATTTCTATTTAGATTCCTATTATAACTTATCATATTATATCATATAACATTTAGGGACTAAAATTTGATTGATGCTATGCTTTTGGTAAAATAAACAACGACAGGGTGGTGTGATGACACATAGTGATTATTTTACTGACTCTTTCAAAGTACTCACACTCCACACCCCTCCCATAAATATTAAATAACCATCTCCTGACAGCAAGCTTCACCATATGAACAATGTGCACTTGTTTGAAAAACAATTAAAAAAAATTACGTTGTGATTCATTATTAGACACAGATTTTGTCTGCCATAGAAGATGCCCTGTGTAAGAGAATGAGCGCACTGATAAAACCCTGTTATTTGTCTTGCAGTGGATAGATCTACTGTCAAAGCCATGCTGCTGTATACAATTATTTAACAGTGAGAATTCAACAACACCGTGATATACAGTAGGTAATGATAATTAGGATCAGCATTTATCTTGTGTCCAGATGTCTGTCTCAGACTAGGGTTAGGGTGACGGGACTCCAAGCTGCCTATAGGTGTCAGTGAATCTCCACTGTGAACTCATTCCTGACCCTGTCACACCGATCAGCTACAAGTGGAGGGCAATGTCGGAATGTGACCCATCATATGCTTTAATTTTGAGATTTTTAGCAGTTTTTTCCCTAATGAGTCATAGTTGCTGGAGCACAGAGTCATGCAGCCGTGTACTGTCTTTATAACCTGAATTTGAATTCATAACAAATAACCAAAAAAGTTCTGTGAGCTTTAAGATATGCTTATTGATTGTTTTGAGTGGCCGTTTGCTCCTTATTTATTTATTTATTTATTTATTTATTTATAAAATGGACTTTTTTTTCCTTTTTTTTTTTTTTTTTTTTTTTTTTTTTTTTTTAAGTCCTATTGATCTGTGTGAAACTTTCTTCTGCTTTATTGTCCCAGATGAATGGCTTGCTGCCCCCGCAGTAAAGCACTCAGCCCTGAGCCCTTGTAAAACACTATTAAGCGTAAAGATGATTGCTACATGGGAGGGAGGGAGGGAGGGGGGGGGGGTCCTCTAGGCTGCATCTCTTTGATCTATTATCTTGCAGACTTCCAGATCCTAATCCTAGGCATCCATAAGGAGGAGTTTTTCCCATCACTTGGTCTCACATTTCTGCTCAAATCTTTATATGCTGATGCTGATGACATTTCAAGTAGATTTTGGAGAAATGTATTGTGTTATATTTATGATTATAGCAAATTTCATGCACTAATTGGTCGCTGGATGGAGTTTACTCCTTTAATGAGTTACGTTTTGGTTCTTCTTGACTGAACATAAGTGTCCCAGCAAACTACAGTCCATAGGATGACTAATTACAAAGCACTGAGAGACACTCAGCTCCCAGTAATTAGGTTGCACAAAGAGGAATTCTTGGTCTCAATAAAGCCTCGTTGATTATGTCCAGCATGAAATATCAGATGAGACACACACATATATATGTATGTGTATATATATGTATATTATGTGTGCGTGTGTGTGTGTGTGTATATTATTTATATATATATATGTGTGTGTATATGTATGTATGTCAGCATGTGCTCGTTAGGTGTGTTAAGCCTGGTTAAGAAGGTTGCAGGAAGCAAAAAAGGGGGGAAAAACACCAACACAGACCTCTTGATACTGTAAGGCCCCTTTTCTTGGCTCGTTCCTTCCTGTGTGTGGAACGGTAGTGCTTGAATGGGGCCGTAAACAGCTTTGGAAAAGAGCCCGAACCTCTTCACAGCTGTCCTGGGTTGTGTTTTTGCAGCGTGTTCATGCCTGACGTCAGCACTGCCCAAAAACCTGAAGTTATCCCGGAAAAGGAATGACAGGAACCGTTAAAGCTTTGCAGGATGAAAGGGAAACCACTTGTTTGTTCTTCATTCTGTGCATGTTGTCATTGCTTTTTGTATTGTTCTTTGTGCTATCACTATTTTTGTTTTGTTTGTTTGTGTGTAACAGCTTTTTTCTTCTTCAGCAGGGCATTTTGGAGTCAGTGGGAAAGGGGAGATCTGCTTATCAGGCATTATGCAACATCACAGGCCCTGCTCTTTTCACAGCTTGATAACAATATGCTTTTGACCTTTGTTTTGTTTGCATGCAATTTGGTGGCCCATTACCAAAAGGTACTGAATGGCTCCTAATGTAATTAACTGGTCTGGTCAATGTGGATATGGATTTTGTTTTTTCCTCTAGCACTCTCTCGTTCTCTCTGTCTCTTCATATAAAGATCTTTCTGCCTTGGAAAACTGAAGTATTGATATGTTCTGAGAGGTTTTCCAATTGTCTGCTTCTCCTTTTTTTTTTTTTCTTCTTGAAGTCAAGCGAGACACCTGGACCGTTTACAAAAGCACGTCACTCGCCGCGTAGTCAGCGGCCTACGTGCGTTCATTTCACCGCAGATCCCGTCCTACAGGGATGCTTTCCATTTGAATGAATTAAGAGAGGTTTATTTGTAAAAAGGATTAATCAGTGCATGGAGCATTGTGTTATAAGGACACAATTGTTATTAAAAAAAGGAGCACAATGTCACACTGGGTGTGAGAGCAATCCTGGCTCATGACAAAAGATGCATTCCATCGCTCCCCATGTGTGCTTTAAGATATGCTTATTGATTTAACACCCATTAAAGAGCACGTTCATCAGAGGTAAACTCTTTGCATTTACATTCTGTTAATACGACAGGAAAATTACAGGACTTTGTTATTCATAAGTGAGCTCTTTTTTTTTTCCATATCGACCAGGTGTGTTCTCTACTACTCTGTTATGTTAATAATTTTGCATGAACTGAGATTTAAACAGTATTGTACATTTTAATCCAGTAGTCTTGCTGTGAAAAAGCCACAGATTGTTTAATGACACTGGAATGTAAAATTACTTTATATATATATATATATATTCTTTTTTTTGCCATGTTAATTAGATTTGCCATTTGGACAATTCTTTGCACCTATTGTGTGCCAGTGTATTCACTGCACTATTGTTTCGCACTCATCCTGGGCTGTCAGGATGTGACCAGCTCTGTTGTGGGCTTTCAAGATGGAGGGCAGTGTTTTAAAACAGTTGCTCAGGGGGTAGAAAAATAAGTATGGTTTTTCAGACAATGAATAGGGCCTGACTGTGCTGCTTAAACCCCTATAAAAGTCTTTTCATGGACAAAGGAATGCAATTCCACACTCCTGCATAGCAATGGCATTTAAAATGGCCTGGGCTCTGTTTAGATTTGAAAGCCCATTTTAGACAGATACAGTTCTCCATATGAACATCAACCTCTTTTATTGTCAATTATTTAAAAAAAAAAAAAAAAAAAAATCAAGGTTACCATTATTACACAGAGATTATACTATCAGATTTAAGGTTTTGTTGTATCAATATTGGAGAGTCAGGGGGAAAATTAAACTATACCAGAATTTTGAATCTCGGTAATAAATACTACTGTTACTCTTTGATTTTATTGTAAGAAATGAAACGCGTACGGCACATCCCAAAGCAGTTTGACATGGAAAGACTCTCTGTACTGTATATTTCACTGAAGGAAATATGAACGATCTTTAACGGAATCTAATATATCTGCACTCATATTCTCAACAAAACTCAAACCCGATACATGGCATTCGTTTTACGATTGCAAAATATACATCTTGGTTGGATCAACTGCATTGCTTATAATATGTCTTAATAATATTATAATCATAAAAACGACATGCATGAGTCGAAACTTTTAATTAAATTGAACTGAACAAAATGTAATTTTATATAAAAAACTTGAGATACATATTTTATATAAAATTATCATTTGTTTATAATTTATATTGCATGTCATCAATGGTGAATGTATGGGACTAAAAATATTCCTTTGAATCTACAACAATTTGGTGCCTGATCTCCAGATCCTTTTTTATGTATTGTTTTTGAATATTTATTTCATATCCATCGAGATACAAATTCATGCGTAAGGCATGAACGGGGTTCGTGTGCCTGTGTAACATTCTGTGTCCCTTTTTGTCTTTGAAATGGTCCACACTTTGCTTTTTCACTTTCTGACTTTACTTTTGACCTGTTTTGTCCAGTCAGCAGATTTTTTTTGTGTGTGACTTTGCTAAGCAAAAAAGCTCGTCTTTCAAAACAGAGCACCTTTGTTATCAGAACAAAACACACAAAGAGAGAGCGACAAAGTGAATCAGAGGTGTGTTCATTGTACCAAAATAAAGTTTTACTGAGTCGATCGCTCGGGGTCAATTGATGATTATCAGGATCTATTCTGATTATTAGCGCAGTTTGGCTTCTTAACACACAGCAGCTGTGTAAAGGTAAATGTGAGGCTTCAACTGATACCCTATATCCATGTTAATGGAAGGTCAAGTTTACTGGGAAACGTTTGCAGTTTATTTTCATAAACAAAACTAATATCTGTATGCAAAACTAAACTGCACACTGAGACATGTGGTCAGCCTCTCAGACCTGGAGCTTGGCCAGTTTGGTGAAGCATGCAAGAGATGCAGGTAAGCAAACAAATTAGCATTAGGCTTTTTTGAAGATTCCATTGCAGTTGACAGATGGCAATGGCGAAGGCCAATATTTTCTTTGCCCTCGCATACCTTATCCAAGAAAAACAAACACAATGGAAATATGATCTCGATGCATCTTGGGCCTATTGTCCAACTGTGTCGCTAGCTGACTCGCAGCTGTGCATGGTTCGAAAGGCACATTTGTTTTTATCTGACTATTCTGCAGAACTGATTTGAGATGGAGCACAAGCCTACTATCTGCAATGTAATGTGGGACTCGTTTCGATGAATGAATCCCTTTTAAAGGAAGAAAAGTTGAAATGCTGTAGTCGGCCCTCTGAAGATTTCTTGCCGAGTCCTAATAACGAGAGAACAACAGAGATTGCCTTTATTCAGTCAAGGAGAGCACTTGCACCAGACTGCAATTAGTCTGAAGCCTGAAATTGGATTTTGGATGTCCATGTACTTTATCTGAAGAGTCTAAGATTTTATCGAGGTTTTTCCTTTTATATTGAATATAGATTCTTTTGGCATTCAGCATTGGAAAGGCATTACATATGCACTTTTACTTCATTACGCAATATGATCTGCGGTCTTTCTGAGGCGCTAAGAAAAAGATGCTTTGTACGGTTCTCTAATGCAGTGGTTCTTGAAATTTTCCTTTTGACCCCTTTGACTGGAACATAAATCCCACGGACCCCCTAAGTATAGATGTATTTTCATAAAAATTAGGTCAAAAGTTGAAGTAATATTTTTTTTTTTCCAAAATTTCCTCTAATTGAACACATTAGGTCTGAGTTCACTTTGGTGCTTGGAGCACTAAATATACAGTAGTATTTCTACCACTGTAGCAAAATTTAAAAATAAATTAATAAGAGAAAAAAAACCTTGGGGGTCCCTGGACCCCACTTTGAGAACTACAGCTCTAGGGACACAAAGTTTCCCCCCCCCCACCACACACCCACCCACCCACCCCGGGCCCGCATACATCATGAAGGCTGACATCGCCTTGGCCTGAGGGATCAAATTGCTGTAAAGCTTTGGAAGTAGGCAATAACCACTGCAGAAAAGTCCTAGGCTGTGAGAATGTGAGAAAAAATGAATACACTGTATATGTTTTGAAATAGTTTCCATCGAGTCAAGATTTTTCCAATGTTCAGGTACTCTGAGAAGATTTACAAGAATGTCACGTAACAAATATGGACTGAAGTGTAATATAATATCCAATATAATCGTTAAAATACGGAATGATTTTGCAAGTGAAGGTTCTGTGTATGATCCACTGGACATCTTTGTGGACCTTTAAGGGAACGGTCAAAAGCTGCCTTCCATGAGAAGGGCAACAATTTGTTTTTATAAGCTGCCTGGAATGTGTCCAGCACTGCAGACATCTGCCAGATTAGCATATAAGATCCCTCATCCCCCACACCATTTTGTTCAAATTTGTTGGTGGTCTTGATGAACTCAAGTGACCAAATGACACTTCTATAGGGGAAAATAATGAAGGAATTGTAACAAACAATGGCAAATTTGTAAGCTTTCATATTAGTAGAGTCAAATCAATGGAAGTGCTATTCTCCCTGCTTCTTGCCGTGCACTTTTAAGACGAGTCAGTTCTTGTGCATGTTTCTAAATTAGCAAAATCTTTTTATCTTTCCTTCTATTGCTTCCAAAACTCAGAGTATTCAAAGCTTATGATGAAGTTCACAGCATCTCCACCAGCTCCAAGGCCACAACGCGCTTGCGGTCTCGATTAATGTCTCCTTTTTTCCGGGGGGTCCCTTGGCCTCCTTCCTGTTTGCACAGCTTTAATTGCACCAAGCCAATTAGCTTATGAAGAATGTACTGTTTTTGCGACACTGATAAGGATCACGCTGAGACACTCACTCCTGGTCAGATATCGTCTATTAAAAAGGAGCGGTGTAACCCAACACCCATGAAGGAATGCACTCAATCACTTCTATTGTTTCTGGTTACATACAGTTCCCTTTTGTGTGATAAGTACGCCCTGGCCTGGGAGATAACAGCATCGTTTTAAAAGCTCAGAGGAGACAGCGGTGTGTCAACAGCTCAGTGCACAGAATTCCTCAGTAGATTAATGCGTGTGGTTTAAGGTCCGCTATGTCAGATGGACATGTTGAATTTAATGTGCAGATCATGGTTGGAACATGGAGAGAGTCGGTCTTGTGCTGTCTGGTGAGCCAACTGTTGTTTTTTTTTTGTCTGTAGCATTTGTATTTCAAATATATTCATGCTGAAAATCATGAAGCGTGGTTTTACTGAAGATATAGAGGAACGTTGGGCACTTTGCAAACATCCATAGTTTGCCCTTTTACTATGTATTGAACTAATAACAATCGCAAATCATTCCCCTTTCGACTTTGCCTAATGGTCAGTAAAAACCTTCCTACATCGCTGAGTTTTCCCTTCAGCCATTACCCGGTAAATCCACCATAATCCATGTGCACCCTAGACTTCCTCCTGCCACCTAAATCTCAGCTAAGGACTTCTTCTGACACATTGCAACGCACTTCCTTGGAGAGTAAAAACTAATTAGTGGCTCTGAGCTGGAAGGCTCATACCTCCCACCTGGCCAAGTGAGCAAGGCAGTGTTTATACCCGGAGTAAGCGTGCCCCCTCAGGTTCGCTCTAATGGCACACAAAAACGCAGACCCTCCCATATTTAGACTGCCCAAATGAGGGCTCTAAAGTGACTCCAACATGCAGTCAAACGGCCCACGTTTGAAGAGGCAGCATCAATTTAATGCCTGAGTTGCTGTGCTTCAGGATGTGTAACCTCTAGGCCAGTGTTTAGGAAGAAAACAGCATGAGGATGCTGAAAGACGATCTGCTGTCATTTTATCATTGTTATCGTCATGAGCAAAAACCTGGAACAGTAATTGTGCTACTTGTTGCTCCTTGTTTGTGGATTTTAGGCTGTCCTGCTCAGTGAGAATCCTCTACCTGAAGAGTCCCTAAGAATCAAACACCCAGATTTTTTTATTTATTTATTTTTGGCCAAAAAGTTCATGACTTTGCAGTAGGCATGTGCACTCTTTTCAGTTTTATGAGGAATAATTCCTCCCATATGTAGGATCTTATGCGCATTTAACAAGGTGTTAATTGCACGGTTTGTGAAGGGAAGTGCTTCTTACTTCCGTCTTGTTCTCTTTGTAGTGACACATTTTGTGCTAAAGTTCACGCAGGAGTGGGGAGTAATTATAAATTATTCTGATTGCTGCCGAACTGACTGTCAGAAGAAGGGCGGGATTTCCAGTGCCTCCATGAAACTGTGCAAGTGAAAGAACTGGTTTTAGGCAAACTGGCTTTTCTGTTTTCAGTTGTGTTTTACAGTACGACTGGAATTGTACGAAGTTTCGAGCTACGATGTAGTCTAGCGCTGTGGCTCTGAAAGTGAGGTGACATGGGAGCCTTATAAATAATGTCAACTTGGATTAATTGACTATTTTAATAAAAATATATTTTGTAAGTGGAATGTTCAGGATTTAAAAAAAAAACCACTTGGGCTACTATATGTAGCCAAAATATTATTGCTCACATTTGAAAAATGATATATCGGTTAATTATGATATCTGAATAGTAAATTAGTTCATACGAACAGGTTCTGCTAATTTAATGACACTGGAAGACGTCAGAGTCAACCATGTGACAAATCCGTCATCCACACCAGCTGTCCATAATGCAGTGTGTAGTAAGAGTTGTAAAAGACTGTGTGTGTGTGTGTGTGTGTGTGTGTGTGTGTGTGTGTGTGTGTGTGTGTGTTGGTTAGAGGAAGGTGGGGGTCTAATCCTGAGCAACTGCAACCCTCTGGCAGCAAGACAGTGGTATGGTTTAGCCTGGGGGGAGGAGGAGAATCTTCTCCATTGTCTTCAAATTGTTGTAATTATCCCCCGAGCGGGAGTGGGAGCTGAACGATGCAGACTCTCAGTAGGGCCGTCAGATTCATAGGCGTGTAACAGTACACAATGCAAAGGTGGGGAGCTATGGGTGAAAGCAAAGAAGCCAGGTCATGACCTCAGAGCAAACTTTTTAAAGTAATAAACAAAATATTAGTGTAATTTACTGAATGGTGCACAATCTTTGGTGACATTTCCTACATGTAGATCAGATAGGGTTTGGTTTCTTCTCTACTTTAATTTATATTTTATATCAAAGTTCATAAGATAATTAGTCATATATATATATATGTGTGTGTGTGTGTGTGTATGTATGTATGTGTGTGTATATATATATATATATACATATATATATATACTGTATAATATAAGTCAGTGTTTGTTTGCATGACTTCAGTACACTAACCTGTACCTCTGGCCTTCTGAAAAATCAACAATATTAATAATTGAAGAAGTAATAGTTAATGTTTAATAACAAAAATGTCCATAGTGTCATGACATCTTGGTTAAACATTCATGAAGTTTTCATGGAGGTTTAGATAATTGTCCATGCTAATATTCATTACATCTCACCATCTGACAGAAATGTCATAAACGTGATAAATAATAACATTCATCTTGTTAGAAAATATTTATTTACTTATTTATTTGTTTGTTTGTTTGTTTGTTTATCTTTTTTTTTATTTTCATACTAGCGCATTGTGAGAAATGTAATCCTCTAACATTTCATAAACCGGCTTCATGTGACTTCTCTCAAATTGCGCTGGCTACTCAAGCGTATACTCTTGCGACAGATGGCAATTGTTGTGTGTTAAGCTTTGTATTTTTTTTTTTCGAGTCTTCCCCGAGTCGCTGCGTGTGCCAGTGAGGGAGGTGACAAGAGGGCAAACACCTAAAGAAAGCTGCTGCACGGCCTTATCAGAGCCACAAGGGCCAAATATAAACCCTCAGAGCTATAAATGGACAGCGATCAGTCTGGAGCTGAGATACTGACTTTACTCAATTTTGTGAAATATTTAAATAAAAATAGCCTTCGTAAAGAATTGCTCATGATATTAATGTTGATTAATGCAAAACTACTTCTAATCTTTTTCTCAATATGATTAACCACTGGAACTGAACAAAATCAGTTTGAGATCATGCATTTAATCAAATGTTGATCCACGAAGGTCTTGTAGAAAGGGTGTAGATATGTATTTAACTAATGATTAGGTTAATTTAGATTAGATTAATTTAAGCTCAATTTCTCAAATTCTCATATATAAAATATGCCATCGCATCAGATTAAACACTGATATGTCTCAGAATTGAAGGTTGCAATCTGAAAGCACTCCATGTGGCCACTCTGAAATGCTATCCAGAACCAGAGAACATGTCGGCATATTTTTCCCCATAACACTGACCTCTTGGAACAAGAACACATCATTAAAATCTGAAGTTTGACCCCTACTCTGCTAGCCATAGAAATTCCAACCCATGACTCAGTGAAAAAAAATGCTTGCTTTTATATCTGATGGAGACCTTTATTGTAGATACAGTGTCTTCCCAAGCACCTGACATGACCTGTCATTGACAGATCATGAAAAATCCAAAGCAAAAATAAAAATATCAAAATATCATTCGGATATATTTGGGATTTGTGTGTGTGTGTGTGTGTGTACTGGCGCACCAACACCCCCTCCCGGTATTACCTCCCAAGTCAAACACACCCTTCCCCCGTCACCCCCCTGCCCTTCTTCATAGGAGGAGGGGTGGTGTAGAGAGATCACAAACCATCTGAAACTCTTTTAACTGAGTGCCCATAGAGAGCTGAGAGCAATTATTCCTCCATGATGCATTCCTTCCCAAAAGAGGATTCCATCACTATGCAAGATGAGGAATGCATACTGGGTCATAAACATTCACCTCCAAAGACTCCAAAGTATGGCTGCTTTCTGATAATGTCAGTTGTGCAGATAGTGGCCTTAAGATTGTATCTCGTGTAGTGATCTTGCAGCATTTTTTGCCATTTGCATCAATTTGCAGGAGGATTTCGATCTAACTTCAGAAGTCATGGCCTTTCATGTGTCTGAGTACTTTTTGGGGGAGGTCATTACTGTCGTGGCATGACATTTGCCAAAGTATGCATGGATTTCTATAAACTCAGACCTCTTGATAAAAATGCCATTGCTCTTATTTAGGGGAAACAGAAACCTACAATTAGGAAAGATTAATAACCACTTGTTCTAATGATGCCTCCACCCTGACTAGCCCCCTGAGGCAAACCTCTGTGAGAAAAGTGTTTGTTTGTTTTATATTTTTTTTCTCAAGTCATGCTGATTATGAGAAACTAGAGCCACATGGCATGGACACATGGAATTCCCATTATTTTTATTTAATCACCCATGCACTACTTCATTGCGGAAAACACCAGGATTTGCGTATTCGTACATGTCCATTTCAAATATATA
>JAQMCW010000015.1:14623254-14634723 GCA_030068335.1 Chrysichthys cranchii | reverse complement strand
CACACACACCCACACACACACATATCTATATATATATATATATATATATATATATATATATATATATACACACACACACACATATATACTGTACATATACATACACACACATTATTATTTCATTTATTTTAGGTGGATCTTATTGGTTCATCATACTGAAGCTGGGTGAGCTTTATCAGTTGATATGTACCATTGCTTTATAATAATGAAGTAACACACTGATCCCTCGCCTTTCTGCTCCACGCCTGCACCCACTGTCCCTCTCCGCCCTCCGGACACGCCCCCGCATTCTGATTGGCTCTTCCCAAGTTCTACTCCCGCCTCCTTATGGCTCTCTGCTTTCCTCATCAATGAAGCCTATTTGAATAATGTGCAAGCACTTGGACTGGAGCCAATCAGCTGTCAGGGCACCATGATAAATCGCAATGCATTATTGATAATAATAATTACTTTGACATGCGCATTTCTGCTTGAAGGGCTAATTTCGGCCGACCTGGAGAATTGTCTAAGGCGCAGGAGGGAAGCGTGTTACTATTCGCCCCAGATGGTGGTGTAGCCTGCCATGTCGCGACGCAAGCAGTCCAAACCGCAGCACATCAACTCGGAGGAGCCCGGCTCAGCAGAGCTCGGTAAGAGGACCGGCTAAATATCTGGGAGATTATGTTTATGAAAGTGATTTTTTTATTATTTTTTTTTATTAATTTATTTTATAAAGCCGGACTTGTAGTCTGTTGTAGTCAGTGTTGCCCCTTAACCGCTATCAAGTTTTAAAGCTTTATTTTGTGCATGTTAATGATGATGATAAATCAGTGGTAATGATTTTGAATTAACTTTAAAAATATCTAATATTTGATTCTAAAATGGCGGCTTGTATTTTTCTACTAAAAGGGAATTCATGGTGCTGGACGTTCAGGTTTTAACGTGTTCCGTTGGTCCTCTTTATATATTTATATATTTTTAAAGTTTTATATATTCACCCCACATTTGGTATAATATTGTTATTTCCTTTAAAAAAAAAAAAACCCTTCCCTTTCAGCACATACAGCTGAACCCCGAGTGCTCTTTGGTCTTCGTGTGCAGTCAGTTGTCCATCAGCTCTGCTGGATGAACCCAGTCCCAGGCTCTGCTTCACTTTAACTGATGCTCATGCGGTCAGCTGGGACAAAGTGTTGGGTTAGGGTTAGCTGGAACTCCTGCTGTAAATACTACTACCATTCCGTGGTCGGTGCGTGTTTTTGTTTGTACGGTACATTTATCGATGATCAAAACAAAGGCGATCAACAGGTTTCTGCTCGAAACTTGAGTCCGGGAACAAACTGGTCACAAAAACAATAAACCCCCACCTCAGTTTAAAATGCACGAGTTTCTTTAAGCTTCATGTGGAGGTCGGGGGGGATGGGGCAAGAGGGGAAAAGTATTCGTGTCGGTGGGGGTCAGTGGCTGTTCACATGTGTAAACTGTAGGATCACTGCAGGATCTCTGGCCAGGTTGACCCCTGACTCCACAACTAGATCAACACGCAGGAAATCCACCTGAATCTACAGGGTTGACTTGCATTTAACCCCTTTGACCATGGTTCATTTTTGATCACGACAGGGGAAAAAAAAGAAACTTTTGTAAAACTCGTATTATTATGCAATTTGTAAATATGACCTCGCGCCCATGGTGCCTTTTTTTTGGTCAATGCGCCCCCTTGTGGCGATTTGGTTTTTGATCAGGTTTCTCTTTACCCGCTGAAGGATTTAGCCGTTCAACTTCTGGTGTTGACTGCTTTCGTTTCATGTCTTTTTTTTTTTTATTTTTTTTTTTTTTATTACAGTTAATTGTTCTAGTGCTTATATTTTTGACCAAAGAAGATGTAAAAATGCAAAGACACTCATTTTTATAGGCCATTAACTTTACTGAATACAGCCCCTGAAGTGATCAATCCGTTTTCCAGCCTCGAGTTATTAAGTTTGTTTAGATAAAACATGGCTGTGTGCTTCGCCGTCTTGTTCTCGAAACTTCTGGAACACGACCTGCAACTTGTGTGGTATCTGGGGGTTTTACGAACAATAAAAACCAGGATGCCTGGTGAGCAATTAATGAACCTTTCTCGGTTTCGTTGCTGGAATGTTAATGGCCCCCTCTTTCTTTTTTCATGCTAAACGGCA
The DNA here is from genome assembly GCA_030068335.1 of Chrysichthys cranchii. NCBI lineage: Eukaryota > Metazoa > Chordata > Actinopteri > Siluriformes > Claroteidae > Chrysichthys > Chrysichthys cranchii. The sequence goes on along the minus strand of JAQMCW010000015.1, from coordinate 14,632,570 downwards.
ACATTTGGACAACGAGCTGGCTGAAGGTGTGAAGGCTACAGGGCTAGTCGGACCCTTCAGTCTGACTAGCTTTGATTGCCGAAAGTTTACTTCAAGTGTGGAAGCAGTGAACCAAATTTTAAAATGAAACGATTTGTTTGATCATAGATGGGTGTGTATGTATAAATAAAGAAATAGTTTATACTGTTGTGGATTGGCCTGCTCTCAGTATGGAGGCATTTTATACACAGATGAAGCATGCTTTAATCACAGCATTAGTTTATACACATTTATAGCATTTAAAGTATTGATAAACAAAGTTCATCTGTTGAACCTTTCGGTATAATCAAAGCATCGTTTAAAGTGTCTGGTACACTGCCCCATTGGTCAGTCCTGAGAAATGGTGCACAAGAGATGCTGATTCCGTCCATCCTTTAGCCGTACTTTTCTATACTCCGTTAAGGCTAAGGGAAGCTTCGGTCTATTCCAGCTGACCTTGGGCCGGAGGTGGGGTACATCCTGGGCAGGTCGCCAACCTTTCACAGGCTAACACGGAGACGAACAATCGTTCACACCTACAGGTAACTCTGAGTAGCTAGTTAACCTAATCTACATGTCTTTAGGCTGTGGGAGGGAACCTATACAGGCACAGGGAGAACAAAAACCCACAACCCTAGTTGCTGTGAGGAGACCGTGCTAACCACTGCGGCACCCACTGACTGACATTTTATTTTTATTATTATTATTTGTAAGTGCATTTTGTTCTAATTGTGGCTTGTGCATTGGTAATATCCCATCCATGCCCACCATATGACTGTCCCATTTTTCTTTTTTTCAGTTGCTGCAGGGGTTCTACAAGATTGTCATACAGAAGATGGGAATGAAATCAAGAGATGTAGAGTGGAGGACACAAGGGTCTGTGAAAAATGCTGTGCAGAGTTCTTTGATGAAATGGAGTTTCTTGAGCATGAGAGAAATTGTACCAAGAGTCAACAGGTTGTCATTATGAAGGACGGGGAGGGGGGTGAAATACCACTAGAGTTCTCACGACGCTCTCCTGAATTCCAAAGTGATCAGAGTGATGGGCGATCTAGTAGTAATTCTCAGTTGAAGAACAGCGTTGAATCTGACACTACTGAGGATGCGTTACATTTAAACGGAGACGGTGAGCCGAAACAATCCCTGGAAGATGGCATGGGCTACATAGCTCCTTCCAAATTGCAAGACTCTAATGTTACTCTTGAAGCCATGCCTGCCACCAGAGTAGCCGTGACTCAGCATTCATCTAGTTTGTCTACTCAGAAGTCTCCCTCCCCATCATCTCAAGATGCCCTTCACGCAATACCCATGATCCTCGAGCAACTGGTTAGTCTTCAGCAACAGCAACTGCAGCAGATTCAACTGACTGAGCAGATTCGGATCCAAGTGGCCATGATGACACCCCAGAGTCTCCAGTCTGCGATGGGAGCCACAATGGATCCACTGAAGGCACTTGGTGCACATCTTTCCCAGCAACTTTCAGCTGCTGCTGCTCTAATCGGGAAACGTACAGGCACACAAAGTTTGTCCTTGGAAGCTCTCAAACAAGGCAAATTACCCCAGTCCAGTAGCATTCCCACATCACTTGCTGGAAGTGTTGGCTCCATGCCCCTGAAGACCGATACAATCAAAGGGGTCCCGGATCTAGCAAATAGACTGCCAGCTTTACTGCCTCAGTCACCAGCAGTTATGGCATTCCAGAGCCCGTTTACTAACCTTGCAGCAAATCTAGATCCCTCCAAAAAAGGCAAAAGCAAGATGCATGGCATAGTAGAGCTGAAGAATGGAGGTGGTGAGCAGATGTACAAGCATAAATGCAAATTCTGTGGAAAGACTTTTGGGAATGACAGTGCCTTGCAGATTCATTTACGCTCTCACACTGGTGAAAGACCATTTAAATGTAACATTTGTGGAAACCGTTTCACAACTAAAGGAAACCTTAAAGTGCATTTCCAGAGGCACAAAGACAAGTATCCACACATTAAAATGAATCCGCATCCTGTACCAGAGCACCTAGACAACATTCCTACAAACAATGGCATTCCTTATGGCATGTCTGTGCCCATTGAGGAATCCAGTATTGTAGACAACAAACCAGTGCTTGGGCTCCCATCCACAGGTATGAGCTCTTCAGTGCTCCAGGGATTCAAGCCTTCTTTTGATGTACCAGTGACTGGGGACCTGTACACACAAAGACCCTCCTCATCTGGCAGTGATGGTGCATCCATTTCATCAGGCATGTTCAACAATGAGGTAGGACTAGACCAGAGCAAAGAAGTCCCAGAAGCTCTAGGTAGCCTGCATCAAATGAACGTTAATGGGGTCCTAGGTGAGAATGGGTCAGGCACAGCAAAGCTTCAACAAATGGTGGATGGCCTGGAGAAGAGGACCAATGACCCCAATGAATGCCTGATCTGCCACAGAGTCCTGAGCTGTCAAAGTTCCCTTAAGATGCATTACCGTACCCACACAGGTGAGCGACCCTACAAGTGTAAGATATGTGGCAGGGCCTTTTCTACTAAGGGCAACCTTAAGGCCCACTATGGTGTCCACAGGGCAAACACTCCCCTTAAAATGCAACACTCTTGCCCAATTTGCCAAAAAAAGTTTACCAATGCTGTTGTGCTACAGCAGCATATTCGAATGCATATGGGTGGTCAAATTCCCAACACCCCATTGCCTGAGAACCAATATGAGGGCCCTGAAATGATGGATTCCAGTTTGACAGAGAAGAACATTGATGCAGGTGGGCTTGAGGAGAGCATGGAGGAACAAGATGTGGATTTCGACAATCAAGAGAATCCAAATGGCTCTGAGCCTACTCCTCCGCATGCTGCCAAAGCGGATCAGCCATTCATTGGCTCAGCTGCCATGTTCACTGGCATTACTGCCCTAGAAAACCATATGAAAAGCCTCACATCTGCTCTAAATTTGCAACGACAGAGCAGCACTGCATCTGAGAGTGACAGTGGGCCCAAAGAGTCACCGTCCACAGCTGCAGAACTGGAGTACAAGAATGGACGCAGTCCAATTGTATCAGATTCTGCTTCCTTTCACTCTTCATCTCCAGTAGATGGACAATCAGAGAATGGGCAGGCAAAATCTCCAGAATCTGTAAACCCAGATGATTCGGCCGGAGGACCTACCAGAGGGGAGTCTGATGGAACTCAAGATTACAGTGAAACTAATGGAGCCCTGGATTTGACTTCCAGTTTCAGTACGAAGGTCATCAAAGAAGAGCCGGGCCTGTCCTATTCCAATGGAGAGTATTGTAAGTTAGCCTTCAGTTACTAATTTGTTGACTACTTTTGCTAGCTTCAAAATTTTCTTAGAATGCAAGAACTACATGGAATCTGTTTGGTAAATAAGTCTTTATGCTTTACAGCTCCTGCTCATATGTCATTTATGAGGGTGCCTCCAAGCCTGGTTAAGTTGGAAATGCCAGTTCCTTCTGAGAATCCAGCTGGTGCCAGTATTCAGCATGGTTCACAGCCATCACAGGCGACAGGCACTCCGCCTCCCAGCTCAAGTGCCCCCCGCCGCTCTGCCAAGCAGCATCTATGTAATGTATGCGGCAAGAACTTCTCTTCGGCCAGTGCGTTGCAGATCCATGAACGTACGCACACTGGAGAGAAACCTTTTGCCTGTACCATCTGTGGTAGAGCTTTTACAACCAAAGGAAACCTCAAGGTAGCTTGTAATAGCATTAATCCATATACATATTTGTGGGATTCATGTTCAATTAAACTATTTTTATTTTCTTAAATGAACCCATAAGCATCATGCTAGTGGCTTGCTTTGCTGACATTGTTTTAACCCATTTATTGCAGGTCCATGTTGGAACACACATGTGGAATAACTCAACAAGGCGTGGTCAGCGTTTGTCTCTGGATAACCCTATGGCATTGATGGCCATGGGTGCCGAGTCGAAGATGATCCCAGACATGTTGCAGCCTCCAAAAGATCTGATCCCCTCACCGATGAACTTTGACCCATCGGTATGGAATCAGTATGCTGCTGCTTTCTCGAATGGGCTGGCCATGAAAGCCAATGAAATTTCAGTCATCCAAAATGGAGGAATCCCACTCCCTGGAAGCCTTGCTGGAGGCCCTTTGGTCGGCTCCACAGGAGGCTTGATGAAGATGGACTCTCATTCAGGCATTCCGGGTACGGTTGCTGAAATGGAGAAGAATGGCTCAGAGAGTGTAGTAAAATCACAGTTTTCCCATTTTATGGAGGAGGGCAAAGTGAATTAAGACCCCGCTGAGCTTTCCTCAGTGATTTAAATGACTTTGCTACTCTACCAAATTTTCAGTAGGCACAATCAAATCTGGTTCTTTTGTGTGTTATTATTGTTTTTCCCTTTTTTCTTTTGAAAAGTTGTTTGAAATGTCCAAGTATGAGCAACCCTTTGATTTGTGGACTTCAACTGAAACTTTAAAAATTGTAACTACTGTAATTACTGTTTGTTTTTGTTTTTTTTCCCTCTAATATATGCGGGTATTTGTCAGTAATGTTTCTTGAAGTTGAATGTAAGTTTTACTTGAATCTTTCTTCCAGAACTGTTCTGCTTCTGAGAATTTGCTATAAACTAGTTTTACCAGATCTGACAGTAACTTGGTGTAGGCTAAAATCTTGCCATTATTTTTAGGTCGCATTCTTAGTCCCGTGTTCCTGTTTTGATGAAGCTGTGCTCAATGAAACGTCTAGGGCACATTCGTTACACAGCCAGCCTTGGGCAGCTTAGGATTGTCGTATAACAGCTTGCTGTTCCTGTTCCTGTTCCTGTTTCAGACTTGCCTATTGAAGTGACTGGAAAGTAGATTTCCTATTTAACTTATTCTGTTGAATTGCAGTGTAGCTTCTATCTGCTCTACCAAAAATGTAATTTAAGTGCCTCTATGTGGTGTCTTTAAAAAAAAAAAAAAAAAGGAAGAAAAAAAAAGGGGGGGGGGGGATCACACCACAATATTATAATGAAGGTTCATTGCAGATCTTTTGTTTGACAGAGGTGTACTATATTTTTTACATGTAGCTATTGTTTGGGGAAATCCACAATAAGCATTTAATGTGGCATTTGGGCCTTTATTCCCATTAGTGGGATTGAACATCCTTGATTTTGTAAACTTTCAGGCTTTCCTTTGTAAGGACCAGTACAACGCTGAAATCCCTGCACTTTATTTCTCTACATGCGGCCAAGATTTAGATTTTAACTGGACCATCTTTTGACCAGGGAGCTGTTTGTTTGCTGTTACTTTTAGTTTGTCTTGTGTAACTTTTTGCCCTTTTTTTTTTTTTTTTTTTCCTGCACATTTTTTCCTGTTATCAATTTTATCCATGTAAGCTGCATTGTTTGTGGATGTCTGGTCAAAATGTGCTACTTTTGGTGTATCAAAGGGAACCAGCAAACAACTTAAACTGCTTTTGTCATTTGCTTTGAGACCCTCGCCCCTATTCTCAGAACTGTTTGTATGCTACGATGTGGATCAGCGAAAAAGTCAAAACATCTACCTCAATTATATGCCTTTCTTATTCTTGCTCTACTGACTTGAACAGCTGTAAATATTTTTTTTGTTTTTTTTTGTTTTTTTTTCTCCCCTGTCAAGTGCTCAGAGTAGGTGATGTTAATGGTTAGTCTTTCCAGAACCTGCTGAATTTTTTTTTTTTTTTCTTCTTCTTTCCCTTCTAGTAATGAATGTATCACTGGACACTTTGCACAACTCTTGCTCAGAATAGAACAAGGTGCCCTCAAGACTCCTGTACTTTTTCTTTTGTATGCATTGCCAAGGTGTGCCTTTTTGGGACTGAAAAGGAAAGATATTGTCAGCTCTTGGTCAGAGGGGTCTTGTATTCTTCTTTAAGTGCTGAGTCTGTTTTAGGTTTGTTTACAGTGTGGATTTTTTTTTTTTTCCCTTTTTTTGTAAATGGTTGCTCCAACCCCTCCTCCTATCTCCTCGTTATCCATCCTGTCTTTGATACATTTTGAAAAATAAAAACCAGGATATTTCAAACCAAGCTTCTGTTACTTCACTTTGTCTCAGTCTAATTTATCTGAGGGAGGGGGGGTGCTGATTCGAGCAAAGTGTTATAAATAAAGCTGAGAGAACCGGTGCTCTGCTCCATGGACGACACACACTTCTCTCCTTAACTTGGTGATTGGGACCCTGCACTAGGTTAATGTACTCCTGTACCCATCGTATGGATGGCAGGAAGGGGAATAGGACTCCTTGGCTATACCCGTGGATGTGCGGGCGATAATCTCATCCCATTCGCGGTGGCGTGTTGAAGCGTTATTGAACAGGCGACTCTGAGGCTCAGCCTGCTGTCAGCTTCCGCCCTGCGACTGGGACACGCCTCGGCCGACTACATAACCGGAATGACGGACAGTATTCCCCTGCAGCCGGTACGGCACAAAAAACGCCACGACAACAAACGTAAAATGGGGTAAGAGAAGCATTCAGTGGCGGCTTTAGCTTTAAACCACCACCACAACAACAAAAGGTCTGCTATGGTTGCTGGGTTAGCCTGCTAGCTTGGCAGTTAATAACATCCACTGGGCGGAAAAAAAAACGTCCGGATATCTGCTCGTTTATCATTTTAGCTTTAAAAAGATGGCGAAATAAGACGTTTGATGTTTTTCATTGTGTCAGCTAGGATTTATAAAAGCTAATAAATTGAACGCGCTAACGAATGTACCTACATCCTGGTTCCGGGTCTTATCGGCGCGTGCAGGTGCATGTTTATTGTTTTCAGGACAAAATATGAGAAACCTGGCAGCTTTTCACTTCGAAAGCAAGCTTTCAAGCAAATTAAATCGAATCAACGCTGCATTTCACTTTCAGTAAAATACATGCCTCTGGTTGTGGTGTGAATGGCTGCTAATAATACACACTCGCTTCATCTTGTGCTATTTGCCTGCTTTTATTTCAGTAGTCGCAGATTCGACACTCAGAGCGTGGTTAGAAATCAATGCTTCAAACAGCTAAATTATTTTTCTATATATCTCATGCAATCGTATGCTAACCATGGACTCCATGGTGTAATGAGATGGGTGTATCTTCAGTAAACGCTTTATCCTGGTAATGGGTGTAATGATTATTAAATATCAGCACTGGGTCCAAGGTGGGGACACACCCTGAATGGGACGCCAGTCCATCACAGGATATTATGTACACAAATCAGCAGTGCATTAGCAAGACAATCTAGGTAGGAGGAAATCAGAGAACGTGGATGAATCCCAGAGCGACCCCGGGGAGAACATGTACAGAATGGCCACGGAGACAGTAAACCCGAGCTCAGGATCAAACCAGGGACCCTGGAGTCATGAGACTCATCCCCACTTCACCACCATGTCGACCTACACAAATATCATTAGAATATGTTTTCATCTGACTCCTTTCTTTTACATAAGGCACACTATATAAACACCTGTGTGTTCTGCTGTGACAGTCACAGACTGTCATTTACTTCAGCCAAATGAGGTAAATGATAGTCACATGGTTCGACAAGCAGGCTAATACTGGTATATCAGTAAAAAGAGAAAAAACCTAGCACTGGTGTCAAATATGTGTCAAGCGCGACTACCGCGAATGCCTAAAGAGAAAAGAACTGGTGCTTGCATGCCTGTGTTTGACACTGAAGCTGCGTGAAAAGTCCTCCACCTGCACAGACATGTCATTTTGACAGATTTTGGATTCGGTCTGGTACCAAAAGGTTTCTAAGGTTCCTTTTACTCAAATGCTCCTTTTTAAACAGAAGAAGCTAGTGCCAAATCCTGAGTTTTATATGTTGTTGTATGAACGTTTGTGTGTATGGTTGCTTGATTTTGACCGCCATCACATCTGAGGTGTGTTCCCGTCTTGCGTACAGTGTCCCCGGATCGGCCAGCCAGGATAAAGTGCTTCATGAAGAGGAATAAAACGGATCAGACTAATGAATTATACCTTAAATAAAACATAAATTGCTACCCAGGTTACTTCCCAGCTTACAGTTTACACCGAATAGAAATTCCCTAGTGCTAAAGCTCAGTCTTTTTAGACTTTCTTTTAGAGCTATGTGCACTTCATTGGGGAAGAAATGAAATGATGGGAATGGAATATTAGAGTTTAGCATATCTTACAAAGTCATGCCCCATCATTTTCTATTTGCAATGGAAATTATTTGAAAGAATTTCAGGCACTTCATAATGCAAAGAGGAGGACCATTAGAATGTTTTTAAAAAAAAAAAAAACAAATTCGCATCTCCACCCTCTGTCCACTGTACAGCATATAACCATTTCCATGAATAGGCACTTTAGTGAATGATCAAAACACTTACACATAGCTATTTGGTGCTGCTTTGTACTATATTCTGATATGTAAGAAGAAAATGCTGTGTAGTTCGAAGGTCTTTTTTTATTCAGAAAAGAGTTGACACAGAACCCTGTGCCGAACATCACTGTCTTCGATGTGGAGCTTGTTTGAGAAGGGAGGTGGTTAGGAAATAAATGTTATACGAACCATGGCTGAAGGACTCCGGGTTGAATTCACAGTGTTTGGCTGAGAATGGAAAAAATGGCCATGAATGTTAAAAATAGAAAGTACAAGACATGACTTTTGTTATTATAAAACCCTTAACTTATTCCCCTCCGAGGGTCTTTCTTCAAGTAATCTCTTTTGCCTTGGTGATACTTGTTGCTTTTGGTAGCTTATGGTTAATTGTATTAGTTACCAGTAATTGTATTTAGTTTTTGAGTTTGCATTATTCATAACAGATATCAGAAACTTCTGTATCACTGTTGCTTCCTACACTGCAACCAAGGTAACATGGTGCTCATGTTGCAATCAGGCATGGACATGAATTAATATACTGAGGAAATGAGTTCAAATTTTGAGGCCACCAACTAAAAGAGATGACCACAAATTATGCAACTGAAACATATTGTGTAACCTGAGCCTGTGAGTCAATATGTTGTGAGAACATCATAATGTATAATGTATATTATGTTTCTGTAATGGCAGAAGGTAGCTCAGGGGGTTAAGACACTGGACTACTGATCGGAAGGTTGGGAGTTCGGTTCCAAGCACTGCCAAGCTACCACTGTTGGGTCCTTGAGCAAGGCCCTTAACCTCAACTGCTCAATTGTATAAAAAAATTAGATAAAAATGTAAGTTGCTCTGGATAAGGGTGTCTGCCAAATGACAGTAATGTAATGTAATATGTATGTCTATATAATATGTAGTAGATGCAACCTGAATTCCAGAAAAGTTGGGACGTTCTTTAAAGTTGAATAAAATGAAAACTAAAAGACTTTCAAAT
>JAQMCW010000015.1:14577150-14593705 GCA_030068335.1 Chrysichthys cranchii | reverse complement strand
CTCTTGGCAAAATAAATGTGCTTGACACGACAAAGCACTCAGGCCACCATTCTGTTTGCTAAAGTGCCGGGCAGGACAAAAAAAAAAAAAAAAAAAAAAAAAAATGTAGCTTCAGGTCCAATTTGTTTTACAGAAGAGGCGAAAAATCAAATAGCCTCCCTATTATTACATTTCTGTGCAGGTCTTTATGAATGGCTACTGAACTGACACATTTGTAATAAACTTAATTTTAGGTCTGTCTGTTGAGCTCGATCTAACAAACCCAGGCCCTCATTTCCTTTATGAAACTCTTTTCCACATGAGAGTAGCAGACAGGCATGGCTGTGTGACAGTTAAGCAGTTGGCTCGGGTCATGGACATTAACAGAGCTGACAGTTGAAGTCAGCAGCTGTATTCTTCTGCTTTTGGTGTGGTTAAGCTCTCTAGTTTATTGGGTTAGATGACTATCATTGTGTGCATGCGTAAATGTGAGCCAGTGTAGCTGACACTGTACTTTTCTCTGTGTTTGCAGGTGACCACACGCAGCGAGGCCCACCTCGAGCTCAACGCTTTCAGGAGGAAGCACGATTGCGCTCTGGTAATATCAGGAGACTCTCTTGAGGTAAACCTCATGCACAGTCAGACATAATGTGATACCATTTTCAATTGTAGTAGATTGTTACACAAAGAGCTGTCAGAAAGCGAAGAACATTAAGTAGCGAAATGGGGGTGGGGGGTTTGGGGTATGCTGTTATAGGAAAATTATCAACGATGGGGTGGTCACCAACTTGAAGTCCATTGAGTCCAACTTGAAGTCGGTTATTTTCCAATAACACACATCTCATCCTGAAGTGTTTTATTCCTTTTACACCACAGCGATTTACAAACAATTGCAATTTTTTATGGATTAATGCATTTTTATTTTTTTTAACTATTTATAGTTATGTTTTATGCTGTGAAATAAACCAGTGAGACAAGTTAGTTCCTGTTATCACACAGCTATAAACAGTCATTCCCTTACCAACTATTTTATTACTCTCTCTTGATGTTAATAAGACAAAAATGTGCAACTTCCCGTAACCTGACGCGCATTCAACAGAGCTGTGGTATAAAAGTATATACAACGGATATAAAAAGTCTACATGCCCCTGTTAAAATGGCAGGTTTGTGTGAAATTTAAAAAAAAAAAAAAGTAACACTCAGATAAATAATCTCAGAACTTTTTCCACCCTCATGTGAACAAAGTATAAGAATTAAGTGGAAAACAGTCAGAAGCCATTTAGGGGAAAACTAGGGGAAAAATATGTTACAATAACCTGGTTGCATAAGTGTGCACACCCTTCATACAATTGTGCATGTGGCTGTGTTGAATGAACTAATGTAGAATGCACTAATTACATTCAGTCTCATGTTCAAATGCAATTATCATACATCTTTCATCAATGAAATGATTCTGATTAACCCCAAATAAAGACCAGCTGTTCTGTAGGCTTTTCTTCGCATCGTCTTGGTTTTAATCTGACTGCTGAAGCCATTGCCCTCAAAGAGCGTACAAAGCCTGTATGGTATCTCCATTTATTGAAAAATAGCAACCATGAGATGTGTTTAAACAATTTCCAAAACATTAGATGTGCCATGGAACACTGTGATGTGAAGGCCAACATCAACATGTAGAGAAAATGGAGCGCCACAGTGACATCGCCAAAAAACAGGACATCCCTCCAAAATTTACAGAAGGACAAGACAAAAACTTACCAGGGAGGCTGCCCAGAAACCTACAGCAACATGAAATGAACTGCAGGAATCCTGAGTACTCTCTGTACGTGTCAACAATCTCTTGTATTCGGTGGGTTAGGGTGGCTAAACACACAAAAAAATCCCCCAAAAATCCGAAACACCCACAAGTGCAACTAAATCACCATAAACCATGTGGCAAAATGTTGTTAGACCAGGTCCAAAAGGTGAAATAATTCCATAACTAAAAAAGATATGTTTGTTATGAAAAAAATAACCAAAAGAACACCACACCCAAGGTGGAAGCATGGTGGTGGCAGTATCATGCTTTAGGGCTGCTTTTTTCCAGCCAGAACTATGGCTGTTATCAAGGTGGAGGGAAGCCTGAAAAGCTTCAAATTCCAGGTTTTTTTTGTTGTTCAAAACATGCAGATATCTGCTAGTAAACTGAAGCTGAAAAGCAGTTTAATTTAACAATGACCCAAAGCATACATCCAAATCAACAAAGAAATGGCTTAACCAAAAGAATGTCAATGTTTTTGAAAGGCCGAGCCAGAGCCCAGACCTGAATCCAAGTAAAAAGTCTATGGGTTGACCTGAGGCCGGCTGTGCACAGGAAATGACCTCACAATTTGAAGGCGCTTTCTCAGATATTGAGTGGTGTAATAAAATCGGTTAATTTAGGAGTCTCCACACTGATACAACTAGGTTATTGTGAGGTTTTTTTCCCCCTAAAAAGTTTCTGATCAGTTTTTATTTTTATTTGCGTACTTTGCAATTTTTGCATTCAGTGTGAGAAAAGCTGTGACATGGTTTATCTTGGTTTATTTTATTTTTTTTAACTTCAAAAAAACCTGCCATTTTATAACAGGGCTGTGTAGATGTTTTATATCCACCATATACAATTAATGATGGCCAAGTAAAAGTGACACATTTTATTGCTTTTTCAGAGTTCTTGTCCAGGTAGCGATTTTACCCCTCATGTCCCCTACAGTTACTCCAGTCATCTGTTTTTTGACTTTTTGTCAGTTGTAGACTTTTTGTTTATAGCTAGCACACATTATCACTTTAAATTGTAATAAAGATACAGAGCAATGCTTCGTGATCATTCTGTTGGGAGATGCACTGGTGTGAGCAGAAATAAGAGACAGAAGGAATCTCACAGGAAGTAAAATCGTGTTTCAGCTTCGGATCTACCAGTTTTAATAATAGGCTAGATTTATATCATTGGTAATGTATGTCTTTTTTTTTTTTTTTTTTTGCTAAAGTGATTGATAGATTTTTGTTGATAGATTACTATATGTATGTGCCATGTGTAAAGTTTTCAGTAAGCAAGACATTAAACAGATTGTTCCTGCAGGTATGCCTGAAGTATTATGAGTATGAGTTTATGGAGCTGGCGTGCCAGTGCCCGGCTGTGGTGTGCTGTCGCTGTGCTCCAACACAGAAAGCCCAGATCGTCCGGCTGCTGCAGGAGCGGACAGGCAAACTGACGTGCGCTGTGGGTGAGTACATGTTCTACATTGCTGTCACTGAGAGTATCATTCCTCCACTGAGTGTTATTCTTCTCATTATTTCAAGCACTGAGTAATATTTCAGTTTAGCACATATTTTGTGTAATAGTGTGAATCACAAAGCAAGGTCAGAGAGACCCAAATTCAGTCTAGTGGGCTCAAGTCCAGCAAAAATCGGAGATTATTTCAGCGTCAGAGCAGAAAAATCACTGAACTCAAAGGACTGGAGCTGGACAAAACTGACCCAGCATAAAGACTATGTTAGTTTACGTAAATAAAAAAAAAAGTAATACAAAATGTTCCAGTCAACTGTAGAATTATTGGCATCCTTCAAGAGAACAAAATCAAGACAATATTTCCTGTTTCCGTCTAGATGACTAGAGAAACTAATACCTTTTCCTCTGGCAAAAATCATTCTTGTCTTTTTAAATGATAACAATTTTGTGTCAAATGAGTGAAAACTTGAAGATGTGACCTAAATTAAAATCGTATCAGATTTTCTTCTAGAGGAATCCAGAGACTTGATGAGAGCTGAAACACTTTCACTGACTGAAAAGGAGATGATGTAGAAAAATGATACACTTTTGTGATACCATTTGTGATAAACAGTGCAAAATGTAAAAAATAAATAAATAAAAGTTTGTCTTTTTTTTTTTTTTTTTTTTTGACCCTCATTCATTTTAAACCATAGAGCATACTAATTGAAATATCTGGTATGCCAATATGATGAATTTGCTCCATATTTTAAAATGTACAAGGGTCAAAGGGAATACCTTATTTTTCAGATATTAGTTGTTTGAGAAATCTTTGAGTGAAATTTTGTGTGTGTAATTTTTATGTCAGAATATATTGTTCACATAAGCTTTCATACCACATGGTGTCAGTTACTGTCTTCTCTTCACACCTGACATTGACGCGTGTGGCTGTACATGTGTGCATAGAAATAATGAAATATTTTGCTGCACAGCTATATACAAACAGTCCGACAACTATCTGAGCTCGACTGGTCAAAGCAGCTGTGATTGCTATCTCTCGCTCTCTGTTTCTCAGGGGATGGAGGAAATGATGTCAGCATGATCCAGGAAGCGGACTGTGGCGTGGGCGTAGAAGGCAAAGTAAGAGCCACTGGGTTTCTGTGTGCCTGCACTGTCAAACACTTTGTCACATATGTCTACAATGAACTCTCCATGTGTGTTTACTTCACCAACATCACATACTCTACACGCTCGCACATCTGGACAAACATTTCCCACTCTTTGTACCTAATTTGTGGAAGTACTGTGCAAGTAAAAGCCGCAAAACTGTGCGAATGGTGTTTGACCTACATCTGACTAAATTTGTCTGTCATTATCTATGATTTGTCTGTCAGTGAGGACATAGACGGTATGGGATCATTGAAACATCACTCTGCTTGTAGGTGGTGGTGGGTTTCAACTGTGCTTTTTTAGTTTTACGATATTGAGTCTACAGGGACTTCAGACAATGCAAAGACAAAATTGGCCCAAGCCAAATTTTGTGGTAGGCCAAGCGCTCTTTCCAAACGCTGAAAATGAGACATTATGAGTTGGTTAACTGATATTGACTCACCCATGACTAACATAGCACAAGCCAGATTAAATTGGCGTGGTTTATGTGGGATCGTGTTTTTCCCTGAAAGTCTGTAGTTCTCTGGGCCTTATGATTTTAGTAACTTCAGAATTTTCATTCACGTCGAAGATCAACCTTTTCTACCGTTCCACACATGTATGAATTACTTCTTTCTTTTATTCTTTGACTAGAGGAAAAGCAAACTAAAATGTCTTGTGTTTATTTTGTCAGGAGGGAAAACAGGCCTCGCTCGCTGCTGATTTTTCAGTGACTCAGTTTAAGCATTTGGGCAGACTGCTCATGGTGCATGGCCGAAACAGCTACAAGAGATCTGCTGCCCTCAGTCAGTTTGTCATTCACAGGAGCCTCTGTATCAGTACCATGCAGGTAGTGTGTGTGTGTGTGTGTGTGTGTCTGTGTCTGTGTACGTGTGAAGCAGAAAACTGTAAACCACTCCCTATGTTCATGAACAGCTCTGTGTTTTCAGAAGACAGCGTTTATTCTCCAGTTTGCGATATAATTAAGAAAACACACCCAAGCGTTGGCACAGATCATGCTATGACTCAGATTCATATCTGATGAGGATCAGTGTTAATGAGTAAATTAGGCTACCAAAACTTTCAGCAGCAGTCTGTTGTATAAACGTTGCAGCACAGTAATCAAATTGTGAGGTTAACTCCTCTTAGTCGTGCAGCTAAAGGCAAAAAGGCTCACTGTTGTTCTCTGCCTTATATTAATACATTTGGATATTGTGGATACATTTCCATGACTCTTCCGGGAACCTTGCGCTCACTTTACCGGCTGCACCTTATTCATCCTTTGACCTTGTTAATAGTGTTGAACCTGTATAACCCAGCAAATAAAGATTTTTAATTTATACCTGCTTAGATTTCAGATTGTGTGCTCGTTTCCTTGCTTAGGAGAAAAAAGCAAAAATATAGACTTGTGACTGTGACCACACATGGGTAGTCTGCAGAAGTTCAGAGCTACAGCTTGGCATTGATGTTCAGCGTTTCAGCTTCTCACTAACCTGAGTGACCCATAGGCTTGGTGGTCCTCCACCTCACGTCATAGAACGATGGTTACATACATAACTTCCTTACAGTCTGGATTGCCAGAGCAGTTTCCTTCAGCACTAATGGAAGTCATGTATCAAAGTCTTCGCAAGGGTTTATTGTGGAATAGCCCAGTCATTCACTTGGACAAGCTTCAGTATTGTTACTGTGAAATGAGTTTGGCATTTGATCAGCTGTGACGGGTGAAGGATCCAGCTCTGGTTTCTCCAAGGCAGTCCTAATTCCAGCTCACAGTGCATTTGCTACTGCTTCTGCTGCTGAACCACACTCCTTCATTAGGTTCTGATGGACAGAATGAATAAAGAATACCACAAGGACTTGGGTTTGGCAATGAGACACAGCTGCTTTATGTAAATCAGTGTCCATCTCTGTGTGTGAGGCAGATGTGCTAAGCTCCTCCGAGCTGTGCCCTTCGTTGTTGCATTTGCCCCATGCCTGCTACCAATTCCTTTATGTACTTTCCATTCCAACACCATGAAAGAGCTCGCCCAAGATATGCATCTGTTCACACTACATGTACATTTAGCACTAACAAAAGTATGCTAATTAGCAAGAAACAAAGGATTTCTGAGCTACACTGTATGCCCAAAAGTTTGTGGACACCAGAAAATCCTACACGTGTTTGCTGAACATCAAATTCCAGCTATAGTCCCCCTTATACCCTTATAATAACCTCCATGCTTCTGGAAAAGCTTTCCACTAGATTTTGGAATGAAGCTCTGGGGATTTGTGCTCGTTCGGTCACGAGATTATCAGTCACTGATGTTGAAGACCTGGGGTGCGGTCAGTGTTTCAGTTCATCAAAAGGGTGTTTGGCGGGGTCGAGGTCAGGGCTCTGGGCAGGTCACTCCGGTTCTTCCAGCCTAACCTTGGCACACTATCTTATCTTCAAGGTGCTTGCTGTGTGCACGTCCTTGTCATGCTGGAACATATTTTGGCCCCCTATTTCCAGTGAAGGGAAATTGTAATGGTGCAGCCTACAGAGACATCGTATATAATTTTCATGTTTGTGTCAACAGATAGGGGAAGAGCCATATATGGGTGTCCACGTACGTTTGGCCATAAAGTACAGATTCAGCATTCTTTCTCAAATCCTAATGAGAATGGGAAAGGAATTCTCAAGAGGTCTTATGAATCATCATGATGCTTTTGATTCTGTTCAACTAGTTATGATACCCATCAGGAACTGGTCCTGGTAGTTTGGAGTATAAGGATATAGAACGGACTACCAGGCCCCCTGGGTCACTTGGGTTGAGGAGAATTGACTGAGGTTGAACAGGAACATTTTATAGACCCATCACTTAGGGTTGCAGTCACCAGATGATGAATCTGCTCTTGATACTTGCCCAAAAAAACAAATAAAAAGAAACAAGCACACAGAAATATGTTACACAAGTTCAGAGAGAACCAGTCTTGGGATTCAACATTTCAAATTACTGTTTAGACGTTCCTACCCATAGCTGTCCCATTGGAAAGACTGAAAAAGTGTAAGCAAGCAGAGTATTTATTGAATTTTTAAAAAAATCATTTTTACTCTCCCTGTGTGTTTGCATGTTGATACAGTTAATGGGGAGTGGATAACTGATTTAGAGTATATAACGAAGCGAAAAATGTTGTGATGAACTGCCCCCAGGTAAAACACAGTAGTAAATGTCTGCTTGGATCTTCCTTAGGCTGTCTTCTCCTCTGTTTTCTACTTTGCATCAGTTCCTCTCTACCAAGGCTTTCTCATCATCGGGTGAGTGGCGTATTCGCACAGCTGTGGTGACTCATCGCACTCGGTGAAATCTCACTGGCATTTCAATTATGCATTGCATACTGCTGTGACATTTGATTTGGGCTGCAGTATTGTTACAGTGAAAAAGCTCGAACAGTGCTGACTGCATGGAAGTTGACGAGCACCAATAGCTCCTTTGTAATGCTTGAAATTATGAGCTGAGATATTCATTTCATGCTTGGGGTAAAGTTTTGTGTACTGTGTATCAGCGTTTCTAAGGCAGTGTGTGGTTGAAAAAAATTGACCCATAGTTTTAGAGCGGTGAGTCAAGGCTAAGAAACCATCCCCCATTTTCAACTGTTGCCATAATTTGTCACAGCAGGCATGAAAAGAGTTGCATGAAAGAATATCTTGTTGTAGTCTGTATGGTGTAAGAATAAGTTGCTGGCAAATTACTTAAGTTGTACTGAAAGTTAGAAATAGTGATTAAAAAGCTACTGTTTCTTTTGCACTCCTGTAGTGCTCATTGCCAACAATTATACAATTGTATTTGAATTGTCAGATACAAATCAGTGAATCTCAGCATGAATAGACATGATTGCTCTGATTATGGCAGTTAGGGACTTCATATCTACGGTATTTACACCATGGAGGCATGTATTTCATGCTCATCTTACATCAGTCAATTTACTGGAATACGTCTCCGTCAGCTTTGTACATCTGGATCCTGACATTTTTGCCCATTCTTCAAAGCAAATCTAGGAGCAAAGTATGGAAAAGTATCAGTCAAGGCTTAGTAAACAAAACATCCCAAACTTTAGACATTAGCATTAATGCATATTAAATCCATAAGAATATGGCGCAGCTGCGATCCTGCCTAGAGGAGGTCGTTCACTAAAAGTCAGCATCAGTGTAAAGAGGATGTTAGTCAGAGAAGAAACCAAAAAAACCAAAGGCCATAGACCTGAACCTTCTCAAAGCTGGGTTTTGTGGAATAATGAGGAAAAGAAAGTCATTAGCAGTTTGGAGTTTGACAAAGGTCATGATTGGAGTCTCAGCAAACATGAGGAAAAACGTCCTCTGGTCTCAGAGACCAACATTTTGGCCTTGGAACAAAGCACAGTATTTGGCAGAATCCCAGCGCTGCTTCATCCCCCTGACAACATCCCCACAGTGAAGCATGATGGTGGTAGTGTCATGTTGTAGGGTTACTTTTTTTCAGCTGGGCCTGTGAAACTTCTCAACGTTTCTTCAGTCCTAGAAGAAAACTTGTCCTGGTCTGCAAGAGACTTGATTTTGGGGTGGGGGTTCACCCTCCCAACAGTACAAAGACCCCAAGCATACTTCCACAGCTACACTGGCGTGGTTCAAAACCAACAACCTGAATCTGTTAGGCAGAACTCAGTCTGATTGAGAATCTGTGGTAAGACATGAAATTTGCTGTTCACCAACAGTCTTTGTCCAATTTCTCGGTGCTTGAGCAATTTTTCCAGAAAGAATGGCCAAAACTTATTAGGGCCCAGATGTGCAAAACTGATAGAGAAAAATCCCAGAAGATTTGCAGCTGTTACTGCAGCCAGAGAGGATTCTACCAAGTATTGATCCATCCATCTGCTGTAGAGTGCCTACATTTATGCAAGCCATTGTTTAGCAGATTTATGTAAGACATGACTAGTTCTGAATATGTGTTCTAATGTGAACACTACTTCTTCCACATTCTGAAGCTACTCGACAATCTACACCATGTTCCCTGTCTTCTCCCTGGTTTTGGATAAGGATGTCAAATCTGAGGTGGCTATGCTTTATCCTGAATTGTACAAGGATTTACTAAAGGTATTTACAGTTCATCTCATGGTTCATGTGAATTTACAAAAGGAAAAAGCTTTTGTCACAACTCTGCTTAATTTTCTCATCATTTCAGGGTCGACCACTTTCCTACAAAACATTCCTCATATGGGTTTTGATAAGTATCTACCAAGGTAAGCCAATTTGAAGGTGGATTTATTCTTTTTGTTACACTGTGAAATGTTTCGCATGCAGCATGACTAACAGTCTTCTGCAGACAAGGCACTTGGTGTACTAAATCGAGTGCACTATTTATTTCTACCTCTAAATGAAGCATGACTTTGCAAAGGCAGCTCAGAGACTTGCTAAGAAAACAGAGAAACTCCAAGTCGAGACAATGTGACAGAACTGAGGATCTCATACAGCGAATGTTGTTTTACTCAAACAAAACTCACCCACATGTTTCCCCTGGTTAGCTTGAATAGTTTATTTGTGTCTGATGTTCACGTTAACCTAAGGTGGTTTTCCACTTTTACCTTTTGTGTCCTTTCAAGGCGTGTCACATGGCGAATCAAGTGCCACACCCAAACCTCTCCTACCCACCTTAATGTTGTTCCCTTTAATTGTTTGGTGTCTGTTTCTGTTTGGGGTTTTTTTTCCAGCTTCTTTGAGAAACCTTGTTTGTTTTCTCAGGCAGGTTTTGCACTTTTTAAGGTATTCCCCCATGTCATAAATTACCTTCTGGATAAATCTGCCTTCAAAGGTGTTTCACTTTGTATTCAGTTAAATGCTTCATGTTGAAACTTGTTTTTGCTGGTAAACCCCGGACAAGTTTTTGTCCTGAACTCAAATGTTTTATTAATATTTTATGTCAGGAAGCTGTGGGGGAAATGACCAAAAAAACATGGAAAGTGGCTCTTTTCCAGTTTCTGAAAGACAGTAAAGCACTGAGTCTCAAACATGCAGTCTTCTTTTCTGTAAAATACACTGTATGGCCAAAAGTTTGTGGACACCTGACTATCACCCCCCTTTTGTGCTTTTTGAACATCCCATTCTTCCCTTAGTTCCAGTGAAGCGGAATTGTAATGCAACTGAATACAGAGACATCCTGTACAATTGTGTGCTTCCACCTTTGTGGCACCAAAGTCCACGTGCAGATATATGTAGTGTAGTTAGTCTGTTAAGATGACTTAATGCTTTTTAAATTAGTGGTTTCAGTGGTCCCAGCTTCAGCAGAGGCTTTTATTTTTTATACAAATCTGCAGGTTTCTTTGATCCTTATTAGTTTACCTATGCTTTTGGCACAGACCCAATTGTGAATCAGTGGAACAGTAACACTGCCGGTGAGGTATTATTATATATGGTCAATAAAGAACACTGGAATGGGATCACTACTCACATAATGGTAATGATGGATCAGGTGGAGGGATGTAGAATAATGTCTGTTAGCAACAGTTCAGCATGGGTCAGTATAGCCCAATGGGTATAATAAAGGTAATAATGGGTAACGCAGGTAATAAACTGGCAGGGTGGCACGGTGGCTAAGTAGTTAGCACGGTCACCTCACAGTGAGAAGATCCTGGGGTTGAGCCCCGGGTTCGGCACAGGTGCCTTTCTGTGTGGAGTTTGCATGTTCTCCCAGGGTCTGTGTGAGTTTCCTCCTCCTCCTGCTGTGTGTGTGTGTGTGTGTGTGTGTGCGCGTGTGTGTGCGCGCGTGCGCGCATGAACCCGAGTCCCGAGTTATGGGAGGGTTGGGCGTGGGGCTAGCGACCTCACCCTGTAGAACGCGCTTCGCTACTGAAATGTCGAGCGAGCCCCGTGGGGGCTGCTTGACACCCTATGTGTCGTACGGCATGACAAGGCAGAGACGACGACGAATAAACTGGCAACTGTGTTAACAGCGTAATTTGATTATGTGCAGCATGTGCCATGTAAGTCCTAGTGAATTGGTTGTTAGTATAGAAACAATAACCTATTAGAATGAGCACACTACTATAAAGCCAGGACTTTGTCAGCACTACTGTCAGAGCTGTGCTGTTATAGAAATTATTCGACACTGTGTGAACAATTAGACTTGAGAATTCATCAGTGCTGTGAATAATAATAATAATAATAATAATAATAATAATAATAATAATAATGTACTTCAGTTGTGTGATTATAGGCATTATTAGGAATGTGTTTTGTTTGGCCTCTGTGCACCACAGGCAGCATCATCATGTACGGCGCTCTGCTGCTCTTTGAGTCGGAGTTTGTGCACATCGTGGCAATTTCATTCACCTCACTGATCTTGACCGAGCTGCTCATGGTGGCACTCACGGTGCAGACGTGGCACTGGCTCATGATTGTGGCCGAGCTCCTGAGTCTGGCTTGCTACATCGCTTCACTCGTCTTCTTGCACGAGTTCATTGGTAAGAATACATGCACAAATTCTCTTCCTGAAGATTATGTAAAATGCAAAATATAACTGTCAGTACTTTTGTCAGTGCATTGCACTTTATTTCTAATTTCAAGTTTTTGCTTATTTGTCGATACTTTATGAAACCAAATCACTTCTGTTATTTTCTAACAACGTACCAGTGTTTGTCCTTCAAATTTGTATAACAATTTCTAGAATTTCACTTATGCTGCATGTCAGGGAATCGGTCAAGGACTTGTAGCAGCTTTGCATCGTGACATCCTCTTGCTCTTAAACCATTCTGACGTCAAAGTGTTTTATACCAGGTGAAAGAATGCGACCGCATTCCTCCTCACCATTTCCCTTCCACCCCGGCCAAGAGTTCACCGGAAACGGCTTTCCCCTAACGCTTTGCCATTTTCCCAAATTGATGCTTGCCACTATTCCACACTGCCCACACGGACTGCGTCCAGTGCAGTTAACACGCGCCATACTGAAGGAAATTCCATTCGCCTCTGCTCGTTTCCTGTTACGCCACCACTGCGTCCAAGGTCTGTGTGTTTATCACACAACCTGCGTAAGGGGGTTTTACGACTAAAAGTACCGGCTTCTTCCCCAGAAATTGTTATCTGTCTGATTTGGTTTGTTACAGGTGGATTGTTTTGTTCAACTGGTATTTTGTTGAGAATGAAATGATTCTGTCTATGGTTTCCAAATTGGATATTAACATCTAGTCTTAACCCATATTAGTTAGATTACATAGTGGAAGTTGTGATCATAAAACAAACAAAATTTCACATTCATACAAGATTTGTTCCCATGGTATGTATTGGAGTGCGTGGGCCATCATACAGTAAAAGGGTTTGTACTACATATTAATAATAAGCTTTTTTTCTGGTGCCAGTTCTCCCCAAAGTTTTTCACATGTTGTCATTGTGAAAAGTTTCATATCCAACTTCTGGGCTGATGCATGCAAGTTTTCCCATGAAAATTTTCTGATAACCTACTGCATTCATCTTGCACTCAGACTTTTGGCTGCCGTTGTAGCTCACACACCTCCAAAGCAGCAAAGACCACCCCTAAACTTCATGGTAGGGATGGTTTGTTAATCATCGCCGGCCCTGTTGACTGCTCTCCAAACATAACGTTTATGGTTGTGACCATAAAGTTCATTTTTTGTCTCATCACTCCAAATTACTTCAAGAAGTTTTGAGGTTTCTGTTGATGCTGTTTGGCATATTGAAAAGCGGGCTGTTTTGTGGTGTGGGCCCAAAAAAAATGGCTTTTTTTTCCCTGCCAACTCTACCATGCAGCCCATTTTTTGTTTAAGTGTCTCCTTATTGTACATTCTGAAACAGCCCCACCACGTTTTCATAGAAGATTATTTTTGAGTTAAGATGCTTGTGGGATTTTCGTTGCATCGAACACATTTTTCCTGGCAGTTCTCTCCGAAATCTGAGGTCTACCTGATCCGCAGAGCCATTGGTTTTCCCCTTCTTTATCAGAGCTTGCATAGTGATGCTTGGCATTGTCAAATCTTTGGATTTCCTTTTACAAACCTTTTTCTAATTTACAGTGTTGACTTAGGTCCTTTGAGAGCTCTGTTGCAGGCAAATCCACCAAAGATACCACCAAGGTTTCCCTAAGATCTAAGAAACACACTGACTATTTATACAAAGTGAAAGTATGTGTATCTCCAGATATTTGCATCTTGGCTTCTTTTTTTTTTTTTTTTTTTTAAACAAAAAAACAGAAAAACATTCATGGGTGTGTAAATGTTTGTTGAAGGTCATCTATGTAATTTCAGTTATTATAGTGATTTAATATAATTCAGAGGTATTCACGTGTTAGGAATGAGATGGAAATGACAATAAAACTAGATTTTTTTAAACAGAAGGCTGTATCAAACCTGCTGGTCTTTATGAGTTTTGCATAGGAGCTTTGCTTTTTGATGTCGCAATATGCTGGAGCTATTCTTAAATACACCAAAAATGGCGTGAGCCATGAGCAGTATTTTGGTATCTGTTTTGAACTCTCTAACATCTCATACTGGTAACATTTTGGCCCGCGGTGCCGTGGAAACTGAAAGTTTCAGGGTAAACCGACACATTTTTGATTGGCCAAGAGGGCACAATATTGCCTATAACATGGGGGAATTGTTTGAATAGGTCTGATGCCAAGATCACTTGTTTTTTTTTTGTTTTTTTTAAGAAATGGTAAATATCCTATGAATTCCACCTGGGGTCTTTTAACTTAGAAGCAGAACTATATAAGGTATTCAAGTTATAGCATTATATACAGCTTGCTGTTCAGTCAGTACATTTGTGGTGATACAGAACGATCACAGGGGCAACAGGGCAATGCCTCAGTGCCATCAGCTGAACAATTTGCACTCTGACTTTTGATCAGACTGCACACAGAAGGCTTGCTTCCTTAACACTAATCCAGAACTGACCGCTGTCTGTGGGACGTTTTTAGCAAAAGCAATGTAGACTTATTCAGCAGGAATTTAATTGATAAGCACAGGAATAGGAAGAAATCTTGACTGAATGAAATCTGTGAGCAAGCTGTTAGGCATGTGGAAATGTCTAGACTGCAGACGAGTCTTCCAGATAGCTTAGTACATTATGCAGTCGGAGTAGGCGGTAGGAAAAACGTACCATTTCATGATACTTGAAGACATTTCTGTGATGTGCAATATGATGGTATGTAGGTTTGCTAATAAACTGTCAGCAAAAAAAAGTCAACAAAAACCTGAGTGCATAAATGCTTTTATTTCAAATAATAATTTCTGCGGGAAAAAAAAACACTGTACTTTAAAAAAGAAATTAAAAACTGTACAAGATTAAAGATGAAATGAACTTCCAGTTAGTGTTTTATATTATCATAATGCCTTCTTAGGCAGTGGTTCAATAATATGATCTGTATAAGAAACAGAACCCCCAAAGTGTGGTCATTTCAGATTGAACAGCTGTAAAATTGGAATATATGATGAACTACTAAGTATTACAAATGTTACCTTTTTAAATTGTTATACTGTGCTGATTGTACACCACTAGGGTTGTCTCAGATTGCATTCTTATATACTGTTCTAGACCATTATTTAACACTAACACTCACCGAGTGTCCTTTTATGGTTACCTGTCAAACGTGTCGAATGGACTGTTTTGTGTATAAGTCTTAGTTTAGTGAATATTTGTATGTAAGGTCAGAGTTTTTCGATTTGAGGTATAGCTCGGGACAACAGTCGCAAGGACAGCTGAAAGAAATAAACAGAAACAGACTGATTTTTTTTTTTTTAACATTGCTGTGTGTAAAATGTTAAGAACGTTGTTCAGTTCAGCTTGGAAACATGACAGACAGGGATGTGCCATCTAGTGGATGTCACTTTTAATCCTTAAAATGTACATAAAGTACCCAGGCGAGTGTTCGAACAATGCCACTCTCATCGTTGCGTCGCCTGTATCGAGTATAAGCCAGTTTTTATGGGTTCGATATTTTAGATTTTTACACACTTCAACCAAATCTTTGACATTTAATAAAATGCTCTTAGAATGACTGGAAGGACACTGTGATTTACTCAAAACCATGATGTAGTGCTCTTCATCAGTAACCCCAAAAAAGTCTTACTTTTGCTTCAGTGAATTAGCTCTCATCTATACTGTAGATTTTTACCCAAGAACCTGTTTTGTAATCATTAAGACTTTTCTGTGCTGGTCCCAGAACTCTTCTTCACAGTGTGCATATGCCAAGAGCATGGTTTCTCTTTTGATTCATTTTTTTCTTCTTCTCAAGAACACCTCAGGCTTGCTCATTCAGGATCTAAATATAAATCTGTAATGTATACCCAGAAATCCGCTTTGTGCCGATGTCTATTGTTCAAAGTGTTCCACAGATACAATCAAATTAATCATTCAGCACTGTTTCTAATTCTCGGCTTCCTCTCATCCACGCACAGATGTCTACTTCATCACCACTCTATCGTTCGTTTGGAAGGTGACCGTCATCACGCTGGTCAGCTGCCTGCCCCTGTACATCCTGAAATACCTGCGCAGACGCTTCTCACCTCCCAGCTACTCCAAGCTGACCACCTAGAGCTGATCAGCAAGAACTACGAACAGAAAGAGACGTTACTTGGGTGTGTTTGTTTGTTTCGTTTTCTTTCTTTCTTTTTTTTCCCTTTTTTTTGGCATGTGGGTGACGAGCGAATTGCACAGGCTTTGTTTCGCTAAATGCAGCATTAAAGGCAGCGAGAATGTCAAGGACCGTTCTCGATGGTCGTGTCTCAAACAAACATAATGCGGTGTTTCATAAAGTATCTTCTCATTTGTGCCATTTGCAGTCACACCAAAGCTATGCAGTCGAGCTGGGCTCCTAGAGGTCAATCAAAGCTGAATCACAAGGGTACGTTCACGCTTGATTGCTCGAGTGAGTCACATGTGGCTAAACATGCGGGTTACTGTAGCTATGGTGTGCGCCGGAGGCTTTGAGAAGCCTGAGAGAAATTAATTTCAGTCTAATTTCATTTGCGAACAAGACGGGGAAAGGGAAAAGCGGGGAAGTTGATATGTGAATTAATTCATTTAGTTTGAACGAAGATTAAACGTGATCATTTGGAAGGTATTGCTGTGGAAAGTATTCTTGCAATTGAATAAAAACCTAAAGTGGTTCTGTATATGGTCAAGCCAGGATGAGTGTGTGTGTGTGTGTGTGTGTGTGTGTGTGTGTGTGTGTGTGTGTGTGTGTGTGTGTGTGTGTGTGTGTG
>JAQMCW010000015.1:14566771-14577050 GCA_030068335.1 Chrysichthys cranchii | reverse complement strand
TGTGTGTGTGTGTGTGTGTGTGTGTGTGTGTGTGTGTGTGTGTGTGTGTGTGTGTGTGTGTGTGTGTGTGCGTAGGTGTGTTGATGCTGAACTTGAATTTGTACTCATCCCTGAGCCCCTCTAGTACATTTGAGCTGTTTTTTGGTTTTTTTTTAAAGCATGCAGCGTCGTCTGAGACAGTGGTATTGGTTTGGGCGTAAGGTTACTGAATACCAGTCTGTTGTGTCTAAAGACCACGGTGAGTGTAACACCGCAAGCAAAATGCTATTTTAGCTTACAGCTCCCTTTTCTGTTCCCTCTAGTCACATCCACTCTTGTGGTGACCTCTGGTTTCCCTCTCTCTCAGCGCATGAATGAGTGAATTTCAGGCAGAACACTAACTACTTTTCCCCTGATGGACACTTCTACTACTCTCAGTCTATGTATATCTTTATAGAATAAAACACACTTGCTCTTAGGGCCAAATCTACATTTCATGCATTGTGCATATGCATTTCATGATTTCAGGTTTGTATATAAGCTAAACGATCTAAAATGTGCACTTAATATTGATTAACTGTGTTTCAGTGCGTGGATTTGTTCACGTGTCATTCTTTGTAAGGTAACAATAGTGACAGTCTGCCATTTGTGCCACTTTGACCATGTGCCATATTGACCGCTTCTCTTGCAGTCAGGGGTGCCAACATTTACAGTTTAGTCATAGCATTTGTGGGGTTTTGTTTGTTTGTTTGTTTGTTTTCTGACCCCTGGCATGGAGAAACATGAACGCTACATTTTTCTACATTTTACATTTTAGCTTAAGCAACCGTCCAAGCAACAGTCAGATTTTGTCCTCATACAACAACTCTCACTGAACTCCAAAGGAGCAGTGATGTACAAATTGCGTATTTATTTCCAGTAGTGGCTAATCGAATATCATTCCGACTTAGATAGAGTGCGACTGGAACTGTTAAGAAAGAAGATGGGATTCCTGCGCAGAAACATCTGCTGAACACTGACTTAAGCAGGTGATGTTGAACAATGAGTTCAGCTGTGTATACTAGTATTTCCTTTAGATCAGTCAACATATTAGCTTGTTAAATCTATAACACTGATGATACAGTTTGCTGTATAGAAAAAATACAGTTAGCTTGCCAGACTTTTGCTAACAAATATCAAAACCTTTGTCACTTGCTTGGACTCTCAGAGATGGAAAATAACATAATTCCGAGTAACGGCTTCCCACGTCTGTGTTAAGTTAAAAAATAGTGTTATTGAATGTGAACTTTAACAAGTGTATTCAAAAGCCTTAGTTTTGTGAACCAGTAGAACACAAGAAGGCACTGCTATGGTCTGTGAGCTGTAAAAACACAGGATTTTCCTCTCTGCCTACTAGGAGGTTGTTGTTGGGTTGTTTTTTTTTTGTTTGTTTTTTTTAGCTACGTTGGCACCTCTGCATGCAGAATGTTCTTTTTGTTTTATAAGGACCTTAGTTTGTCCTCCTGGGTGCAATACATGACATTCAAAAAGGGAAATAGGCAAAAAATTTGGGGGAAATTGAAACGTAACAAATCACTATCACTATGTTCCCCTAAACATCCTGTACATATGTTTCATGTGTATTGCTGAATGAATAATAATTCAACAAGCAACACATTTTGCTAGGTATTGAAGGAAGTACAAATTGTCAGAAATATCACTTTGCTTTGATTTTTTTTTGTTCACAAACTTTGTCCTGCTGATGACTTTGTAATGCAGTTGGACCTAGAATAGAATACAGTGCCATGCATTTCATGTGATTTCTCTTGCTGTTGTTGTTATTCGTTTGTAAATGGCAGGACTACTTTTTATTAGTCAATGAATTGTGAATTGCTGTAATGTAAATAACAAAAAAGGAATTTTATTTATTAACATTTCTAATTTGCGTTGGAATTTGCACACTGATAACTGCAGAACAAAAAAGGGACAAAATAAATGAATCTCAGTGGTGTTGAAATAAAGATGGAGTTTTTCTTATCATGGATTGAGTTTAAGGACTCGTGGTTTTAGTTCTGGGAGTTTTAGCAATGGGGCTAGTAATTAAATCTGTTGTCAGGTTTAATTTAAATGTCTTTTTTTTATAAAGGTTTTAATATTTGAATATTGCATTTTTGAGATTCTCTCTCTCTCTCTCTCTCTCTCTCTCTCTCTCTCTCTCTCTCTCTCTCTCTCTCTCTCTCTTTATTTGTGTGTATGTGTGTAAGAGAGAGAAAGAGAGTTCACCAGGAGAGGGAGTCTCAGAAGCAGTCAATTTATAGACCCGCCAGAGGCTTGATTATGTCAAACGTTAAATGTGAAATAAGGCATAAATTGTAATTTTACGAAATCTGTGCGCAACTCACATTAGCATGTCTGCAAATAGTTTATTTATTACTTTCCTTAGCACACTCTAATAATGGAAATGTTTCTTTGGGCCTTTGGCTTTGAGCTAAATTTTAATCAGAACCATAACATCTGTAACTCCGTCACCAAATTAATAGCTAGGCTCTGTAATTGTTTCAATCCTCTCCCTTACAATGTGGAAAAATACTGAGAGGAGTATCACAGTGGCTCCACACAAATGCACGTGTAATATGTTAGCTGTAACAACGTGATGTTTTACTTTGTCCACTTCAGAGGTCATTTCAAAACAAATGATAAGCGCCAGAATTGTTTTAGCTTTAATTCATTGTGTCAGAATTTCAGTTTGTCCAAATATTGTGTCTGGAAGATGTCATAAAATGTCAATGTGATGACTTTTAGAAGCTTCAGGTTGGCTAATGATGTAATTAAGAGCTAATTGGGAGTGTACCTGTGGCTGGAGAACGGCCTTCCTTTAGTGACGGTGCCTGTTGTCCCTGGAAAATCCAAACGACTATGCCAACTTATCAGTCCATAAATACGTATGGTCCTCCACAAGTCTGGTTTCTCCTTAGGTGCAATTCACAAACAATTGAAGCTACCTACAAAGCTATCTGTGCAAACAATTGTATTCAAATCCTAAAAATATTGGGACCACACAGACACTGCTTTGTTCAGAAAAAAAAGGCACGAATGAACTTCCAAGGTTGAAAGAACTATAGTTTGAAAAAAATAACTGAAACCCCAAGACAATGACGAAGGAACTGGTGAGTGAGTGAGAGGCATCAGGTAGAGTACAGGTAGAGAGTACTACATCATCAGGTCTGAAAGGGTGTCGCACAAGAAAGAAGCCCGTAACGCAAGACAAGGGGAAGAAACCAGACTGAAGTTTGCAGGTGATCACCATGACAGACACCTTGGAGGAAAAAGTGGGGGTATTTAATCTGAAGAACACCACCCCAATTCTGAAACATGGGGGTGGCAGCATCATGTGGTGGGACTGTTTTGCTTGAAAACAAATTGGTGCACTTCAGAAAATACATGGAATCACAAGCAACAAAAATGATCTAGAAATACTGTAGCAACATAAGGCCCTTGTCTTCCAGCAGGACCTAAGCACACTTCCAAATTCGTAACAAAATGGCTTAAAGACAACAAAGTGAACGTATCGGCGCGGCCCTCACCAAGCCCTGACCTTAATCCCATAGTAAATATGTGGCATGTCTGTGCAAGAAGGTCAAGACACCTAACTGAGTTGCGCCAGTTCTGTCAGGAGGAATTGGCAAGAATTCCAGAAAAGTACTGTGAGAAGCTTATGGAAGGCTACCCCAAAGTGCATATCCCCATTTTTATTGTTTGTATTCCTAGTTGCATTACTGTTTGTAAGCAATAAATATGAGTTTAGCTGGTGAACCAATTTCTCAGGTACCCAGCTTCCTGGAGTTGTTCCATCACTTCCTGTGTGGTAAATTCTCCCCCCTTCCCTTAAACAACGTAATATTGTCATAACACGCAAAGATTCCAGCTTTAAGCACCGTTGCAAACTGAAGAGTGAGAAAAAGGGATGGTGGAATCCCCATCACCGCCTACACAAACATGCAGCTGTCATCTTTTGTGCACAGCACAATAAACTAC
Source organism: Chrysichthys cranchii (assembly GCA_030068335.1). Taxonomy (NCBI): domain Eukaryota; kingdom Metazoa; phylum Chordata; class Actinopteri; order Siluriformes; family Claroteidae; genus Chrysichthys; species Chrysichthys cranchii. The sequence continues at coordinate 14,573,057 of JAQMCW010000015.1, read as the reverse complement.
TACAGGTTCTCCCCGGACGGATTTGTACTTGTCCTGTTGTGTTGCACTTACTATCACATTCCTCGGCTCCTGTCCTGACAAAAACAGAGGATTTGCTTGATGACAGCCTGCTCAAAAGAGATATTTGCTGAGCGTGCACACACCCTACACAAGGTCTATTTATAGACTAGCAGAGCTAGAATGCTTTGATTTTCTCTCACGCCTACTCCTGCTGAGGAAAGCCCTCTCAAGTATTTTACCCGTAGCTTGTAAGCTGGAGCAACAACATCTGGTGTTCTCAGTAGTGGGGCAGCCTTTTGTTTCATTTGTTTCACAACACATAACTTCATGGCAGTCGACGCTATACAGTTAACATTGTGATTAGTTCTTTTTTATATATATATATATTTCACAAGAATGCACCATTGGATTCTGGATTTTTGACTAGTCAGGAGGTGTTTATGAATTTCTTTAACATTAGCTCTGATAGTTGTACAGTTGCAAGGCAAATCACAGTTCTTATTCTAATATGTTATTGTTTCCATAGTAACAGCTGACACAGAAACTTGTATGCAGGACAGTCCATGTAGACAGATTTTTTTTTGAGTGGGTAATGTCTGTTGTGGTGGAGGTTTTTTCTTTAAGGAGATATTTATTTAATATTTCTGGAAGGAGTCTCCAATGTTACCGCTTTGCAACACTCAGAAGTAAAGCTATTCCTTTACATTTTCCGACAACGGAACAACTGTGTAGAGCTGCTATAACATAAGTAATAAAATAAACAGATAAACAAAAGAAATATCATGCGCAGGACATTCTCTTTCATTTTTCTAAACCTCAGAAGGGCATTTATGATGACTGATAGCAGACCACATAACTCGATTCTTTTTCATGCATGTGTTCGTTGTGATAATATTCATTACTCAGGTTTTTATTTGCACTGCAGATTCCCTCACAATCTGAAGTCTCCACTTTTCCAAGAGCACTTTGGATCAAACACCATCAGGTCTTCTCCTCTAAATCTGAATCTGCTCAAGTGATCAGAAACCTGCATTCATTGCTTTTAGGCAAAATTGTTTATCGGTGAGAGGATGTAACTTGACTACTTTATGATTAGTGTTTGTTATACTGGTGCGTTCTAGCAATTACTGTAGTGCTCATGGCACTTTCTGTTATTCCCACAACTACTTTCCACTTGCTTCAGGTAAAATGCTAGAAGCTTAGTTATGCTCTGCTTGTGTCACTGTCAGTTCACGTGTAGGTGTTTTTGGATTAAAATGTCTACAAAATAAATAATTGCAGTCATATTATAAGCCAGGACTGGCATCCCATTCAGGGTGTGTTTCTGCCTCACACCCAGTGTTTCAGGGATAGGCTCCAGATCCACCACCATCCCTGGCCAGGGTAAAAGCAATAACTCTGTTATTAGCAACACACTGGTTGTGACATGGCTATTAATTTGCTGTAATAAATACTGGGTGGGGCATAAAGATCTCCCACATTTTGATTGAACATAAATAATGAACACAACTATCTAGAAAAAAGTAACTATATTTCTGAAAAGTACATAAAAAATAGTATGAGTATTAATGGGTTTTAAAAATGAATCGAACAAATGGCGGCCTTTGTTAGCAATACATTGATGATGGAGTCGTTCCCGGAAGTTCTCCATGACTCTCCGTGTCTTCTCAGGTGGAATTGTGTCGATCACCTCTCGGATCCTTTCCTTTCAAATCCTCAAGAGTTTGAGGACGAGGTCAGAAAACCTTTTCCTTTAGGTATCCCCAAAGCAAAAGTTTAGCAAGGGCTTAAATCTGGTGACCTTTCCGGCTACCCCACGACTCCCCTTAAAGAGATCAAATGCGCAGGAAGCATTTCCCTCAACACGCCAAGCGAACGTGGTGCTGTGTGAGCTGTGGCCCCGTCCTGTTGAAACCACACATGTTCTGTATCCATGTCATCCAGTTTGGGACGCATCATTCTCCATCATTTCAACATACCGACTGGAGGTAACAGTTACTGTTGCACCACTTTCTTCAAAAAAAATACTGGCCGATCACAAGTCAGCAACTGCATACAAAACAGTTACACAAGGAGAGTGAATCGGTCGTTGGTTGAGTTTATGAGGATTATTTTCAGCCCAGTAGCGAAGATTGTGCTTGTTTACGGCTCCATTAATATGGATGTGAGCCTCATCGCTACTCAGAAGAACAGCTGCAGTGGGGCCTTGTGCAAGAATATTCACACGTAGGGCTGTGCACTTGTTATGATCTGTCTCAGTACATTCTTGAACCAACATCATTTTGTAAGGATGCAGTTTCAAATCAGCTTGTAGAACCTTCCGGCCTGATATCCCTAGTGCTATGCTAAGCTTACGAGTAGAATGCTTTCACGATTGCTGAACGGATGCTCTTACTCTTGCCACATTTTCTGGAGTTCTAATGGTCCTAGATCTGCCAGGTGATTTTCTTTTCAGGGTGGATCCAGTTGCATGAAGGTTAGAAATCCAAAGCAAAATCGCGTTCCCGTCTGGTACAGATGCATTTGGACCGAGCATGAAGCGTCTACAGAATGCTCGCTGCATGGCTATTACAGATGATTGTTTTCGTAATGCACTCCAACTCATGATGGGTTCTGAAAAAGGTAGAGAAATTCTGCTAATAATTTATGAAGAAAATGAAAATGATGAAACCTGCAATTCATAGCAGAAGGAGAAACGCCATCCAAAACAGTCTTGCTGCGCCATGACAATGCACATCCTCATACAGCAGCAGCGACAGTAGAGACGGTTCCAACGTCTTCCACATCCTCCTTACAGCCCGGATCTGGTGCCGAGACGTTATCTTCAGTCCACTGAAGGAGGTGATGTGCGGACACAGATTCACCTCTGATGATGAAGTAAAGGAAGTGGTGTTCACCTGGCTTCGGGAAACAACTTATCGCCAAAATACTTCTTCTCTGAAGGAATACAAAAGCAAGTTGAGCGATACAACAAACAAGTCGTCTTGCATGGGGACTATGTGGAAAAGTGATATTTTCAATTTCTCACAGTTCTCACAGCTTCTATTAAAGCTGTTAAATATATTTTGCCTTTACTTTTTGATTCTCCCTCGTATATTATCTTACTGACTTTGACCGTGTGGAATGGTCATTAGTGCCAGAAAAACCCGCTGATCTCCTGAAATTTTCACATGCAGTAGTCTCTAGAGTTTGCAGAGTGGTACAAAAAAAAGAAAGAAAGAAATATCCAGTGTTCAGCCATTCTTTGGGGGGAAACAGCTTGTTGATGAGGGAGATCAGAGGTCAATGGCCAGACTGGTTTGTGCTGACAGGAAGGCTACAGTAACTAAAATACTCTTTACAGCTATGCTGAGTAAAAAAGCATCTCCGAACATACAACACACCAAGCCTTGAGGTGAATGAGCTACAACAGCAGAAGACCTCATCAGGTTCCTGTCCTATCAGCCCAGAACCGGAATCATAGGCTACCGTGAACACAGACTCTCAGCCTGTGTGGCACCAGCAACCCTGCAACATTTTTCCTTCATGATGCTCTGCATTGCACTGCGACCACATGATTTACTGATTGGGTAACTGAATGAATACACAGGTGTATATGTAAGTGCCCAATGAGTGAATCATGATTTTTTTTTTTTCTAATATCCTTCAATGCGCACCTTCATACTTATGTTTTGGTGTCGGTATCGATTTTGACTTGTCCCGACTAGGATAAGTGTTATTTTATGTATTTAGCTGTCCTTCTATCAACCCTATCCCAAGGGTGTGACAGAAAGAATCGTTGAGGAGTGACACTGACTGGTGTTTGTCTCTTCATCTCACGCTTTCAGAGTTTCACCACTCCTCACAAAAACAGCATTGGAGGATGAATCCAGAAACAGGCACTTTTTGTGCATTAATCCCTGTGTGGGTGATCGGGGCAGACTTGTCTTTTCCCATTCACACTGGAAACAGGTCAGGATCTTGAATAGATTCCTTTTGTGTGAGGGGATACTGGATTTTATTTCAGCAGCATTAAATGATCGTTCCTACTGGTGTGGAAAAATACCAACTATTTCATTTTTTCCCAGTGAAGCCATGCATTAAATTTCTTCACACCACCATTCGCGGATCAGCTTTACCAAGCTCTGACAGCAGCGTTATTTCTTCCTATGTACATAATTGACAGAACTCAACAGTGAAAAATGTTTTTAGTCACTTTTTGTCTGGTTTGAGTGGAAAACGGCCTTACTCGTCTTTGGATTTTTAAGCAGCAAAGTTGCTATTTTTTATTGCAAATAACACCTGCATTTTACTGGCTGTTCGATACTCATGATGACAACATGGACAGGCTGAAGGGTTAGAGCTTTAATTAGGACAAATGAATGCAGGGCGCAATGTTGATGCTAATTAATAGAGTTTCATACTTAAGGCTTTATTGAAAAATGCTTTCATTCCAATAAAATTGATTCCCTCCAAGGTAGCACGATGGTCAGCTCAAGGCCACTCCACAGCTCAAGTTCACACCTGGTCTTAACATCCATTTGTATCTGATCTGATCACAAGCTGACACCCAAAACATATAGCCGTTTACCCCTGGCATTTTGAATGCGTCTCCAGTGACCACATGTGATTGGATTTCATACTTCGTTTCCGTTGGACGTGGGTGTCATCAGTCTATCACTACCTTTGTCCTCCAGATCCTAGCTCATGTATCCACACAGGCTGTTCCTAATGTTTCTAACGCATGGTCTACTCTACGCTGCAAGCTTTCTTCATTGCTGTTGTAGGATATATTCATTAGGCTAGTTGTGGAGACCTCGATTGTTCAGTTTAGTTTCCAAACAGTCTCCCAGTGATTGTGTATTTTCTAGCTAAGGTGATAATGACACAGTCAGTTAAGCCATCCTTCAGTCAAGTAGAAGGTACACACTGAGATGCTTTTGTGTTTAAACTACAAATGTTATATGGTCATATGTATCGCAGACCATCCCGGAAGGTCGTTTAAGCAATCGGATCACAGTGTGTCTCTAAAACACATTGGATTCTGCTCACACACTGTCCACTAACTGTAGGCTTACCCACAATGCATGTTAATGCCAGGTGTGAATGGACCTACCAATGTAGGTTTCCTCTAGGTTCACTCACTTTCTTCTACCTCTAAAAACATGCTGATATGAGGATCGACTCCTCTAAATCACCCCAAGTTGTAAATGAGCATGGGAAATGTGTGTGCATGGTGCTCTGAAATGCACTGGCCTCCTCATGGATGCCAGATCCATCATAAAGCTGACCAGTTTGAAAGAAGAATGAATGATCCATTCAGTTCATTTAGTTATTAACTGCTGTGTATATCTTAGTCTTAGATCCTTGTCATGCCGTACGGCACATAGGGTGTCAAGCGGCCCCCACGGGGCTCGGTTGACATTTTTGTAGCTAAGTGCATTCTACTGTGGTGAGGTCGCTAGCCCCACGCCCAACCCTCCCCTAACTCGGGACTCGGGTTCATGCACACACACACACACACACCTACGGGAAATTTAGGGTAGCCAATCCACCTAATGTGCATCTCTTTGGACTGTGGGAGGAAACCGGTGTACCCGGAGGAAACCCACGCGGACACTGGGAGAACATGCAAACTCCACACAGAAAGGCACCCGTGCCGAACCCGGGACTGTCTTACTGTGAGGCGACAGTGCTAACCACTTAGCCACCGTGCTGCCCGCTGTGTATATACATAAGCTTATTAAACCAGGCTTTCCATTCTAATGCCAAAACTGGCAAATTAAGAAGGCTGAAAACTTATGAACTAGCCACCTAATTGTCGTAGCTCGATCAAGTCCTTAGGACAGAAAGAGACATGTTTTAATTACATTTTTAGATGTTTAAAACTCCACCACCTCACAGATATAAATTTAATCCCTGAGTTATACACAAGCATTTAAAATGACTAAAAGAGTCTTTTTTCTCCCTTTCTTTTTTTTTCTGAAAAATTCCAATGGTTTGACATAAGACTCATCACATGCACATGAATGCATCAGTTCAGACATATGACAATCAGGATATCGAAGCATTAACACTGTAAAGCCAAACAATGCAGGCTCTGAGACTTCCACTACAGTAATGGAAAGTGATGGAAAATGGAAAAAACAAGTTTGCGCACCTGCAAGGGGATGGGATGTTTCCCTCTCTGAATTCCATTTATAATTTAGCCTGCATACAAAATGTATGGGGGGCGGCACGGTGGCTGAGTGGTTAGCACTGTCGCCTCACAGCAAGAAGGTCCTGGGTTTGAGCCCCGGGTTCGGCA
>JAQMCW010000015.1:14504384-14516070 GCA_030068335.1 Chrysichthys cranchii | reverse complement strand
ACACACACACACACACACACACACACACACACACACACACACACACACACACACACACACACACACACACAGAAAGGAAGGGAGAGAGAGAGAGAGAGAGAGAGAGAGAGAGAGAGAGAGGCACTGATTAGTGACAGAAATGGCAGTGGAACCTTAATTACAAACCCCCTTATCTTTTTTTCGTAAATCGCTCCTTTAATGTGTATAATTAGTGGTGTCTCAAATCATCTGGATTTGGTCTCTTGGGAGCCCACAGTCAATAGGCTCTTAATAAGAAAAAAGAAAGATGCAAAACACAAGGAGATATAAAAATTAATTATAAGTCTTTCAAGTTCTGTTTCTATAAAAGGTCATAAATATTTAATGAGTAGGATTTTGAAATACACAACTACACAATACACAATTTTGTAGACACTATCGATTCATCTAGGCTCATAAGACTGCATCTGAATATACCCTGCAATTTTCAGTCAGAGGATGGAACAAAAAAAACAGCTTATCAGTGCTGGACTCAGGGAGGGGTCAAACCCCTCTGAGATGATCAGCTCATCTCCCTGTCTATGTGGTTTCACAGGTAACTATGTGAACATTTCCAGGCTCTGTCATGTGGGTCACATGCCCTCAGATCCACTGAACATATGGAAATTGATCGTTCTTCTCTGACTTCAGAATAACAACAGGGGTGGCTGTGGTCTGCTCGGTGGTTCAGGTAATTTGCATCTTTCTTATGATGCTCATCACAACGTCATAACTCAAAACAAAACCACATTAAATGTGGTTTAAAATCTTTTAAAAGCATGTCTACTTCATTTCATGTTTCAGTACATTTCAATTGGAGTTCAGATACTACTTCTATAATTAAATATGGATCTGATGGAAGCTTAATAAATTAGTGTGTGGCTAGAGCCAAGTTGCAGTATGTTCATTGCAATACCAATTCTACCAATCATAATTACGTTGATGATATCTTGGTGTATTCTACAGGTGTACGTTCTTCAAGTGAGAAATGTATTGGTTTGATTACTTGAACAGAAGTTGTCCATGAAGGCAGAGAAATGGGAATTACTACTGTCTTTTTCCTAAAGCATGTTCTCACCCCTTAGGTTTTGTGCATAGAGGAGTGTGAAATGCAAGCTGTGGCTGCACCCCAGGACCATCGAGGAGCCTATATCTTCAATAGGGTCTTCTTCAGGAAATGAAGAACTTTTTCAGGAACTCTTTTACTCATCAAGAACACTTCGCATAAGGCTCTTCTGGTCACTAGCACCCAAAGTGGTGTTCATCCCCTTGAAACAGACATTACACTACAGCAACGTCAGTTCAATCCCATATTGCCTTTTGTGGTGAAAATGGTCTCCCTCTGAAGTGAGAGTCAAGGCAATCCTGTTCTGATGGTAAGGAGATCCACCAAACCTTTGCCCGGTTCCCTTCTTTTCCAAGAATTTCACATCCACCAGAGGAATTATGGAGTCAGCAACCAGGAACTCCTTCCCACTAGGCTGGCCCTGGTGGAGTGGCAGTATTGTCTGGAAAAAGCCAATTTAGGGTATACATGGACCATCATAACAAAGGCAGAAGACAAGCTGAAGTTAAAGACCAAAGCATCTCAATGGATACATGTTCATTGTAAATGAGTCCCAGGTCTTCAATCTCATTGTAAAGCTTTTGTTATTTACCATCAGCTTGTCTTTGCCTTCTTAGCCTGTAGCTCTGTGTTTAATTTTGGTCTTACTCATCTTGTTATGGTTGTTTTATTAAGTATTGTAAGTGTGCACACTCTTTTACAATTGTGGATGTGGATGTGTTCCGAATGAACTAATCACATGCAATCTCATGTTCAAAAGCACTTACAGCTTTCATCTGTGAAATTATTCTGATTAACTCCAAATAATTTCAGGTGTTTCTGGTGGAATTTCTTCACATCTCTTTCGTTTCATCCGACTGCTGAAGCCAAGATCCACCTTTGCTTACAAAGCCTGTATACTATCTTAAATATTGAAAGGTAACAATCAGGAGAAGAGCAACCCAAACATTAGATATGGAACTCTGTGAAGGTCATCATTAACAAGTGGAGAAACTGGAGCACCACAGTGACATCACCAACAACAAGACGGCCCTCCAAAATTTACAAAAGGACAAAAGAAAAACTTACCAAGGAGGCTTCCCAGAGAACTATAGCAACATTAAATGATCTGCAGGAACATCTGATCAATATTGTTTTTTTTCTGCATGTGACAATAATCTCTCATATTCTTCGCACATCTGGCCTGGTGGCTATGCAAATGATTACATAATTTGGCAGACACCCTTATCCACATTGATTTACTTATTTATACAGCTGAGCAGCTGAAGGTTAGGGGGTCTTGCTAAAGGGCCCAGCAGTAGCAGCTTGGCAGCGCTAGGATGTGAACTCACAACAATCAGCAGTCCAACAGCTTAACCACTGTGCTACCACAAACCCCAACTTAATTACCCCAAACCATATGACACAATGTATATATAATGGTCTGATGGCACCAGTTTCAAGAGGAACAATAATTCCATAATTCAAAAAGGTTTGTTTGGCTCAAAAAAGCAAATCCCCAAAAGAACACCATACCCAAGTTGAAGCATGGTGGTGGTAGTATCATGTTTTCAAGTTACAGTATCAAGTTACTATTTTTACAGGGGTGTGTAGACATTTTAAATCCACTGTATGTTTGTAAACTTACTGCTCACTTTATTAGGGACACCTGTGCATTCACGCAATTATCCAGTGAGCCAATCATATGGCAGCAGCACAATGCCTCAAACATCAGAATGGAGGAACAAATGTGATTGCAGTAACTTTGTATATGGCATGGTTGTTGGTACCAGACCTGATGGGTTAAGAATTAATTAATTGAGCAGCAGTTCTGTGAGAGAAAATGTCTTGTTGAGGAGAGTGGCTTGAATGGTTTGAGCTAGCAAGAAGATCACAATAACCACTATTTACAACTGTGGTTAGCAGAAAAGCATCTGAGAAAGCAAAACACATCAAACCTGGACAGAGATGGACTAAAACAGTTAAAGTTGGGACCCAACATTGGAGTCTACTCCTATCAGATAAGTAAACCTAAACTGGACAATTTAGTTTTACATTACATTACATTACATTACATTACCGTCATTTAGCAGGCGCTCTTATCCAGAGCAACTTACATCTATCTTATTACAAAAATATCAGTGTCCCCCTGGATGGGTTTTCATCATAAAGGGCACCTTACTTATCTACTTTCTGTAACTGCTTTATCCTGATCGCACACTCATTCACACACTGGGGCAATTTATCACAGCTGGTCCACATATCAGCATGCTTTTAAAAAGTCAGAGGAAACCAGTGAACTCAGATGAACCTCACCATTTTTTGCATTTTCTCCTTTATTTGGTCATTTCCCACATACCGGTCACACGACAAATACCAAAACATGTGCTTTCTCCAAGAGTCTGGAAGCCAGTCAATCAAATCCGCATAAGTTGTATCTATGTTTTTCCACATCCATAAGCTCTCAGACACTCAAAATTGGCTAGTGTCACTGTGATTGACAGGGAAGAGAAATTATGCCATCCATCCCCTCAAAGAAAATAGCCAATTTTCCTATCTTGGGCTCTTGTCCAAGGATGGCTGTGGCATCATTGTGACATCATTTTGTTGATAGGGTGAAAGGTTTCTGTTGTGCCACCAGGGGTAGAATTTTTCTTTTGAAGAAAGATTCAAAAGAAAACTAAGTATACAAGTTCTGGCAATTGAGACACAGCAGAGAGGTTTGTGAAGACCAGTTATTATGTGTCCATCAAAACCATCGAACAGCATGGCGATGTTTCAGCCAAGACCTGACTCTAACCTTCATGAATCAGTCTGTGGTATTTGATTGAATTCTTGGAGACTACATTAGCTGCAGTCCATTCGTTTTTAGAAAGGAGAAAGCTTCTGTCTGTCAAGCCAATCCTGGCTACCAATAATATCTCTTTGTTTTATTATTTTTTTTCAAGGATTCTGACAAGTAGGGCAACTTTGCACATGAAAGAGTGATAGGTGTGATGAAGTGTGAAGAGAGCTACACAGAATGGTGTGAATAACTTTGGGCCTGATGAGAAATCAATCTCTTTCTATCTCTATAAAAATTTCTAGCGTGGGAGATTTGTCCATCGCAGATGATAGACAAAACACACCAAAGAAGTCCATTAATTCTAAATGAGGAACAGCACAGAGTGGCTCATTGGGCTTATCTCATCCTTTTAGCTCACATTTAGCTGGCATTCACTAACCCTAAAAGCTGAAACATGCAAACATACACACGTTCGTCTCACTATCCTTTTAAGGACCTTCCAACATCGTAATTATTAATGCAGCTAATTAACACTATGCTGGTATCCCAGCAAATCTAAGCCTTGCCTTAACCAAAAAAAACCCAAAAACCCTTATGCTCTTTAAAAAAGCATTTTTTTCTTGGAGACCAGCCGAATGTTAACTGATATTCTTGTCACTGTGGTTATACCATCCTTTAGTCCACGCAAAGATATAAAAGCACACACACATACACACACACACACACACACACACACACACACACACACACACACACACACACACTGAAAGCACTTCTGAAAAGCTCATCCCAACCTCTCAGGGTAAAATAGCTCACATCACTCCAGAGCACAAGGCGCTTTTCCACATAAATATTAAATGTATTGCTCAAAACGCCACATTTCCATGTTGATGATGTTGTAATATTGTGTACAGTTTGGCCTAGGGACACACTTGAGTGCATAGCTGTGGTGGGATGTGGGATGTTTTGGGGAAGGAAGTGAATACAAATGGTGAGTGCAGTGAGAGACTAAAAGAGTCTAAAAGTCAGCTGATATTGCACTTAGGTCAAAGATTTCCAAGGCGACCACTTCCACATATAAGTCGAGTTTTTACTGTTTGAATGTTGGATCTGTACATCCTCCTATTCTTGCCCGTACACATTTCAGTGATAATGTAAAATGCTTGAATTAAAATAATTTGGTCCGACTCTACATTGTACATGTTATTACACTTTCGACTGATTGTATTATGTATTTCATATCTGATATTTGAACTGATATATTACTAGTAACTAACTAGCATGAGATGCGCATGTCACACTCATTGTTCATGCTTTCATTTTCCATTTTAACAAATGTTTGAATCCACAAAAAGCTATGTCAGAGGTAAGTAAAATGCAAGTCAATGGGCAATAGCTTTACATATAAGTTGTGCACATCAGTGAAATGAATAAACTCAATAGAAATCCTTTGAAATCACAACCACACTATCAGTACACTATGACTTCTTGTACCAGTGTTTGCTATTTGGTAATGATATTCATGATTAACCAGAAAAGGGATGTGTACGCTGTTTGTTCATTGTCTCATGTCACATTGTGTTATAATTACAGCTGACTCAACTTTGTCTGTTCCCAGCCTCATTGTTCCATTGACATGGTCGTCCATTATTGAATTATTCTGCTTGATAAAAATAGAGTGAACACCAACAGAGAATGGACACTTCCATGATGTGTCTGCTGTGAATGTGGGGTAAGCTGGCAAGATAGATCTGTTGCTGATTGCTCATTTGGATGTATATTGTGTTAAGCAATAAAAGGGGTCTCAACTTTAATTAGATTTCAAACATGGACATTGCACTGTCTTTAATGAATGGCAGTTTATTCACATATATCATGCTGTAGCTTGCTATGTTGTGCATGAATATCAGCTAATATTTACCAGGCTATGCTGTAGTTGGTGTTTTCAAAAGCATTAAGCACCTGCCCCACTCTGCACAACTCTGATTCATTCTTGACTAGAATTGCTTTTATCAGCATTCAACTATTTTAACTCTGAACAAACTGCAAGAAACAAGTAATGCAGCCTTTCTAGACCAAAGTCGGTAAGTTGTAAGAATAATGTGGTTACCATAACAGGAGCTGCTTTCTGTCGGTACAGAGTGATGCAGTCATGTGGCTTGGATGTTTCACAGACAGCAATATTGCTGCGGGTGACTGGCAGGATGAGACTGTAATCAGATGGACCACAGATTGAGACTCCTTTTGTGAATGTCGGATGCATGTGCTGTTCAAAGTCTGAACCACATGCCACATGGTTATTCCACTCTCTGTCACATAGCAACAATGCCGTATCCATAGAAACAGCTTTAAACTTAAAATAAAGTGTATCTATAATCTGTTTCTGTAACTGTTTTACTTTAAGATCGAGGCTACCAATCTCTAGCACTAGACCATGTGAGAAAATGCCACCTTTCAATATAACCCTCTTTTGAAACATTATTTTGTCAGTTCTACACATATAAAAGCTGCATCGCAATATACTGTATATTCCTAAGTAATTTTTCCTATTTAAATATTTTTTTTGATAAACTACATTTTTAAATGACAACTTATCATTTGAATCTCTCCGCAATTGTTCCAAATAAAACACCGCCAGTCTTTGTTTCTCATAATAATCTCGTGGTTTATTTGATCATTGGCATGGTTTGCTCATTACTCACTCCTAGATCAGTACTAAAACTCATTTGGCGAAATTGCATTGTCTTGCAAATTGAATTATTACTTTTCCTTTTGGATGTACGTGTAATTTGTCTTTATTTTAATATCAGAAACATAATTATTGAAAATCTTTGGGATATGCAGTACATGCCATTATACTTACTACTCAGCATAAGTAATCAGTTCATATATTAATACAAATTACATTTTTTGGATGTATAATCTTTTAATAGAGCTACTTCCGCAATCAGATTCAGCTATCTACAGAGTAATCAACAGTATTAATGAGGTGCTCACACTAGGCACAAGGTAAAATTACAAACATGTTCAGCTGTGAGTAAATTATTGAATTATTGCCTGCCACCCCATACATCCTCACAGTACCTCTAGATTGATTTAGTGTTTTGGTGTCTCGGTCGCTCGCTCGCTCGCTCTCTCTCTCAAAGCCCCGACCCCCACTGGTGATAACCTGAATAAGCTTGTGAATGTGTTTGAGCTAAGGGCAACACCATGACATCTAACTACTACAGCCAGGTTTAAAAAAATGTTTAAAACAGGAGTACCTAAGGAAGGTATTTTAAGCCATCTTAAGCCAAACTTTACAAAATGCCATGAATGTAATCAATTTCAAAAACAATCCGTAACAATCTGGCAACATCCTAGGCTGTAGATCATCCAATGTAACATGAAACTGGCATCTGCATTAAACTCTTTCAAACAATCCTTTCCGTTTTCATATAGTTATTCCATATGGAACAAACCCGACCTGGCCTTGCTCAACGCTCCTTCTCTAAATGATATTGGGCTGTATTCATAATGCCAAAAAAAGGATATGATCTAATCTTTAAAAATAAAATAAAAATAATATTATTTAAAATGTGAGAAGTTCAGTGCCACTCTCTGACTATTGTAAATCTCAGACTCAGGAGGAGGAATGTGGATTATCACGCCACCAGTTATAATCTCATTTTAGACCCTCAGACATTTGTTCCTGTGATCTCATCAATGGTAATGCAAGCTGAATACATATATTCTCATGCTCATCCTAAAACTAACCCTTACCTAACCCTTGCCTCTACCCCTACCCCAACACCTACTCTACCCCTATACAACCTCTACCCCATACCTATCTGGCCCCCCAGAGAACATCAGTGAGGGTATCTTCTTCCTGTCCTCCCAGCTCCCTACAAGGGGACTTGCAACAGTACCACAGACAGATAAACCTGGCCACCTTCTTTGAGAATGAGTATTCCTGGGAAACACTGGCCTTCACACCGAGATCCAACTGGGAGTCGCCAAAAAACCAGGTACCACGCATTATTCATAACCTAATTGAAAAAGACAGACAAGCCATATGAAACATAAACCCCTCAATTACATAAAAACCAGAGCAATATTACAGAGGGAAAAGAAGTAGCTAAAAACAAACAGATATTCATCAAACCAGCAGATAAAGGTATATATTTATATACTGCAAAAGGGATAGGTCAAATCATCCAAACCTCATTAGAACAAAAGAAAATAATGAAAAACAGAGCGTATACTTAAGGAGCTCAGAGACGCTGAGCCCACATATATTTTACTTGCTACCTAAGGTTCATAGAAAAAAAAACCCAGAAGTGTGGATAGTAGCATTTGAATACCACCAGGCTGTCCCATAATATTGGATTGCAATAATCCTGCAATGTAAAAAAAAAAAAAAAAAAAGAAGAAAAATCACCTTAGATTTACCAGCAGCTTGGGTTGCCTGTAAAGTACTGTAAAGTATTGTAAAATTTACAGGTAACAACTGTAATATCTATTTACAGTAAAATACTGTAATATCTTAATTTTTCATATAAACAAAACATAAGTCAGCACAGCTGACTTAGCTGATGCAGGATATAGCAGAGCTTTTGCACAACCACGCTAGTTCTGGGATTGGAACATCCCACCTTCTGAACTGCATGCAACACCTTAGCCATTGAGCCACTCCAATAACACTGCAATAAGCCTGCACTGATTCCACTGCTTCTAACACTGATTTAACTCCAGTGAGAGATTGTGTTGTATCAAGGTGTAAGGTGCTTATGGTGCTTGTGGTGGCTCAGTGCTTACAGCATTGTGTTGCATGTAAACTGGTCATGTATTCAAATCCCAGCACTGTCAGGCTACTTTAATTGGATCCCTGAATAACACTCTTCAGCTCTGTTGTATCTTGCACTGGAAAAGGCAATGTATCATTTAAAACTATGTAAGATATTAGAGTACTTGTTTACTGTAAATTTTAAAGTTCTTTACTGGCAACCCAATCTGCCGGTAAGTTAGCGAAATCTGCAGTAATTTTTTACAGTGTACAGAATAGCAAGGTATATAGACTACTACTTAAACCCAATATCTACCAAATATAAAAGTTATAATAAAGACACATATGACTTAGTAGCAAGGATTACAGTGGCTCAGGAGGCAATGCTTTTTACAACAGTTATAGTTATATGCCAACATAGACACTAGGGTATTCTTAGCAGCAGTCAACAAATGTTTACAAAAATACCAAGCCAAAAAACAATCAGACCAGGAACTATTGAAACTATTAGAAATTAGCCTAACAAAGAACGACTTTTAATTTGATGGACAGGCCTATTTGGAAGTCTGAGGGTAATTTACATGGCAGAGAGGGAAGTGTGAAAAGGAACCAGCACATGACTTCAGATACTTAGATGACTTTTCTAGCACGTGGACACATGGTTTAGAAGAATTCACCAAATTCATACTTATACTAAACACACACTGCAAATGACATGCACATAGACTTTATGGATATTACAACCTACAAAGGCATCGATTTCCAAACCACACACACCTTGAATACTAAGGTGTACTTCAAAGACACAGATTACTCACTACTCCACAAAACCAGTCTCCACCCGAAGCATACCTTCAGGAGAGGAGACGATTCCACAGAGTATTCACAGAAAAAACAGGACTTTGAAGAGGCCACCAGGATTCTCTTCAAAGCACTGGCAAAAAGAAATGACTACAGATCATGTTTAAGGAACATCAAAAAATGCTTTCCTGAACAGAAACAGAGGGACAACAGACAAATGATTCCACTGATCAGCACATACTCTGGTTTTAAACCAGCTGCTAATCTTAAGATCAAACAAAACTTCACAGAACAGTTGGCCAATACAGACCTACTAACCCATTACATTTAAATCTCCGCTTCCTAAAGAAACAAAAATCTAAAGGACTACCTGATAAAAAGCAAACTAACACCTTTAATATGGTCCCAAAACAAGGCCAGGGTACTTTAGACAAGTGACAATAATGAACATTCTCACAGGTACAGGTTACACCATAGAACAAAAATTAACAGAAGACTCAGCAAACTGCATTTATGGCATATATTGTAAGAAATGTAATTTATATGTGGGTGGAACAGGGGACTTGGTTAGAACCAGATCAGCACAATTCAATTCAATTTTATCTGTATAGCGCTTTTAACAACAGAACATTGTCGCAAAGCAGCTTTACAATACATAATGTCCAATTAAAGACTTATTAATCAATAAACATATCCATAAGTGCATATAAATATAAATATATAGATATATCCCTATCCCTAATGAGCAAGCCTGTGGCGACGGTGGCAAGGAAAAACTCCCTCAGATGACAAGAGGAAGAAACCTTGAGAGGAACCAGACTCAAAAGGGAACCCATCCTTATTTGGTTGACAGCTAATGCCTTTATAACAAGCCACATCTACATCCATGTGTTATGTGGTCAGTTTAGTTGTAGAATAGCAGTTCACTGTGGTTTAAGAATAGTCCGTTCAGCTTCAGCTGATCACCAATGAAGCCGCACAACACTGATACAACATAAGGAACCACACACAAACAAAAAAAAAAACCAGACACATGTGGTGGCTCACTTCTAAGAACATGGCCTAGAGTCTCTCCCCGCCAAAGGCATCGAGACTAATACCAACTGGAGCGAAGAGGAAATGAGGAGGAAGGAGAGAGAGTGGATAAAATACTGGACTCTAAACATCTGTATGGCCTCAGCCAGAAGGAGTGAGGAGACAAAACAAACAGCAGAAAAAGGGATGTCACTGTAACTTTGATGGACAGTGCGCTACTCCTTCAACAGAAAACCAGGGCATTAAGCCCAGGGCAGCCTCAGGGAGGGAGGTCTTCCCCTAACCTAACCCTAGACTTGCCTATTAAGGAAAACTGAACATTTGTAGTTAGCCAAACGTCATAGACACAGAAGCACAGAAATCTAATTTATCTGATATTTGTACGTAAGATGTAATTAAAATAAAAGCTACATAATTAAAACACATTATACTCTTTATCTTTGACTTATCTTTATCACAGTTGGGTTGGAGATGGATACAAGTGTAGAGTAATTTATTAAAAGTAAAACACTCAAGAATAAATAATGGGACAATGCAAAAAACATATTGCACACAAAACAAACTAGACAATTATAGAATATAGTACATGAATATGGATGGATATGACAATCAACAATAACGTTACTTACAACAGATGCTGAAAATGTGTGTAATACTTGTGCACATTGTGTCTAAACATGGTTCAGGTGTACGTGATCATGCGACTCATGAAATTACCAAAACATTTTCAACAATTCCATTTAATAGATAAATTACTGCAATATTTTATTCTGGATTTTAGCTTTAAGAATAAAGCTAAGACTGTACTGTTCTTGCAGTAGGGCTGTCAAATCATTGTACTCACAAAGCCAGAAAAAATAGAGATTGAATTGGTTAAGCTTGAAATGCCACTGTTAGACTGACAACATGCATTTTTATTGCTACAAGGAAAAACAACTTTGTGAGTGAGATTGAAAAATAGTAGCGTACACATTTCTCATGTGGTATATAGAGGTTAAGGGACTGTCAGAGACAGACATTGCTGACATTTAGATGTCGGAGTTTTTCTAGTGTTTCTGGGATTGGAGTAGTAGAGTTCATATTTAAGTTTAAAAAAAAAACTTTCAGCTTTATGTCATGCCTCCTTCAAGGACAGATAAAGATATGAAAACGTTCCAGCTTATATACACTGCTCACAAAAATTAAAGGAACACTTTAAAGAAACACATTAGATACATCAGATCTCAATATGAAGTTG
>JAQMCW010000015.1:14469648-14480042 GCA_030068335.1 Chrysichthys cranchii | reverse complement strand
ATAATCACCTAATCACTTAATAAAATATCACCTTAATAAAACCTTTATTAATATTATTATTATATATAATCTTTATTTAGGTGTATCCATATAAATGGCCCACCCTGTACAACTAAATGACCTTACACCTAGTGGTCAAAAAGTGGAATTACAACAAGAAAAGTAAATAAAGGAAACAATCATGCTTGCTTCCCATGCTTGTTCCATACATGTTTTGTTTATGCAGACAGGAAAGTTAATAATATTACATCTCTGTTCCTCTGACACACTGAGCCAATGGTGACAGAAAACACACTGTTGTGTTTAAAGTTCCATTTCTTGTTTTTTTTTAAACAACAATTTTAAACAAAATGTACATCATTTTAGTTCATAGTTTTTTTTTTTTATCCCTGACTAGAAATGATGTGGTTAATCTACTATTATCCAGCTAGCTACATAAGCAACTAGTTTGTTAATGTGTCTTTATCGTGCAATTATTAGCAATCAGAAACAAATCACAAAAAATTAAAATGTCTGTTCTTAATAAAGCGATGATTGGCAAAACTGAAAGTCATGGATGTTAGCATATCGTTGCCTCTCAAGGTATTATTATGGGGTTGCTCTAAAATTTCACTAGACATTAGCCTATAAACTTATTACGTCAAGTGTGTTAGGTTCTCGACTTAATTTTGCCTGAGGCTGTCTTTATGAATATTGCCCTGCCTCACCAAAATTTATACTCACAAGCTGATTCTGTGGCTAGCATAGATACAGTGCTGTTTAATATATAATTATTTCAGTGATCTCAAACAAAAGGTATAAAAGTGAGAGAGTTATGGCAGGGACTCGGCTCAGCTAGTTAGTGATCTATGAGCTGAAGCGCACAGTAGCATGAGAGTTGCTGCTTGGGAAATGTATCTGTTACAGCAGGGTGAGCTGTGTTCACCTAAACTGAGAAGTAGGAAGCTACATAGTGGGGAAAAACATGTACACCTCCATGAAAGCATGTGTTTTGTTAGCTAGTCAGCTAACATTACAGACCACGAATTTATGAAAACAGTGGAAAAAACTATATGGTCAGTGTTATAGGCTTAACCAATAAAAGCGCTCATGTTAAATAACCTACAGGAAATACTACTATAAATTCAGTTAATGTAGTAAAGATTATTTACCATTTACAGTGTATGCTGATATGATGTCATATGCTGAAGGAGGAGGCATTTCCGTCTTTGTAAGTAGGAATTCCAAGTTGAAAGGGTGTTGTCTTTGGGGGTTTTTCTCCATAGTTAGAGTTGAGCACAGGATAAATTCCCCTGGTGCCCCTATCAGTGGATCACTGAACAGCATTGTGGGTAATGTAGGTAAGGGAACCAAAGTAAATAGGTCAGAATGTCAATTCAGAAATTCATTTCAAGATAAATCTTGTACACCAGTGAAGATCTCCTGTTCATTATGAAGATTAATATGTGTCAGGGGTTGTAGAGGAGGCAGATGTATTTCAATACAAGTGAAAAGACAAGAAACACAAATACCAAGAAACAAAACAAGGATTAGCATAGCAGGGCAACACCATAAACATGCCATGAATTATGCTACAATGCTACAATGAACACAGACAGCAAAAGACAAAGACAAAAACTAAACCTGGAATGTTGTACAAGATGTGACTTAAATACTAGTGCTTATTAAACAAACATGAATCAGGTGCCAGAAGTTGTGTACCGTGAATATCATGATCATGTGCTTTGACTGAAGGAAGTCATAACCCTGATAATATGTAAGTCATTTGTGTAACCATTAGAGAAAGTGTTGAAAGTACTAATAATGATATTTTTATCTAGTTATACTCTTTGAACGTTAATGCTTTTTGATCCATACTTTTGATCTTTTAATGGCCGTTTGCATCCAGAAGATGATTCTGACTTTTGACTTTAAGTCGTAATGACCAACTCGTTTGCATGGCGTAAAAAGCTCATTTCCAAGGAAGTGATGTAGTCTGATTATAAGGAACCTTTCTTTAATATACTGTATGAGTCTTGAATTTCATTATTGTAATATTCAACTAATTGTTTTTTGGACCTTTATGTCCAGTGTAACTGAGTGCAGTCTACCATAGACATAATTATCTCCCCCGATTCTCAGTTTTCGTGGATCATGGGTTGTCTTGATATGGTGGGAAAATTGTGCACTGGCCTGCAGTTACTACATACTCAATTATTCCTTTATGCTTGACAGCTTGCCTATACAAGCTCATTTTTACTTAAATTTTTTTTCTTTAGTCTACTCTCAACTTTTGTAGTTTAATCACAAAGAAACATTAATAAGGGTAATTAAGTGAGTTAGACTTGCACTGCAGGAGCTAAGTAAACAAATTATATATCTCATTATTCTCAATCTATGTATGCTTCTAATCCGTTAACTTTTCCCCCCATAATATTTTAGCCCCTAGTGAAAGATCAATCAATGACTATCACATTTAAATACATTAATGGCAGTTCATGGCAGGCAAGGGGGTTTAAGGTTTATATGGCTTCTGCAGGATTGCAGGGGCTACAAATCCATTACTTCACCTTTTGCTCAGTGTTAGTGTTCACCGCTCACACAGTGCTTAACCATTCTTTGGTAGTTTGGGGTCCATTTTAATCCATCTTGTCAGCTAAAGTGCACTCCTCTCTTCACAAAGGTCACTGACACCCTCAAATAATGCTCAATATTTTTCTATCCCCTCCTAAGCTCACATTCGTTTCGCCACATGTCCCCGGTCGTCTTTCAATATCCTGGTCCTGTATGTCCTGCACTACTCCGTTGCTTAGATGCATGTTGTGGGCAGCTGATTGTGAAATCCATTCAAACACTCTGTCAGCTTCCACAACACTCTCACAATGCAATTTTCTCCCCACCACAGACCAGCATAATCTCAATTCCTGGAAGTACTTTGACATAATGGAGTGTATCCACAGAGAAAGCAAAGGGCCTACTGGCTTGTGTCTGCTGTCATCCCATGGTGATGAATGATAACGGGGTAAAAGTGTCATGTAAGGTGTGTGGCTGGTGGCTAAAACCTTATATAGTCCTTTTGTAATGCATGTTGTGGTCCAGTGTGAGTAAAACCTCATGATTTGTAGCTGCAAAGCATGAAAGCAAAATAGTGTGTGTGTGTGTGTGTGTGTGTGTGTGTGAGAGAGAGAGAGAGAGAGAGAGAGAGAGAGAGCATATTTTCAGAATACTGGTTCAATAAGCTTCATTTTTGATGGTTTATTTTTGTATCATGTCAACAGCAACAGTGCGAGTTTGTGTACAAAGAGAGCCTTGGAAATCTTAACTAGAATCTTCTTTTTATAATATTTAAATGAGAAATATATAATTCATAATATGAAAGATCATTCACCCTCATTCTGACACCAGGATTTCTGTAACCATTCACCAGCAGTACCGTGTTATAGTGAAAAAATGCATGCTTTTCTGTCAAAACTGGAGTAACCCGCTTGGAGAGTGTTCATTAAAGTGCTTTAAAACAATGTTTAAGATTAAAATTTCTCAGTTGTATTAAAGGATCACTCAGGTGCCAATTTTTGCCAGAATCGATGATTTGAACAATTTAATCTAGTACATCTTATTGGCCATAGGACAAAACTAACCCTGGTGACTTTATACCTGAGTTGATATGACGGGTCACGTATTGAGAACAAAAAATTAACCAAAACAATTTGAAAAAACAAATTCTGGAATGTATGATTTCAACAGGTAGCTGAACCATTTTGCAAGTCTTAAGCCAGACTGCTCTAGTTTTAGTTCAATTTCATCAGTGATGTGAACAGTTTGTATACATTTTCTCAGTGACCACAATCAATGATCTTATTTCTTCTTTTTCAAATACTTTTGTTTTTGATAAATAAAAATGACAGCACAGTTATAAATTGTATATCATTGCCACCTCACATGCTCCAGGGTTAAGGGGTTTCTCCTAAGTTGGCTAGATAAGTACAACTTTTAGCCTTTAAATTCTTAGTGAACATAGCTTGAGCAACATAAGCTTCCATTTTTGTATCCGTTACTTAATGTCTGTGTATAGAAGGTGCAAGTAAGTCCTGAAAAATCACCGATGCCAAGCTTTGTTCCACATAATAAGATGATTGAGTTTTTCTCTCAAAATTTCAGATTTTCAGAATTTTTTGTTACTAATATGTAAGTATAACACAGTGATTGTTAGGTTAAAGTAAAGAAAGTCAGTTTAATTTGGTATGTGCCATGTGATGTAAAAACATGATGTTTCAGTTTCTTGGACAATTTGTGTTGTTGCACAAGGGTGTACACAAAAGGTCTACCAGTGATGCTAACAGTGGCATTTGTCTCAGTTACTGCTGTTTCTCAACATGCTGACCAAAGAGTCACCAATGCCTAAAAAATGGAAGATAGTTTAAACACAAGGTGTGTTAATTAATAAATAAATAAATAAATAAATAACCTGACAGAATCCACTGCACTGGATACCAGAAGAATATTTTCAATCATGAATATAGATGAAGAAAAAACACAGAACTGATTGAACATATAGGCAGATATGTGTCAAGAGCCAGAAAAAAAGATGAATGCACAGTTTAACATAACGTGGTTTACTACCACGACTCCTACACACCACTGGTAAAGTCCAATTATACAAATGATGCCAGAAGAAAACTGTGGAGGGAAAAAAATCATAAAACAAAGCATATCATTTGTGAAACATGGTGGTGGTGGTGGTAGTAGTGGTGGTATGCCTTTGTCCTTTAGGGTTTTTTTTATTGGTGAAGAATTCTAAGTGGTTAAGAAGCCTCTTAACTAATCTGATCTTACTACTACCACAAAGCTCAGTTGATGGCACTCCACTTTTTTTGCAGCAGGAAATGACCCAAAGCAATTATGCAGTTATCAGAATCAATCAGGGGAACATCCTTATCTGGCCTAGACAACCGTTTATAATATTTAATTACATATAACATATTTACTGGATGCAAAGTGTATTTAAAATGTTCCTAACTGTATTGGAATCATATCATATTATTATCTTACTATATTTTACATCGTGATGTATCTTTAAGGGTAAATATAAATTAATCAATCTGGTTGCATTACTCAACCGGAGACACATACTAATAACAGCAGCTATAGCTGGGGATGTTTGAACAAACACAATGTACACAGCAGCACACAGCATACATATTCTGCGAGTGATTCATCCAGAAATCAGCCTGAAACAGAAGCAGAACTGTGGCAAAGGTTAAGCTCAGTGCAGATACAGAGACGAATCCAGCCACTGAGAATATCAACTGCTTCTTTATCTTTGGTGGGCCAAGATAAGGCCTGCGAACGCAATTATAGCCCTGAAGAGATGCTTTTTTTTTTTTCAATATATTCCGCGATTTATTAAATCCACCCACAATATCTAAAAAATGTGTACTTTCCTCTCTGCCTGAGATGGTACAAGCAAAGGTCTTAGGAGCTGATTTGGTTACATGCATATTCAGGCCTGAACATTTTAACATTTGAAACTCATTTTGACATGTGTTGTGTGTACAAAGCATAAACCTAAGAGAAGATATTGCCCAAGAGATGTTAGTGTGTAGCCTGAGGTGCAGCTCAAAAATATATCTTCTTGTATATTCACCATGTCAAAGCTCTAGAGGGGTTCTGAAGGACTGAAGCACTTTTCAACAGAGTACAAAGGCACCAAGTGGATTTTTTTTTTTCTTGAAGTTTCCCTTTTTGTTTCCTGATATGGTTGTCCTGCTTCAGTCTAATATGTAAGGTCATACGGAGGTTACATTGGAACAATTTCCTTTATGACTTGCTGACTGAATTTACTCCTTGAATGATTGCATCCATATTGAAAATTCATAAAATAAAAGAAGGGCAGAAGGGCGTATATTCATTTGCTTTATTTCAACAGCTGCTTTTTGCAGTCCACAAGAAAGTCCCCAAAATGACAAGCAATGGAGGCTCAGTTCAGTATAAGAATCTGAACAAGTGCACTTACAGGAACAGAAGAGATGTTCAGATGAGCACACATTCCAGCATGCAGAGAAAGCACAAAGTCCTCCAGCGAAATCTCCCAGAGGATCCGTTCAAGGGGAAAGAGCCTTGGCGAGTGGGAGAGCAGAGAGCAGAAGTCATGGAAAAGAAGAAATAAAAGATCCAGGATGTGAACAAAGCAGTGGAGCTGGATAGGTGGGAGGCAACAGCTCAGAGCAAGAGATGCGTGGGAAGGGGTGGACCAGGGCTGCCAAGCATTCTCACCAGGAAGCAGGAAAACAGTGTCCACATGGAGAGTTACACGCTCAAATGTGGCAGCCAGAAACAGTGCATTAGCATTGAAAACGGTTTGGATAGGAACATCTACTGGAGGTCAATGAGCTAAGAGTGTGTCAGAAGGTCTACAAGGATATTGTTTACTAAAAGCCATGGTAGTAGAGAGTTAGATAATCTGTTGTGGAATATGCCGTATTAGAACATGGCAGGCAAAGGCTCTAAATTTTGCATAAAATAACTAGCACTGTCACGTCACTGCAAGAAGATTCTGGGATCAAACCTGCTGACTGACTGGGGCCTTTCTGTGTAGAGTTTGCATGTTCTCCCCATGGTGTCTGCTTTCCTCTGGGGGCCCCGGTTTCCTCCCACAGTCCAAAGACATGCACAATGGGTCAACTGGCTACACCATAGGTGTAAATGTGAGTACGAATGGTTGTTCATTGTGTTAGTCCTGCAATAGATTGGCAACCTTCCTAGGGTGTGCCCTGCCTCTGGTCTGAAGTCATCTCCAGTTTCCCTGTGATCCTTAAAGAATAATGCAGTATAGATAATGAATAGATAAAATAACATAGATATCTCTGTAGGTATATAATGATTTGATCTGATTTTTCCCTGTTGCCCAACACAGGCTTTATGCATTTATGACCCTTATTAGAACATGCAAAAAACATAGCTAGTGCATAACTATAGTATGCATGAAATACTCTTAAAATAAGTTTCAGCACACCAAGTCCACATCTAATATTCACATGTGAATCTCATGTGGGAATACCACAATAGTACAGGAGGTGTTTCCACCTCCCAGCTCCTGGGTTTAATATTGAACTCAGCTTACTGTTTGTGAGAATTTCATGATCTCACTATGTCCATGTCGGTTTCCGCCAGGCTCTCCGGTTGCCTTCCATCTCCCAAAAATATGCCGGAAGATTGATTGGCTATGTTAAATTGCCAGTAGGTGTAAATAATTGTGCACAGTACCCTGACTGGTGTCCCACTCACACTGTGTTTTTGCTCCATACCCAGTGTTCCTGGGATAGACTCCAGATCCACTACAACACTGGCGAGGATAAAGCATATGCTCAGGTTTAAATGAATATAGGGTCTATAAGGGTCTAACATTACTTGATTTTTTAATCCTGCAGAGAAACAACAAATCTAGTCAATGAGAAGGCCTTCAATGACCACTTTACTTTTACAAACACAATGGTATATTGAACAGATTAAATTGTTAAAACACTAATGTTTCTTAAAATATTTTTACACCAAGCATTCATTTCAGTAACTTTTGTTTGCACCATTTTGGTAAGCAGCAGTAAGTGTAAATGACCTAGAGCATGTTTGAGGTGGCAGCATGAGCAATGAGATGCATTCAGAGTCCATCTGTGAGTGGAACAGTATGAGGTGGGAAGATATGCTGGTTGTTTCAAACAAAATCTCAATTCTGTGAGTCGAAAGCAATTGCAGAGGATAAGCCCTTGAGCAATGTTGTGATCTCACTGCTGCAGAGAGAGATAGGAAGAGAGTGAGAGCTCTCGACTAGCAATGAACTCCTCTTTTCATTGCCTATGCTTTACTGATGCCCTCAGATACATGTGGTGATGCAGAGAGAAGGCACGAAGTACAATAGTCACATAAACCACAGCCTGTTCTCACTGATATGCTTAGGCAAATGCTGCTACAGTATGAGAAACAACACAGTGTTTCAGGATGAGCTACTTTCCACAGGTGACTAGGGCTCGGAACAGGCCCTCAGATCGGACCTAATATCTTTTATCCTTGTTTCATCCAGAGTAATGCACCCAGCTGCACCTACAAGGACTTGGACGGTTCTAACATATGATTTATTTCAACAGATTCCACGAACATCACACAGCACACAAATCAGGATGTTCATGCACATCTTGTGGACATAGTTTATGTCCGATGTACTTGCATGTGCAATGCACATTTTTATCTATCATTTTCCCCTGCACTGTATAATCCTACACTTTATGTCTTATATATTTTACATGCTTTCTAAATGTGTTTTGTGATGTTTGCACATTTGGGTAATTTGCAAATAAGACTTGTACTGCAAGATTTATACACTGTATAACTCCCAGTATGTGACAAACAAAGAAATCGAACTATCGTCCGAAAGCCAAGTCCCCATATGAGGACCTTGTTTGTGGAGTGCATGAAATACAACAATTGTAAATGTAATATGTAAATCCTGGATGGACTCTGAAGGCCTGAAGGGTTTCCAGTGTACAGACACTTATCAAATGGTGTATCATTTCTGTAAGCCGTCCAAGTGTTGGAAAGGCATTTCACAGGGGAAAAAGTCAACTTATGAAACTGAAGCACCTCCGCCCACTTCCACACCAATTGGCAGGTAGCAATGTGTAAATGATTGGGGGTGCGGTTGTGGTAACTGGTGGGAGCTTCGACCCTATGTGTCTGACACCCTTCTTTAAATGTGTTAATCACAGTCACAGGCAGTAGTGAATCTATCAGTCTAAACGCATTTTCTGTTACAAGGTGGCAGCGTTTTTCCTTTTTACCTCAAGTAGCTTGTATTTTCTCAACCAAGTGACACAGTGAGTTCTATACTCTACACTGTGTGTTCTATACTCTACACAGTGAGTTTTATACTCTACATTGTGTGTTCTATACTCTACACAGTGAGTTCTATACTCTACACTGTGTGTTATATACTCTACACAGTGAGTTCTATACTCTACACAGTGAGTTCTATACTCTACACTGTGTGTTCTATACTCTACACAGTGAGTTCTATACTCTACACCAGTGTTTCTCAACCTATAGAACAACCTATATAACAACCTATAGTTCTATACTCTACACTGTGTGTTCTATACTCTGCACAGTGAGTTCTATACTCTACACCAGTGTTTCTCAACCTCTATACTCTACACTGTGTGTTCTATACTCTGCACAGTGAGTTCTATACTCTACACCAGTGTTTCTCAACCTCTATACTCTACACTGTGTGTTCTATACTCTACACAGTGAGTTCTATACTCTACACCAGTGTTTCTCAACCTTTTCTAGCTTGCGGCACCCTTTCCATGAATCAAAAATCTCAAGGCACCCCAAACGTAAAATTTCGTGCGACCGGGGGGGTTGTGGTGGTGAGCCGTTTCTGCGGCACCCCTGAGGACATCAGACAGCACCCCAGGTTGAGAAACACTGCTCTACACTGTGTGACATGGTTGAGAAACACTGCTCTACACTGTGTGTTCTATACTCTACACAGTGAGTACTATACTCTACACTGTGTGTTCTATACTCTACACTGTGTTCTATATTCTACACTGTGTGTTCTATACTCTACACTGTTTTCTATATTCTACACTGTGTTTTATACTCTACACTGTGAGTTCTATACTCTTTACTGTGAGTTCTATACTCTACACTGTGTGTTCTATACTCTACACAGTGAGTTCTATACTCTACACTGTGTGCTCTATACTCTTTACTGTGAGTTCTATACTCTACACTGTGTGTTCTATACTCTACACAGTGAGTTCTATACTCTACACTGTGTCTTCTATACTCTACACTGTGTGTTCTATACTCTTTACTGTATTTTCTATATTCTACACTGTGTTTTATATTCTACACAGTGAGTTTTATACTCTACACAGTGAGTTCTATACTCCACACTGTGTGATCTATATTCTACACTGTGTTCTATACTCTTTACTGTGTGTTCTATACTCTACACTGTGTGATCTATATTCTACACTGTGTGTTCTATACTCTACACTGTGTGTTCTATACTCTACACTGTGTATTCTATACTCTACACAGTGAGTTCTATACTCTACACTGTGTATTCTATTCTCTACACAGTGAGTTCTATACTCTACACTGTTCTATACTCTTCACTGTGCGTTCTATACTCTACACTGTGTGTTCTATACTCTACACTGTGTGTTCTATACTCTACACTGTGTATTCTATATTCTTCAGTGTGAGTTCTATATGCTACACTGTGTGTTCTATACTCTACACTGTGAGTTCTATACTCTTCACTGTGTGTTTTATACTCTACACTGTGTATTCTATTCTCTACACAGTGAGTTCTATACTCTACACTGTGTGTTCTATACTCTACACTGTGT
>JAQMCW010000015.1:14452895-14463211 GCA_030068335.1 Chrysichthys cranchii | reverse complement strand
ATGCACAGTGGGGATTAGGCTAATTGGTGACTCTAAATTGCCCATAGGTGTGAATGTGAGTGTGAGTGGTTGTCTGTGTCTGTGTGTTGCCCTGCGGTGGATTGGCGACCCGCCCAGGGTGTGTTCCGCCTCTCGCCCAATGTCAGCTTGGATTGGCGCCAGCTTCCCCCTGCGACCCTGAACAGGATTAAGCGGCAGAAGAAGAATACATAAAGTTTAGATTGTCAACATATACAATACGAATAGCATTAGATTCTGCTAAAGGTATTTCATAAACACAACTCTACATAATGCGTCTGGTATATGCATGTGTATTAGAGAAAGGGTGAAATTCAGTCTAAAGGGATTTTTTTTTTTTTTTTTTTACTTTTTCTCTTTGTAATCAGATCAGAGAGCATGCACATTATATTCATTACTGCTTTTATGTAATGATCCATATATTTCAGAACTTGTCCACAATTTTCAATACGTGTATCATTTTATGTTTGACCTTTACCGCAGCAATATTAGTAAATGTACAGAGTTTAATGCATCACTTTAGTACTTCAGTACCACTTAGCCTAATTCTGCATTTGTGGGAGTTGGTTTCATAACACTGGTCTTTCGTCTAAAGTGAACATCAAAAGTAGTGCTAAAATGCAGGACTGGCTATAATGTATTAAAGGACAGAGAGTTTAATTCATCTCAATTTGCAATTCCGAATGAGATGGTCTGGGGTTTCTTCCCGGGAGACATGTAATAACAACGTCCTGTGCTCATCTGTGGTAACCTTGTTAGAATGGCAATATGCTTAGTCATTCCTAACATTTCCAGTGCAGTAATGATCACATACACATTTTTTCAGAACAAATCCAACACTTTTCGGATGGGCAGATTTTCAGCAGGAGCACGTAGTGCCAGGGTGTACGCCGGTTGTTATTGATTTCAGCTGATGCTGAACTTGATAAGAATGAAAAATGAATGTGTGAGTTGTATATGCTAGAGAACATTGAAAAGTAGTAATATTACTGTCTTATTCTTTAGACAATAAAAAATTTTTCACAGTTTCTTTTTTTTTTATTATTTGTACAAAGTCAGTTTGTTTTTGAACGTCAGAAGAATGAGTACTCTTCCTTCTGCTCGCATGTGTACACTGTGTTTGAAAGAAATGCAAATATGCAGCTTTCTGGTGTTTTCTTTCATTTTTTAAAATCTAGAAAGAGCAGTCTCTTAGTCAATATTTACACCACAATTCTCATTTTTGTGATTTTTCTTTTTTACAGCTTAACATCCCCTGACAGATTTTTCACACACATGTAACTGTATATTGCTCAATTCATAGACAAAACCAAAATACTACACATTTCAGACTCTGCTCATATGAACATCTGATCTGATGGTCATATACACATTTGTATACTGGATATGTATTTTATTTAAATCCTTACGTATGGACATATTGTGTATACCAAATCTGGAAAGAGGATTAAAAAATGGGCATTTTCATATATGGGACCATATATATACACAGTAGCATATTAACCATGATAGTATTCTGTGCTCAACAAATGTTGGGCATTGACGCCTCACAGTGATAAGGATCTGGGTTCAAGCCTTCTGGCTGACTGGGGCCCTTCTCAGGGGAGTTCGCATGTTCTCATTGCGCCTGTGTGGGTTTACTCCAGCTGCTCTGGTTTCCTCTCAGGGTCCAAAGACATGCGGATTAGGTTAACGGGCTACTCTAAATTGCCCATAGGTGTGAATTTGAGTGTGAACGGTTGTTCTTCTCTGTGGTAGCCCTGTGATATTGGTGACCTGCCCAGGGTGTACCCTGCCTCTCCCCTGAAGTCAGCTGGGATTGATTCCAGCTTCATCACAACCCTCAATGGATAAGCAGTATAGATAATGGATGGATGTATGGATGGATGGAAGGTATTATATGACTTCATTTTACTGTTCTGAAATGAAGCCACTGTTAATATGGAACTGAATTCATGTAAAGTGCAAGACTTCAGGAGTGGTAGTAAAATAGCGCTGGTTAAGACTAATGCAGAAAGCCTTTTTAATTGGATGCTGAGAAGAAGCTGAGAAGGGGCACATAATGGTAGTGGCATAATGCTATAATTCAGAGAGTACTGCTTCCCTCTACTGTTATGTGTTCAGTCTTGCAGCTGTGAAAAGACGAGTCCCAAAATACTCCTCGCTGCTATGAAAAAAAGGCTACAGACGCTTACACAAATGTCACGTGAACATCATCATGAATCACACAAGTCTCAGCCATCACATGATTCACATGTGGTTTTTTTTGGACACTTTGGTTTGTTCCAGACATTTCTCACATGTACTGGACTTTTTATTTCCGCCATGTGATTCAGTTATTTTCATGAGAGTTATTTCCAGATGTTCATTTCTTGCGTGTTTCATTATTCATTCATTCTTCCTTTTTATTTCTTACAGCATACTAAATACATATGTTCCACATGTGAAGACAGATTATTCACGTGAACGTATTCACTTTTACTTGAGTTCACATTTCATAGCATAATAGTGAAATGCATTTTTCATATATCACATATTATTATTTTAGTACGTAATCACATGTGAAACTGTAGTCACATGTGATCACATGTAAATGTGAAATGAAAAAAAAATGTGAAATTTGTTTTCCCTAAAAGTTCCTTTTTTGACCACATTAGTACTGTTTTTTTGTTTGTTTGTTTAAGATCTGATAGTTTGACTGACTGAAGTTAAATTGTGTTTGAGTATTCTTCTCTAGAACACCTCTTACTGTCTTATAGTAATAGGCTATTACTGATCAAGATATATAAATTGCATAAATAGGATAATTCTGTATCTAAAAATTTTCAAAGTACTTGTTCATGAAGGTATCAGGATAGCGTTCAGATATTTGTAAAAAAAAAAAAAATGCTTTATTTGAAATCAATTAAATACTAAGTGCTCTTATTACATGTTGTAGGGCAAATGCTCCAAGATGTGCTACAACATCTTCATCGTGGAGACCGTGTGTGTGGCGTGGTTTTCTCTCGAGTTCACACTGCGCTTCATTCAGGACCGCAGCAAGCTGGCCTTCCTCCGTCGTCCTCTCAACCTGATTGACGTGGTGGCCATCTTGCCCTACTACATCACCCTGGCTGTGGACGGCACCTCCACGGGCTCGGGCAGCAGCTATCTGGACAAAGTCGGGCTTGTTCTGCGCGTCCTGAGGGCTCTGCGCATCCTGTACGTGATGCGTTTGGCACGGCATTCGCTCGGCCTTCAGACGCTGGGCCTCACCGCACGCCGCTGCACACGTGAGTTCGGCCTGCTGCTGCTGTTCCTGTGCGTGGCCATCGCACTCTTCTCCCCACTCCTGTACCTCATCGAGAACGAGGTGGCGGCCACGCAGGAGTTCAGCAGCATCCCTGCTACGTACTGGTGGGCAGTGATCACGATGACGACGGTGGGCTACGGTGACATGGTGCCGCGCAGCATACCTGGCCAGGTGGTGGCGCTCAGCAGCATCCTGAGTGGCATCCTGCTGATGGCCTTCCCTGTGACCTCCATTTTCCACACGTTCTCCCGTTCCTACGTGGAGCTGAAGCAGGAGCAACAGCGTCTCCTGCAGCGGCGGACTCACTTCCTGCTGCGCGGCCGTGTGCCTGGTCTCGGCAGTAATGCGTCACTAGAGAGTGATGTCCTGTTCCCCAGCGCCTCGTCTGATCCGAGAGACCTCGATGACTGAGAACAAAGAAAAAGAGACAGGAAAAAACCCCATCATGGCAAACGGCATGAGTAAGGACAGAGAACCTATGTCACTTTTAGACATATTCAGCAGTCTGAATTAGGTCGTCACTTTTGACACTGAGCTCAAAATGTGCTCAGCTGTTCTTCAGGAGTCAGCCTTTATCCTACACAGGGTGAATTCAGGTATATCAGATACATTATAAAATCTAGAAGGGGTGGTTTCCTACTTCTGTTCTTATTCTCAATCTGGAAAAAAAAAAAAAAAATCAAAGATTTTCCAAACCCTGATAATATACACTGTATGGCCAAAAGTTTGTGGACACGACTGTAACACCCACATGAGGGTCTTCGTTAAATATTTGCCAGAAAAGACACAACTGTCTAGAATGTCTTTGTATGCTGTAGCATTAAGATTTCCCTTCAAGTATTATGATGCCCAAAGAGGCCCAGTATTCCAGTATGATAATGCCCCTGTGCATGACACGGTTTACCAAAACTACTGTATGTCCTGCAAGTTTTGACCTCAACCCCACTGAACACCTTTGGGATGACCTGCGTCTCACGAATGATCGTCTGATTAAATGGGCGCAACAGCCACAGGCCAAAATCTAGAGGAAGAGCCTTCCCTGAAGTATGGAGGTTGTTATAACAGCAATGGGATGTTCATAAAGCACTTACTGTATGAAGTTTAGGGTCAGGTTTCCCCCAAAAATTTAATCCATATAGTGTGTGTGTGTGTCCCAAATTTGCAAGCATGATGTCCCAAATGACCAAACGTCATTAAAAATGATTTGCAGACAGTTTTCCTAAAATAGTAAACCATGCTTCTTTAGAAAATGATATAAATATTTTTATGCCACATGAAGATAGTCAACATTTTGAAGATCATGTGTTCATCAACCTTTCAAAATGCACATTAAACAAATATACCTTATTTTCCTTTCTAACCCTCACAATTCCCATGATATAAAAACACAGAGGAGAGTCCCTTATTCCTTAAATCATTACAACCTGTAATCTAATATATTCTATGTATGTATTGTTCCTTATGATATTTCTGAATATTGCCAAATTACAAGTTGAAATCTAAAGAAAGTTAATGTCCTACACTATACACTATTTAAGCACAATGCCCTTAAACTACAGGAAACCCATTAAACACATAAAGACCAAGCTCTGGTCTTCTCTATGCCTGTTGTCAAGTTTCTCAAATGAATTCAGAATGCACATTGTGTATAATGACCTGAAGATTGATTTCCTAAATACACGTAGCGTGTCAAATGAATAAATTTGTTTTGATTTTTGTTGGTGCAGATTTACTCTTTACATACAGATTGTCCAGGTTATAAGGTACGTTGTAGCTCTGATGATGCTTACTTTAATTGTTTGTTCCTATGAATTGTTATTGTATCTTTTATGCTATGCATTGAGTTGACGAGAGTGAACACCAGAGGGCAGCACCATACCTATTTCGCTGCAATAGTTATTACAGTGAAAGGTACAGTATATGGATTCTGGGAGTAGGTAAGACAATTAACACCAGCTTTTGAACAATGTAATGGTCCTGCATACATTCCAGTCTTGAGGAGATGGGAAATGGCGAGCAGAAGACTTCATTTTATTTTAAGTTGGTCAAATTCTTTTTAACCGAAGGATAATTAGTAAAACACCAGAATATGGAGCTTCTTTTGATACAGGTGACTTTAGACAAATATTTGATTTCTGTTTCAGAACAAGAATGTGTTTGGGCCTTCTACTGAATAGTAATTGTCTTCTTATCCACCATCAATCAAAACATAATGATATTTCCCAATCAATTCCTTTCCTTATTTCATATTCCACTCTGTTAAATCTACCCCATCCATCTGTGAGTGAAAGATGTGAAAATTAAGTGCCCACAGAAGTTACAGTATTATGCATGCAGGACCAGAAATTGCAGCAAGCACAAAAGCAAGGTAATTAACATCATGGTTTGGTGATCAGACAGAGTGCAGTGGCATTGCCTGAAGTACGACACATCTTCTAATGAATGAAATCTTGTTTACATTTGCACAACTCTCTCTCACTCTCTCTTTTAATTTTACCTTTGTTTATGACGTGCTTTGTAGTAGTGTGAACATACTGCAAGAAAAACAGAGAAAACATTTTTGATTTTCTTACTCTCAGATTAACTGGGAAAAAAATGTCATTTTTAATCTTGTTTTTTTTTTTCAGGTTCATTAGAAAAATTAAATCAAGAACATAATGATTATTCAAATATTTTTTGTTTCTCTCAATTTAGTATCAAATTCGTATAGATCACTACTGTACACTAGATAGAGGTACACTAGGGATGGCCATGGTTCCCACTGTGATTATTGTGTCTTAACACAGCATGATGTTCAAGGGGCCCAGTTATCTTATTCCTACTGGATGAATAAAAAATAAATCCTTAATTAAATCTTATCTTAAGGTATAGTTTGACTATTAACTGCTATTTGCAGTTATCAGATTGCAAACATGACTAGGCTATTTGACACATTATTTCCACTTTCGATAAGCATTTCATTCATTGAAGCTTTTCCTTATACAAGCCAAAGCAACAACTTCATATTCCAGCAGGAAATGGAGCAGCTGTTCTTTTTCCTTTGGCAACCAGCCTGGACTGCATTTGACCTCATTTGACCTTACAGTCATTGATTAGTGGTATGGGAATGTATGACATCTGTTGATAGGGAAATATCTGTGGAGAGCAAGTGCAACTGTTGGTAGAGACTAAAGGTAAGACAATAGTGTGAATCAAATGCCCTTATCAACTTGTGTTCCTCTTAGGAGCAATGCCCTGAAAAGAATCTGTTTGCTAGTCCTCTCACCCCTATGCCCACCGAAACACTCCTTCTGACATTCAATCTTTATCACCGTACTAGACATGTATTCACCTTCACTGTACACTTGAGCTGAATCTGTTGTGCAGCCTAGGTCTGAATATCAAATGACCACACAGAGCATTCACTAGCTAGATAGTTATAAATTAAAAGTTTCTGAAATCAATTACTGATGCAAGACTTCATTTGATCTGAGAATGTCATCCATCCAAAAATATCGACCCAACAGCAATCCTGTGGTTAGAAAAAGACCACTGTTGATGAGCTAGAGCACTGATTCTCAGAGTAAGGTCCAAAGAAGAGTCAAGGCTCTGTGATTTTTTTAAATTCACTTTGTTACAGTGGTGGAAATCACAACCTACCATAAACAAATGTTGTCGTACTGTTAATGGACTTCTTATTTTTTTGGACTGTTACACTGTAGACTTGTATGGGTTTAATCCAGTGCTCAACTTAAAAGAAATAGGTCTTTAACCTCATAAGACCCCACTGTCCTCATATGAGGACATCACATTTTCTCCCCACTAAAAATGAGGACCATTGTGTATTACACTTTTGCTATAATTGCTTCCAGTTTAATAGTTATCAGGTGTAAAGAAACACACACAGTGAGGAGAAGTTCAAAGGTACACAACATCAAAGTCTGGGTCTGAGGAGGCTACATAGCATGTTTTGGTGGAATGTTCAGGAATATATATATATTATGATTATACATGAATTGAAAAAAATGCGATAGTCTCTACCTGTAAACCCACAACATATAACAACAAGGTTTTTATGAAGATCTCTCTAATAACATGGCAATAGAGCTAGACACTGGTTACAATTCATAGCTTTGCACCTGTTACAATTGTACCAAGGGTACACACACACACACACACACACACACACACACACACACACACACACGACCCTGCCAGAAACATGTCACTGACACTATAATAGCAGTTATAGCAATATATAAATAATATAATAATACAATAGCAGATCAGAAATGATGAACAGGGTAGAGCATGACACAAACTGTACATAGCTTCCTGCAAAAATTCACCTCTGTGGTCACCACATGAGCACTAGGATGACTGATTTAGCAATGAAGCCCCTGGATGCTGTGAATAACAAAATGAGTAAGCTGCCATATCCTGATTTCCCCATCAGCTCCACTGTCAAAGTTGTGAACTAAAGGGCACTGAAGAGACAGGACCTCTAGCATCTGTCACATCTAAGAAAGAAACAGCTGAGAGACAACATTGCAGATCATACATAAATACGAGTTAGTAGACCTCTAGGAAACACATAGTTAGAATGGCCCTCTGATGCATTGCATGATTGGGGTGAAAGTTTGCGTTTCCTGGATGTAAGTATATATACAGTATATAGCCATAAATAGTAAAAAGTACACATACACAATATAGCCATGTGTATCACTAATTGTTCTGCAGTGCCCTCTGTATGTTGTTCAGCAAGAGAAGAGCATTAAAAAATAGTCAATACTGTATATTTGAGTTATCAATTTACCATTCTCCTCTGACCTTTCTCATCAACAAGATGTTTCCGTTCACAGAGCTGCTGCTCACTGAATGTTTTTTGTTTCTCGCACCACT
Source organism: Chrysichthys cranchii (assembly GCA_030068335.1). Lineage (NCBI taxonomy): Eukaryota > Metazoa > Chordata > Actinopteri > Siluriformes > Claroteidae > Chrysichthys > Chrysichthys cranchii. Next base: position 14,455,020 of record JAQMCW010000015.1, on the reverse strand, counting down.
CTGTGTGAACTCTAGTGGACTGTTGTGCATGATCCTCTCAGGAGAATTGTGAAATACTCAACAACCCGGCACCAACAACCACTGCATATTCCAAGTTCCTGAGATCACATTGTGATATTTGGTGTGAGCATTAAATGAAGCTCTTGACCTGTAACTGCATGATTTTATGCATTGCGATGCTACCACATATTTGGATATTTGCACGGATAAGCAGGTGTACTGGTGTTCTTAGTAAAGATTGTAGATTGTAAATATAGCATAAAATATATCCATCCATTATCTATGCCATTTGTTTGTCAGGGTCACAGGGAAGCTGAATCCAAATCCAGTTGACTTTGCCCAAGAGGTGGGTTACACCCTCAGCAGTTCGTCAATCTATCACAAGGGCTAATAGATGATAGACAAACAGGCATTTATCATGTGGGCAATCCAAAGAAGCCAGTTGACCTAATCTGTATGTCTTTGGATCGTGGGAGGAAGCCAGAATGCATGGAGGTTTCCCATGCAGGTATGTGGAGAACATGGAGATTCCACACGGAAAGATCCCAGTCCGGCGAGAGGTTCAAACCCAGTACCTTCTTGCTGTGAGGTGATAGTGCTAACCACTACACCACCATGCCTCTCATAAAATGTATAACGTATAAATACATAATGTACAATGCTGTGCAACAATCTAAAGCACATCCAAAGAAGTGCTGTTAAGCAAAGATATCTTGGGAAAAAAAATCTACATAAAATAAAAATAAATCTGTAAACAGTAATAAATTAATCAATGTCAATATTTGGTGCGACAAACCCTTTGTTTAAAAAATGTCAGTAGTCTTAGGTACAGTTTTTGCGGATTTATAAGGAAATTGGCTGGCAAGCTTTACTGAGTCTGTTGAAGAACACTTGTCTGAAAAATAATGTCAGGAAATATAAAATGTTTTTTGCACCATCTCAAAAATGCAGAAATTACTGTATAAAATAAACATCTGTAACAAAATCTGTACTAAAGAGGATCCTGAGACATTTGCACAGAATTATATATAAAGAAACAATATAAATGACAGTATTTGGTATGTAAATTTTTTTTTTTTTTTTGCTTTAGTGACAGCGTACACCCAAACTGACATGGACTCCACAAGTTGGTGCAAAAGCTTATAATCCATTTTTAGATCAAATCCATCAGTGTTGTCTGAACATATGCTTTAATAAGTGATACTAGGCAGGAGGAAAATCTGACTTTTTGTGCAAAGCAGTCATCTTGGTCAGGAACATAAAGATTTAAATATGGGCCAAGAAATTTGAGCAACCAGAAACTTGAATATTAAAGCAGGCCGTGATGGAGAAACCATCAAGAGTATACTAGATTTTGAAAGTATATAACTGATAAATCCCACCACCTCCCTACAAAGGCATGCCTCCAAAACACCTGAATGCACACTGCCTGATTACCACTGGTGGTATAGCCAGAGAGAAGTGTAACACATTGTTGTCATATCCAACTACCTCATGTCTCATTCACATGTACGAAAATGCTTAACATTATCATAATTATAAGCTAGCCATCTTTAGCAACATGCCCGCCTAACCTGTGGAAGACTCTGGACACATGCAATAAGTGCACACGCCGGTTGCACACAGGTAGGCAGGTGGGGTGTAGACTGAATGCCATGGCTGGGTGGGCTTTTTACAGCCCTGTGACTGACACAGATTTTTTTTTTAATTGTCTGAGCATTTCATTTATTCGCGGCTGTTGAGATGTGACGAGAATGTCAGGAAATACACCCTAAAAAAAAGCTTTGAAAATAATTTGCCTACCCAAGGTTTAAAAATTCACAATAAATAAAGTGACATTTACTTTATTTGTTTTACATTTGCTGTCTTTGTCTTTGTTTGACCTTCTGTTTATTTGATTTTAAATAAGCCTCAGACTTTGGGCCCCCACTGGACAGAGATGTCTAATCCATTCTAATGCAATGCAGCATAATTACAACTATGGTACGGACTACAGAGAGGGTTTATCGCCCCCTGCAGGTCACAGTCTGTAACAAACACACACACCCCCGCGCGTGCCATCCAGAACACTCTTTTCCCTCGAGGGTATGTGTGACGAGACTCTTCTCTTTCACCTGCAGCCAAC
>JAQMCW010000015.1:14385098-14399520 GCA_030068335.1 Chrysichthys cranchii | reverse complement strand
GTCTGGCTTATAGAGAGTGTGTGTGTGTGTGTGTGTGTGTGTGTGTGTGTGTGTGTGTGTGTGTGTGTGTGTGTGTGTGTGTGTAACCTTTCTCTCCTATATATCAGTGCAGTGTATTTTGCATCACAGAATCCATGAGGAAATATTAGCACAGGAGAACACAGTTTTTATACTTTGCTATTTAGTGCCTCACCAAGACTAAATCACGGTGAGTCTCTTTTAATGTGAAATGGGGCATTGTAGAGAATGAATGCTCACCACACCACACTGGCATGTGGTTGAAAATCTAGAAAGAAGGTTGGTGTGAAGATTCAGCAGGCATTTATTTCCTGCTTCCTACGCATTTCTGCAGTTTTTTTTTTTTTTTAACCACACTCTATTTTGAACTCATTCATTGAAAGTGTATTTTATGTCATTCTTATCTGTGTTCTTTAAGATATGCACCTGTTTTTGCAGATACTGTATTAGGAAACAGGCAGACATTGTAAAATATACTTCACTGCTTAACAGTTATGCATTAATATCTCCTAATACTTATCTTAATGCATTTTAATACTTATATACTAATAAGACCAGGTAATGTTGTTTTTCCAATCTTCAACTATCCAGTTTTCCAGACTCTGTCCCCACTGTGTAGTCTCAGATTTCTGTTCTTGGATGACAGGAATGCAATTTTAGTCGGTCTTATGCTGTTGCAACCCGGCGATTTCAAGGTCTGACGTGTTATGTGTTCTGAGATGCCTTTCTGCTCAACACGGCTGTGAAGAGTGTCTATTGGAGTTACTATAGCCTTCCTGTTAGTGTGAACAAGCCTGGCCATTCTCCTCTTATCTCTTATGGCAAGACTTTCCGTTCCTCCTTCAGACATTCATGTTCCTGCCTGAATCTCAGGATGTCTCGCAGACATCTCATTATACAGTAGGTGGCAGCTCATTAGCTGAGACGAAATCCCAGCAGAAATGAGCTGCTGTACATGCCTGGAAAAGCCTCCCCATGTCAAGATCTTGTGACCTCCCAGGACAACACTCAGATATTCCCATCTGTCACTGGCTGGAACTTTGGGGGTAGTCCTGAACAACCCCCTCTTCTTGTCTCAAATCCCTAAACTGGTTCAATCACGCAGCTTTCTCTATTAAAACAACATCTGGCCATGTCTAACCACAGATTCCACAAAGGTGCTTGTTCAGTCCCTTGTCATTTATTTGAAGACTGGACTCCTGAAATCAAGTCTGGCCCTGGATGCTATCTGACCCCAGCAACTGATCCAGAATGCAGCTTCACACCTTTTTTTTTTTTTGCTAACTTCTCAAATTTTCCCAAAGCACCTCATGGATGCACTCCCACCACTGGCTTCCTGTAGTTGCCTGGATCAGATTTAAAATGCAGAAGTGTGCCTACAGTGCTAAATATGGACCATCACCCGCTTACCACTTATCACACCATGCTCTGCACTGTGCTTCCTCCGAAGCTTTAGCACTGCTCGACTGGACCTACCATCTCTTATGGAACAAGTAAAATCTCTCTCTCTTCCTCTCTCTCTCTCCCACTCTCTCTCTCTCTTTCATTCTCTCTCTCTCTCTCTCTCTCTACTGCTGTAAAGTGCCTTTGTGACATTGTCCATTGTTAAAAGTGTTATACAAATAAAATTGAATTGAATTGAATGAATCTAGGCTCTTCTTTGTCCTGGCACCCAGGTGGTGGAATAAGTCACTGGCTGTCTTAAAAAAACATACAAAATCTTTTCATCAAGCTTGTCTTGTGTTTTCTTTTCATACTTCCCCAAAAGGGTTTTTAGACTCAGCCTCTAGGTTAGGGAGTAAGAAAAACGTGTTTTTTGATAGAGACTTAAAGCACTTCTGTAAGTCACTCTGAATAAAGGAGTTTGCTAAATGTTATAAATGTAAATGTGAACAAAAAAAAAAGTTAGCCTACAATGCAGTGTACTGTACTTCAGTTATACAGAGCTTGATATTAATTTTAAAACAGTATTTAATCACAGTGATTCAATGACCACAAATCTGTGAGCCAAAATTCTTTCAAGGTGGACTAACCACAAAGGATTATGCAGCACTGCCTCTTCCACCCACCCGTTCTCTACATGTGTTAGTTATATAAGACATTATTACAACAGTACACGGCTGAGTAATCCTGTAGATCAGTGGCATATGCTCCATTCCTATGCATTGTTTTTGTCTGTGACGGCTACCAAAGTTCAAGAAACCAAATGACTGAATGAATGAAAAATTACACTCCTGAATGATTTAAATTATATCAGCATGTAAGATTTTCTTACATGGTTTTAAAAAAAAATAGATCCTGTAAATCCTGTATTCTTGCAAAATTGTTTGCATGTACCAATAGTGACATTGACACCTTGTAACCATAACCACTACATCATGCTCGTTCTCTGGCCAATCTTATCATGTTGTGTTCCCCAGTTGGCCTGAAGGTCCTCTGCTTTATCGTAGAACCATGGCAACCATATGTTCTACTTTGTTTCATTCCAGGCCCTCAGAACGGTTTCCTTCACAGATGAAGAACAGATGGAGGACATGTATCAAAGTTGTCATGAGACTTCAGTACAGATACTGAAAGAAAGCACTAATACATAGTGCTGATATCATACTTTGTTCAAAATGAATTTACTCAAAAGGGTTGATCCTGATGATGAGAGTCACTCAAATGCTGATACGGTTCTCATTAGAACATGAGTACAGCTGATGCTTCTGACAATCCTTTCAACAGAGGTTGCTAAAATTTTTAAGATTGTCCTCCACTAAATATTACAATTGCTTTGGATGTTGATACTATTGTCTATGAAGGATAAGAATCCCTCTACTTCCTGATACTCTGATGTCGGTGATGTAGGACTGCTGTGAAATACAGCATGCTCCATCTCATTGACTCAGTCTGATATATAGGGATTGCTTAAGACAGGTGTTCATCTGGCAGGAGTTACAGACTTTGTTTGCCTGACCTCAATATTGCTTGTGATTTTTTTTTATCACCTTGTTGTTTGATGTTGGTCCATGCTTGTATATGTGACCCTATTAGAGGTTCCTGAAAGATCTGGTGATCTAGTAAGGTGAATTGGTGAGGTTTTCGGGAAATGTGGCAGCACTAGCCACCTAGATTTCATTTTAGATGTTGTTACAGTAAGGTTTTCCCCCTCACACCCCTTCAACCATGGTGGCAGGCATTTATCTTACTATGTAGGCAGGAAACAAATCAACTTTGTGATATGGCTGATACTGGTACAGAGTGCAACATACCCAGTTTCATTACTGTAGTTTCATTACTGTAAACATAAGACTGTCAAGGAGGCTCGGCACAGGTCAAGCCTCATGAACAGTCTGTGAAGGAGTCCTTTTCATAACTCAGATCGTTCCAAGATTGTAACAGCACTCACATCTTATTCCAGGGGGCTGAGCAACTGAGTTTTATGGTTATTAATGTTCCTGTAGTGTCAACGCACCAAAGACCTGCTTACCACCTTCTTCCTAGAGAGCTCCACAGCCAGGTCTGCTGTTTGCTTCACTGCTTGCTGTGACCACACAGGATCAGAGGAAGGATAACGAATAATCAACAGCCTGTCTGTTTATGTAGAAGGTCAGTGAAGTTCAACAATTCAGTTAGTTAGGAAGCAAGCAAAGTGCAAAGCTCAACAAGTTCAGAACAAACTCCCTTCGTGGTCAGGAACAAAACCAAGTACAACCAGGAGTTATGATCTTTGAAAAAAACAACAACTATGTAGTCAAAATATCTAAAATGTCAAGTCTGCTGAAGAGAACAGAACTTTTTTTAACGTCTGAATTCCTTTGCAGCAGAATTGTTAAAATTACACTATCAATCTGCTCCCGAGTAGTGCAACAAGAAAAGCATTTGCTTGTTGTAAGTAAGTTGCAAGTTCAAATCCAGGTGGGGTCGTTGCCATGCGTGGCTGGAAATCATGGACACAAAATTGGCCGCGCTCTCTAGGTGGGAGGGATGGCATAATTTCTCCCCTGTCAATCTTAGAAACTAGCCAATCATGCATTCCTGTGAGCTCCTCTATGCAGAAGAGGGCAGATAGAGCAACAATGGCATGTAATGCAGCATGAGTGGCAGTCCAGAAAAGTTGGTTGGTGGACAGGAACTTACAGGTGATGAAAATGGCTGGGGAAAATATCACTTAAAATGCACAAGAATTGCATTTTATTGCAATTTTATACAGAAACATTTATCGTGTCTTAACTATTTCTTCCTGAATCTCCAAGTGTGTGATGGAGAAAATTGCACATTTGTCCATGGAAATTTAAACAGGCCAGTGTATTCTCAAGTCTACATGGAACATCAACAACCATCTCTATTCACATTGCTTACACAGAACTACCTAGAGAACTCCATATTTAGTTTCCAATCTCCCTTCCTTGGCAACATCAAGCATACACATTTGTAATTAACGTGTTCACATGGGTTTATTCCATTTACTTCTACAGTCACCTCACCAGAGACTCTGTTTCTCCAGGATGTGGAGGTTTGAATCGGAAACCCCACTGTGATCCTACTGAGATGTTTTTTTTGTTTTTTTTGCTTTGCTGAATTTTCACCTCACATCCAGTGTTCCTGGGATAGGCTCCAGATCCTCCATGATGTTGCCCAGGGTGAATCAGTTACTGAAAATTAACGAATGAATGAACGAACTAATGAATGAATATTATAGCACAAAGATCACTGTTAAAAAGTAGAATGAGCACCACAACATAGTTAAAGGCAAAGTTCTCTACCAGTTAAAATAACCTTTAAATGCTTCATGAAAGCATAGAGACAGTATACCTCTAGGTCTCTACAGACAAATTAGATTAGCAAGTGTTATACTGTCATATCACTAAGATGCCATGGTACAATAATCCTGATTGACTGCAGAAGTTAATATGCTGTCTCAGCCTGTGCCAACTCACCTGCTTGTCAGTGTTCACCTTGTTTACTGACAATAACATGTGGCTTAAATTGTGACTACCTGCAATGACTAATTTTCTTTATATGAATAATTAAATTCATAACTAAGCAGCTGAGTGGTGAACCGGGTAGCACTGATGCCTCACAGCTTCAGGGTCCCTGATTCTATACTGAGCTTGGAGTATAGAATGAGGAGCTCACATCTTACTCATGTCCATGTAGGTTTCCTTCTGGTTTCGAAGGATAAATGGTACCTAGACCTAAAGGTATGAATGTGAATTTTTCTACATGGTATCCTGCGAGAGAACGGTGGCACAGTGGCTGTGGTTGTTAGCACTGTCGCCTCACAATTAGAAGGTCCTGGGGTCGATCGCCAGGGTCGCCCTGGGTGCCTCTCTGTGTGGAGTTTGTTCTCCCCGTGTCTGTGTGTGGGGTTTCCTCTGGGTACTCCGGTTTCCTCCCACAGACCGAAGACATGAACAAAACCTAATCGGCTACTCTAAACTACCCGTAGGTGTGAATGTACATGTGAATGGTCGTCTCTCTCGGTGTGGGTTGGCGACCTGCCCAGGGTGTACCCCTGTAGAATCAGGGACCATGCCCGAAGTCGACTGGGATTGGCTCCAGCTTCACCCGGCGACCCTGACCAGGATTAAACAGCAGAAGATGAGTGAGTGAGTGAATGTCCGGCGAAGAACTGGTATCATATCCAGGGTGTATTCCGGTCTCGTACACAGTGTTCCCAGGATAAGTCCTGGACCTGCCATGACCTCACCATCATGAAGCAGTTACTTAAGATGAATGAATGAATGAATGAATGAATGAATGAATGAATGCTATTATGAGCTGACATAAGAACCAGTAAAGCCTGGGACAATTCTCAGGTTCACACGTTGAATTGCATGCGTGCAAAATCAAAGGCAGCCCCTCCATAGGCTGCTGGTGTAAACAGGGACAGCTGTTGATAGGCTGCTCAGAGTGGCTTGTGTGCACATGTTGGGGCGAGCACACCTCTGAGAGAGTGATGCACCCCTCCCCTCCCCTCGTCAATCTCTAGCCTCGTTTATGTCCCTGCCGCCCAACCAGACCATCTGTCCAAAGCTTTTGGCAGGAGAGTCAGAGCGCAGCGTCTCGCAGACACCTGGGCTTTAGGTAAGTTAAAGCTGCACATAAGCTTCTTTCGGCTCCATTCAGAAAGCAGTGGGACTCGCGCGCGCGCTGCTGCAGTCTGGACGACGGGCGTCTCGTGTCCAGCACGCGCGCGTTCACCAGTAGTGCGTTACGCGGTGAGAGCTTTTCCGGTAGGACACACAGGAGATAACGGGGGTGTCTGGGGCTGACATCTCGCCTGGTGTACTGGTCTGGACTGGTCTGCGCGCTCGTGCGTGTCCCATGTTTGTGTGTCTGAGGTCAGCGCGTCAGGTGCTCCGGGTTTCTCGCGCTCTGCTCTGTCCCTGCTCTGTCCTCTGTCCCTGCTCTGTCCTCTGTCCGTGTCTGCCCTCAGCCCACACCTGCAGCTCGTACACCGCAGAAGGTAAGGGCGATGAAGTGAGAGTCCTCTCAGAGCATCACTGGTTCTGCAGTCTAAACCCTTCACCCATGTGTTTGTACAGGATTTTATTGAGTTTGTTCAAGGTTCCATAAGTAAAGATTGTGTACCTTTTCTAGATGCATGCAAATGAGTCATTTTGCCCATAAAAAGGACAGATTTCCCCCATGCCTAATCTTTTCTATTGAAGCATGGGTTCCGAGAGCACTCAGATGGATTTGATGTAAAAATGGATCGTGAGGTTTCGCACAAACTTGTGGAGTCCCTGCTGCCATTAGAGCAAACAGGAGACATGGCACCTCCTAACAAAAGATTCTGCGTTTCCACTCAAGTTGTTGTCAACAGTATCATTTGGAATGAAAACGCGTGCCTTGAATTGGAAAAGAACACACTGGGTGTGTTTGTATGCCTCGTGCAGGAAAGAAACGAACACCGATCAGCCATGGCATTCGAACCGCCCGCGTAATATTGTGTAGGTTTCTCTTGCGCCACCGAAACAGCTCTGACCAGTCGAAGCACGGACTCCACAAGACCACTGAAGGTGTGCTGTGGTATCTGGCACCGAGACATTTGTCTTATTTCTCAAAGCATTAGTGAATCATTGTTGCAGTGGGGCAGGGAACGTGATGCTTCTGAAAGGGGCCATGTCCGTTAGGGAATATCTTTGCCATGAAGGCTTTTATTTGGTCTGTGAGAGGGAGGTGGTACAAGTCAAAGCCCATAACGTCCATATGAATGCCAGGACCCAGTGTTCCCCAGGAGAACATTGCCCAGAGCATCTCACTGCCTTTGCTGACATGCCTTCTTCCTATAGTGCACCCTGGTGCCATGTCTTCCTCAGGAACGCGCTGCATAGGCACCTGGCAGTCCGCATGATGGAAAAGAAAATGTGATTCATTAGATCAGGCCACCTTCTTTCATTGCCCCATGGCCTGATGCTGACATGCATATTTTTGGCACTCTTGGGGGTCAGGACAGGGGTCGGCATGGGCATTCTGATTAGTCTGCAGCTACAAGTTTTCTGTCATAACCAGCATTAACTTTTTTCAGCAATTTGTGCTACAGTAGCTCTTCTGTGAGATCGGTCCAGCTGGGCTAGCCTTCTCTCCCCACGTTCATCTGTGAGCACCCTTGACCCTGTCTCCAGTTTCTCTTGGTGTCCTTCCTTGGACAACTTTTGGTAGGTACCAATCACAGTATACCGGGAACACCCCAGACCGTTTTGGAGATGCTCTGACCCAGTCATCTATCCGTCACAATGTGGGCCTCGTCAAAGTCGCTCAGATCCTTTTACAGCTCCATTTTTCCATTTTCCTTCTAACACTTCAACTTTGAAGGCTAATCACTGTAAATTGTACAGTATGAGCTTATTTGCAAGGAAAGTAATATACTGAGTGGTATCCTGGAGACTACAGTAACTGACTGCTTTTACATTGATGTATCAGTAATCATGCTTTCCTAGATGACAGTATATAGCAAGAACAGAGAACTGATACATATTCATATGGATCAGGTCAAATGTTATATCAATATGGGTGTCATATTCTGCTGTCATATTATCACAGGAGAACAAAAGGATGCAAATCTATATATTTGTGATTATGAAATATGTTGTTTGTGTTCGTTTTCGTTTACATAGCATGTCCTAAAGGAAAAAAAAAGATCACGTAGTGTTAGATTAGGCTTAACTTTATTTGGCTCACAGTGTGTAGATTTGCCCATGTAGTGACGCATAACAGGATGTTCTTTTTGTTTTCAGGTTACCCAGGTCTAGTCTATTCATTTTCGTACTGACCAAAAAAAATGAACTGACGTGTTATAGAATAAAATTGCCCAATATACTGTTCCTGTAGCTGCTTGACTTTGATGTCCTAAGTTTGACCTCTTCAACTGTGTGGGTTAATTCCTTTGGGGTTAAGTGAATCAAGATTCTTTACTCTGTTATATAAGAGGAAAGAGGCCAAGTCTTAAAGTCGCACCCGGCTTGGTGATTGACTTCTAATCCTTTCTAGTGTTTTCAAGTGTTGATAGGCTAACCCATTTCCATCCTGAGGATTTTATTTTCCTCGACTTCATACTTTTAACCCATTTTCCTTGACTTCTCTAGCATCTCTTGTGCCAAGCTGAAAGAAATAGATGTGATAAATCCTACAAGATCTACTTCATTCATATAGCTGGTTTAAACCGTACACTATATGGCGTGTTTCATATAAAAATAGATATATGTGGGTAAATTGGGGCCTGGCATATTCACATTCATATGACACATAAATAACACAGTAGTGGGCGGAGCTTGTTTTCACACAGATAAAGCTTATTCACGATTGCCCGCAGACCAGTACAACACGTTGTTATATATCCTGCACATCTGTTCATAGTTCATTCTACAGGCTTAAATCTGTACATCTGCAAGTCTATTTGATGAGTCTTATAGATGACAGCTAGCTGATGAGCGTAAACAGCTCTAACACTGATCGCTTCCTTTTACTGTGGATTCACCTCATCTTGAGAAGTTAGAGAGGAAAACATTATTTAACATTAAGACTTAAAAGATTGGACATTTTAAATTAAATGTGCATTGTGCAAAATACCTCATGGTTCTTGGAATGTTACCAACAAACGTATAATTCTGGGGCTCCCGATCTGTGACTTGTGTTTATCTTCTCAGACTGGATAAGGTCGCCTTTAGATTACTAGGTTAGTATTGATCTCAAAGTCCTATTTCCTGTGTTGTAGAAATCCCTGGAGAAGCTTACACTGAAATGGGTCGCAAAGAGGCCAGTTATGACTGGAAGAAGAGCACGGACAACATTCATGAAGTGTTCGATTTCATAGAGGTGCTCGGATCGTGAGTACAATGTTTTAAGAATTATTACACTATCAGTGATGCAGTTGGAATTCTTACTTTTTTTTAACTGTATAAGAAAACAATATCAGTATACATGCCATGAGTGTGATGAGGTAGTCAGATTAGTGATTATATTACATTATATTACATTATTTTTATTATGTTACATTCCTAACAGCTTACGCTACATATGTACAATAAATATATAGGTCTATATACAGTATATGAGCTTAATTAGTGGTGGTATAATACATTACACAAATTACTAGGTGAGCAGTCCTATCTCTGACTTGCAGTAAAGAAATATTGTACATATCTGTGATGGGAATTGATGAGGACTAGGCAGGGAAAGTTGCAGGTGCTTGGAGAAGTCACTATCTTCAGCTTACACAGACAACTGAGGATTAGTTGTTCATTTACGAGCTCAGCATATGCTTTGATGACATTAAAAACAAACATGGAGAGTAATGCATTCCTCAGATGCTGTTTAGTATGTCTATTAGTATGACAGGAAATTAATATGACTTATGATAGGAAAGTTATAGGCTCAAACTGAAAGAATATTAAATGAAATATACTGAAAGATTATTAATGAGTAGATTAAATGTACAGCATATTCAGTTCTACATGATAGAAATATCCTGTGTGTTCAATTAGCATCTTATTTTACAAACCTCTCATTATATATGTGGATCATAGAGTATCATATCCAGTGGTTAAACAGCTGTGTCTTTAAGTTGTTTAGACCAGGGGTTCTCAAATCTTTTGAGAAACTCAACAGTAACAAAGTTGATATTACTGGACACTGATGACGTGCATACTTAAATTATACAGAAGGTTCATAGGCTGATTAAGAATTTTTTTTTTTAGAAAAGTGTTTTCTGAACATGTTGAACACTTTATATACCTGATGCAATCAAAATTAAATGTTATGTATCTAATTGTACGTGAGTGGTTGAATATATTTTGTTTGTAAAAAAAAAACCAAAAAAAAAACCCCGAATAAATCACTAGCTTTCACTTCAGAATTAAGAATTACGCTTCTTTATTTTTGGCACGGAAAGAAACAGCAGTTGTTTATGACGCTGTCTCTACATTTCCCTCTATTCACGGAGACAAGCTATGAGATATGACAGGCTGGGATAAGCTGTGATTATTTAACACTCAGGAATCACTTCCAGAACAGTTAACTGGATAGAGAGAGTTTTGTGTTTATCCATAGGCTATAGGTTTATCTAATTGTGTGTGTGTGTGTGTGTGTGTGTGTGTGTGTGTGTGTGTGTGTGTGTGTGTGTGTGTGTGTGTTCGCGTGCGTGTGTGTTGGGAGGAACAACTTTTAACTGGTACTTTTTTACAGAACTTTACACTTAGTAAACGCTCTGAAATTCCGTGTATCATTTTCCATAGCTGGATTTGCGTCCATTGCGACCATCCCTAGTGTCCTTGCTGTGTGCTATAAAAATGAACGCAGTAGGAGCAGTGAGAAAAGTCTTGCCTTGGGGAGATGACCTGCTCGTTTCCTGTGAGAAAAACAACTGAACCAAATCCCAGTATCTCTCAGCAGAGCCTACAAGGGAGGGAGTGAACGTGCCACTGCATAATCACGGCGTATGAAATTGTAACAAATTAATTGGTGCGATTGAGATGTACTGTCGTCATAGGTTCTCCCTTCTAAGAGCTGGGCAACGTGCCTAATTACTGGTCATGTCTTTGCACGTATTAATCAGTTCTGGTGCCGAAATCTTTTCCATGTAGAGAGTTACTCAGTCAATCATAAATGGCAAGAACACTTATAATTATACCACTATAATTACTGACTGTAGCGACGACTGGCTCAAAACTGTGTTTCGCAGAGGCAGAATTTCAGTAACAGAGCGTGTGCTGGCCTCAGAAGAGCTTGGAGGCGGCGATTAAAAACAATTCTGTGATACTCCATGTTCTTCATGTGTATGCGTGTTTGTGGGGGTGGGTGACAGTGTGAGACAGAGCCTTGCAAGTGGGTGTCCTGCTACAAAGCTCAGGGTAAAATAGTTTTACACTCTCGAGAATGTGTTTTATCGGAATGTTACATAAAAGTGAAGTGTAAGGATGAGGTTCAAACGAATTTCTATACGGTATTCTGTATATGAATGAATTACTGAATCAAAGTGAATGGAATGAATCCGATCGGTTTGTGTAAGCATAAAAACTGCAAATTCTTTATTTAGGTTTTAGTACACTACTGAAAATGATTGCATATTAGGTGTGTATTTCTTAAACAGTTAAGCAAGAAGGTTTGATCCTTTCATGGAGAGCTCAGTGACCTGTTTGAAGCGCCACACCTGGATACCTGAGCTGTTACTATTTCCATTCCGTAGGGGATTTTGAAGCTTAATCCCCAGCCAGGACATGTATTCCAGGTGACAGCTTTAGGCGGTGTGGAAGGTGTCGAGAACAATAAATTAAGCTATTGCTGTGGCTTCTTATGCCATCATCAACGCAAAAAAGAGCATTTTTGATATGTAAGAAGATAAGTTGTTGGCTTCGGATTTCCATAAGGGATCAGATTTCTGGTTTTGATTCATGGAGCATGAAATTCATTCATAAAATTCAACTTTTGATACTGACACCAGGCACAGATGAAGTCGTGTAAGGACCAGGGCAATAAAATATTCACCTTGGCTATTTTCTTATTGCCTTCAACATGGCTGTAGGTGTTATAAATCAGATGCATGCAGAGCTTGACTGAAGTGCCAAAGAGGAAAGTTCATTGCACATTCTCATTAAAAATAGATAATGTATCGCTTTTTTTGTTAAAAATAAATAAATAAATAAATAAATAAAAATTATAAAAAAAAGGAATCCGTCTGCTTCTCCCCCTCAGAGACGTGGTTAACTGATAAAGCTTAACAAGCAGTAAGCTCAACCCAACGTCATCTTCCTGTGTGTATCTCTACCTGTGTCTGTCTCTTAGGGGAGCGTTCTCGGAGGTGTTCATGGTGAAGGAGAGGAAAACAGCAAAGCTCTTCGCCATTAAGTGTGTGAAGAAAATGAAGAAGAAGGACAACAACTTGGAGAATGAGATTGCTGTGTTAAGGAGGTAAAATAAAAATAAAAAAAATACTGTATGAAATATATGAAAAAGAACTAATACTTCACAAAATGATCCATATGTTTGACAATCTGTTTTAGGATTAACCATGAAAATGTTGTGGGGTTGGAGGATCTCTACGAAAGTCGCACTCATTACTATCTTGTCATGCAGCTGTAAGTAGTATGTGTTTGCCTACACTCAGAGCAAAAAAACAAAACAAAACAAACCAGCAAATATATTCACTAAATTGAAATATAGCAACGTATTGCAGTAAAATACTGTATTTTTTTATAGACATGGAATTGGGTCAGAGCGCTCACTTAAAAATGAGACCCTTTGGCTTCCAGTGGATGATAACGAGCTAACACTAATGCTAGGTGTCCTTAAGAAATCGCATAAGTCTGCACTAATGTTAACTGTTAGATTTTTCTCCTTAGTTTTATTAAGAGCTTAACCTGGCCACAAAAGCGCAGCTTTTCTTAATAGAAAACAAAAGGAATATTTTTAACAATTACTAAACACCCAGTCAGCTGTGTGTTTTTTGTTTTTTTTTTCTACCGTTTTATAAGGCTTAGCGCAGCAAAGAATTTCTTGCTGCTAAAAATCCCCCACAACTGCATAAGAAACAATTTTCATGATCTCGCTACACAAAGCATTTTCCATATTTTAGGAAATATAAAAATACACACCACGAACATAGATCATACAAATTAAGTATATATATTATTTTCTATGACCATTAAATACAAATAAGAAATTAGTATTTTATACAAACGCATGTGTCTGTTTGCTGTGTATTTATATTCGCAGCAGCTTTTATCTGATTTCCCCCCCTTTAATTTTGGCAGCGTTTCAGGCGGTGAACTGTTTGATCGGATTCTGGACCGGGGCGTGTACTCAGAGAAGGATGCTAGCTTAGTGATAAGGCAGGTACTCGAGGGAGTTAACTACCTGCATAAGAATGGCATAGTACATCGCGATCTCAAGGTATGTGTACAGACACACACACCATTTCACTAATAAGTTCGTCTAGGCTTTGAATCATGTCTGGTACGTTTCCTGCTGTAAAGCACGATATTTTTTTTCTCTCCAAAGCCTGAGAACTTGTTGTACTACAGTCCAGATGAGAAGTCCAAAATAATGATCAGTGATTTTGGACTTTCAAAGATGGAGGACAAGGGCATCATGTCCACAGCCTGTGGTACCCCAGGCTATGTGGGTAAGTAGGCCATATGAGGTGAAAAATATGACAAAAATGAAAGCGCTGTCTAAAGATTGTACTGAATATGAACGTTTCTTCTTGCTTATAGCTCCAGAGGTGTTAGCTCAGAAGCCCTACAGTAAAGCAGTGGACTGCTGGTCTATTGGAGTCATTACCTACATACTGTAAGAAATCTTGCTTATATATGCACATGGAATGTAAACTTTATGACCTCTTACAGTAGGATACAGCTTTATTGGATGATTGGATGATGTCAGATAGAAATGAAGGTCCTTGACTTGTTAAGAGTTTAGATCATGACTGTTACACAATGTAAGTAACAAGTAACAAGCTGTCACCATGTCATTGAACTCTAGCCAGGTTAAGCTCTGCTTACCCCTGCAGTCAGGTTGTTGCTGTACAGAATAGCATGTGAAAGAATTCCCCCTAGTGGAGGAACTAGTCCTACAAATGAAGGATATGAAAAAATAGATATGAATATTACAGGAAAACAGCTCATTTCATATTAATGTTGTTCTAGAAATAAATAATAAGCAGATAATGATCCTGTTGGATGATGTGTCTGCAGTCTCTGTGGATATCCCCCCTTTTACGAGGAATCTGAGACTCGTCTTTTCTCGAAGATCATGAAAGCCCAGTATGAGTTCGACTCTCCCTTCTGGGATGACATCTCAGAATCTGGTGATTGTCTTTGTTTTGTTTTTTTTTCTCTCAGTATGCAGACTCGACAGAACCACACACACACACACACACACACACACACACACACACAAAAAAAAAAAAACAAACAAA
>JAQMCW010000015.1:14358869-14370596 GCA_030068335.1 Chrysichthys cranchii | reverse complement strand
CAGGGTGTGTCCCGCCTCTCGCCCGATGTCAGCTGGGATTGGCGCCAGCTTCCCCCTGCGACCCTGAACAGGATTAAACGGCAGAAGACGAAGACAAATATTTACTTTCAGTATTTGGCCTAATTATGAGTATTCAACAACCCTCAGTCCTAGTGAGTACAGGAATACTTTTCAGCAATGTACGAAAGTACCTTTTCAGCAATGAGCTTTCAATAAATATAAAAACAGAACTGACTAAAGGTGGCACAGAAAAAAAGGGCAACAAAGCCATTTCCATTTAACAGGTGCGAGCTGTAAACAAACAATTTCGACTGGCAAATCACAACGGAGATAATAACCCAAACAGTAGACTTCATCTGAGAATACGATTTTACCATGACAGTTGTTAATAGGTCAGAATTATACAATCAGTGTTCTTAAAAAAAAAACAAAAAAAAAACCCAGCAGTAAAGAAATAAATTATAATACAATTTAAAGCCAGGACCTAAAATGTTTGTCAAAATCTTTGTGCTTACATTACATTACAGTACAGTCATTTGGCAGACGCCCTTATCCAGAGCGACTTACATTTTTTATCTCATTTACACAACTGAGCATTTTGAGGTTAAGGGCCTTGCTCATGGGCCCAACAGTGGCAGCTTGGCAGTGCTTGGATTTGAAATCCCGACCTTCCGATCAGTAATCCAACATCTTAACCCCCTGAGCTACCTCCTGCCCTGCCTTGCCTCCTTACTTAACTGCAGTAAATTCCCCTACAATCATACACATAGCACCGTCAGCTGTGTTATAAATGTGCATCACTGTGATAGCAAAGTGAGACAGCCTTGTGGCAAGGCCTGAAATGCAAGGCTGTACTACAGCAGGGCCCTTAGATCCTAGTTAACAACGAAACAATGAAGGCAAGAGTTTTTCAGCATGCAACACAAATAATGTCCTACATATCAGACTACGAAAAAATCCTAACTCAAAACAGGTGAAAAGATTAGTTCAGCTCACCTGAGGCACCACGCACTAAAGGTTAGCACTAAGATGTTACGCAGTTTCGTTCTGGCTCTTACGCACTTGCTGCAGAGTCCAATGTTTTCTTCCTAAAATGGAGTGAACTAGGGAAATGGAGGATTCTGGTAGACGCTAGTGCAATGTAGAGGTGTGGTGACAGGAACTGCCGAGCACACCGGGGCCAAAATGATTTACCTAAATGCTTTGGAATGCCAAGTCTCACGATACAGCATGTCTATAGTGCTGTGATATTCTGGCAGGTAAAGGGACACTTGTTTAATCACACCCCAAGCCATTGATTTCCTCCTTTTTTTCTTTTTTGCTCCAACTGCTTAAAACACGTTTTCTGCTCCATCTGATTAAAGGAGATTGAAGGAAGTAGTATAAGTTGCCAGAAATATTTCCCCTCCCTTCTCTGATCTGTTCAAACACAACATGTTTGCTTTGGGCACTACAATAGAAGGAAGGACAGAGAAGCACACTGAAGGCTTTATCTGCTGGATGGGACAATTTTCAAGGGAGTTTCCCGGGCTCAGAGCATAGAGGAGCTTGGTGACAGTTGCTGTTTGGAGGTATCTGGTTGCTTCTGAAGCTTAGCCCCCCTCTTGCCTTCTTGCTGCTGGGTTTGTTTGTCGTAATCTGGCCCTCAGTGTGTTATGTAATGTTAATAAAGGATTTAAAGGGACAGTGCTGTTTTTTTTTGTTTGTTTGTTTTGTTTTTTTGGAAAAAACAAAATCAGTAGGACCAAGACACAGAAAACAGGTCATTAAGAAGCTAGAACATTAAGCTGAAAGGAACTTAAATCTTAAACATTATAATGGAGTGAAAAGAACAGGCTCGTTGTTTTTTGCAGAAGAAAATAAAACCAGTGGCACCAAGACGTGGAAAACACAACAGCTCATCAAGAAGCTAAAACGGTGAGCCGAAATTAATCTTAGATATAGTCTGTATTAAGTATGCTATACATCTAAACATACTGGGCAGTAGATAACATCTATTACTTTAAACTACTGTAAACAAATAGTTCTTACCAAGGATGAAGAAAATAATAGATGCTGGCAAATACAACCTTTCGGATTCTACCAAGCTCGTTTATCAAACGCATAATATCCCCCCGAATACAGTTTATGTTTCCTACTTCACTGTGTTCCCACGTCACCTTTAATCTCTAAACGATTAAAGGCAAACACAAAATCCTACCAAGAGTACACAAGCACACACAAATCATGGGCATGGTGAACAACACTAGCAGATTAATGAAAATTACCAGCTTTCATTTGTATGTGCATCAGCGGCCGAAGCCTGTAGCACGCCACCCACTGGTTAATTCTTTTCTCTGGTTGGCCTCCGAAGGCATGACTCACTTCCAGTAATCATGGTGCCACCACATCATGCCAGCATGCCAGGCTGTGGCGTTGACTGCAGCAACAGCTGCACTGCGGGCCACTGGCGTCCACGCAGACCCGTGTCCTACCTGCAGAACGAGCTGAAGGTTTCACTATGGCTTCGCTAGTGGAATATTCAGCTTCTTTAAGGGGGGGCGGAGCTTTGTTACAATAACTCGTTCTTCCTTTAGTCCCAGAATGGTTGGAAGAAAGCATAAACTTGCTTGATCACTGAGACTGCAAGGAAGCTTCTAGAAACTCTGGTGGCCAAGGGTGAAGGGAGGGGAGAATCTGTCTGCTTTCCTTCAAAATCAAAGATGTGGATCCTCTAAAAATCTGCGAAAAAAAAGTGATAAAATGATGCCATCCTAAGAAATCAAGGTGCAAGCATTCAATCGCTCTGAACAGGAAACGCAGGGGTCAACCAGCGGAGGAAGAGGGGAGCTGATAAACACCAGAGCAACAGGCACAGATCAACTGCGTCACACTTCTCACTGTCTCGTGCACATACACACACAGCCATGTGACTGGCAACACAAAAACAGTACTGCGTTACACTTGTGCTCTTATCAAACCAGCCATAAGACATCCACATGATCACACAAACTTCTTCCAGGTACTATCAGCTATATGGCATAGCATATAATACACATTACATTTCACATCATGCAAATCTACTGACAGTCTCCAACCTCTAACAAAAAGCACTTTAAATACCATAAGGAAAACAACTTATTCAGTGTGAAATTCTGTTTTATTTTCCATCTTATCCTTAAACAAAAACCATAAATGATGACACTACCTTGCGGCCAATGAGAGACACCACTCCACCGGTTTGTTTGAGCTCGTCCAGTAGAATTCCGTTTTCACAAGCACTTTGGCAACCCTATTGGATGACAGAGCTGTCACTCATCTGCCTGACGTGGCTGCTTTCAGAGGTCTAGCGCATGTGAACTGGCCATCAGCCAGGGTTCAGTCACCAAGAGTGCAAGGTAAACAATTTCTCTCTCGCTCTTTCTTCCTCTCTTCCTGATATGCTGGCGTGACATTTAGAGCCTTTTCAGAGCAGTCCCATTTTCTCGAGGCATCCTTGCATTTCAGGGGAGAGAGAGAGCCAGAGAGAGTCAGAAAGAAACAAAAGTGACAGAGGAAAATACACGCCGTGCACTGGAGTCTGAACGCAGCAGATATGGCTGAGTCACACGCACTGCTTCCAGTAGCTATGCGGAGACAAGTGCAGTTGAGGGACAGGCTAACAGAATGAGCCGCAGTCCAATTCTGACGAAACCGCCCCGATTTACCAGCACATTCTGCCCTATTGTGTTTGTGCCAGGAGATCACAGATGTAGTCCTCACAAGCTTAGCTCTTGTTTACAATTCTGACACTCGCACATTTAACCCACTATAGCATAACGCCACAGAACATCAACTAACCTATACCTGATTCCCAGCGATAATATTAACACCATAGCCCTAAACGTGTATGATTTGCATGGCAAGGCCAAATGCAGTATGAAGTGCTTCTTCCTCAACACACTTTGATGATGTGATGTACAGCCCAGCTATTACGAAGAATATCTTTATTATCATTATTATTTAGAATAACCTACACACCTAAAGCAGACTCACACACAGTGCTCAAGGTGTAAGAACTTGTTTCCTCATTGTTCCAGGTAATGTTGACAGATAGGGTGTTGCGAGACTATTTTGTACACTGTTGTCTGCCTTTGTGAAGGATGTCCATCACCATTCTCCTCGAATATAGGAACCTTCCAGAACAAGAGCTCGATCTTTAACCCTTCACCTGCCCACCTGCTTGCTAATACGCTTTCGGCGCCATCACATACACACAAATATATTTATATATTTAAAGAAAGTATGTCAGCTTCCTCAGCATCGGTGTTGGAACCCAGAGCTGCGATTCCGAAGTGCGGACTCGGGCATCAGAGGCAGAGAGAGAAAAGGGTGGTTGAGAATGAGCATGGAGAGGAAAAAGAGTAGGATGAGAGGCGAACGAATAGACAGAGGGCTGAGGCTCACTCACGGCCGCTCTTGGGCAGGAGAAAAGCATGCGACTCGGACTCCTGTCCTCCTAGCTGCTGCTTTCCTCTCGATGTGAAAAAGTGACGTAGCAACTAATCCAAAAATCTTGCCCTCTCTCTCTCTCTCTCTCTCTCTCTCCTGCTCTCTCAGTCACCCTCCCTCCTTCCACGATCACTCCTCCCACTCCTGCTCACTCTATTTTCATTGGCTTGTAATAGCAGAATAACTTACTGTTTTTTCCTGATACACATCCATACAAATAGATATCAGAGACTTTGCAAGCAAACAATTGAATGTGTGCTGCAAACGCTCGTGCTCCCACAATGCCTTTCTCCTCTGCTCTATGTCGCTTTCTCTATCAGTGTTTCTCTCTTGTGCACACAGTGTGACGCAGCATTTAATTCACCAGGCTTTTCTCCCCTCTCTGTTATGGCTACACAAGCCATTCTTCAGGAGAAACTCAACCCAGCATCACGACGCCCCCCGTGCTACAGTGTCAGAAATCAGAAAGTTAACAAGAGAACGTAATCTCTTGTTTACAATTAAAACAGCCACGACCCGTATCCCTCTCTTTTGCTCTCTCTTCCTTCCGCTTTCATGTCCTCCTCTTCACTCTGCCCTCCTTTAGCTGAGTCCCTACCCATCTATCTCCCTCGGTCTCTCTTCTTTCCTCCAGTGTCTCATCTTTTTGTGTGATTACACACTCACGTCTTGGTGAACTAAGATGACTGCGCTTGCCCGATCACCTGACAACCCACGGCTTTTAAAGGCACATAGCTAAGCTGAGCAACCATTATGTAACGGCTTGGCTGCTCTGTTTATTTTGTTCCCTCTCTTGGGTCACATCGTTGAAGGACAGACACAAACTGTTAATATCGGACCTGCCATTTGCCATTAATAACTAATGTAAGAGGACACAAGGAAGGTGGAAATCCCTGAAGTTAGCGCTGCAACACTGCACACATCAATAACAAGTCAGTAACATGACTAATAATTACAATGAACTGAAATGGAACTCCTGTCCCTTGAGCAAAATGTCTGCATTCATGCATGTGCCTGAAAAACAGGAAATAGATGGGTATTATACAAAAAGAGACAAGGGAAAGGTCAGTTTTGAAGTTCTGCCACACGCAATGAAACAGAGGGCCCCTGAGAGTCAATACCAGGGAGGGTCTGCTACCATGGGACATCCCGTGAACTGTTCATAGACTTCCTCTTCCTTTCCTGAGACCATGAAAAAGCTTAACTGTTGCATGGCAAAGGACTGCATGAGGATATCAGGATATTTACATGTAGTAATTTTCCACAGAATACCCTTGTTAGTGTACGAGTTTCCAGTTAGGAGCAAGTTATCTGGCAGATTTGGTTTGACAATGACGCAGATGAGCCGACTTTTGTTAAACAAACAAAACAATATCCATTCATGATTTATTGCAATGATAAAAAAAATGTAATGTAATGCACTGGTATGAGGCATAATGAAACCAAACCCCTCCTAACCCTGAAGGTGACACATTTGGCATGACTACATTTCCCAGCATGCGTCTCTCTGTGACATCATACTCAGAAAGTGCTAGGGCTAGCAGGAGCAGGTCAGCAACTATGGCAAGCAGCAGGCAGATGACACACCAATAAGCTTCTTAGTGCTCAATCCAAGTACGGCACTACAAACAGCACACCAAGGGCTCATTACCACAATGTCACATAACTGAATTGAGAAACAGCCTCTGTCAGTGTTACAGGAAGCATTGCCAGAACTGTGCTGTCTGCTGTGAGTTAAAGCAGGAGCTGTGGCTCTGCGTACCTGAACAGAGAACATCAAAACTCTGCTGTAATACTGAGCTTTGTTGTCATTTATTTATTTAACAGCCAAAAGAGACTGATTAAATAAGAGAAAACTTGTCTGATATACTACACTCCTAGGGGAAAAGTGTTCGTTGAGAGCTCTTTTGAAAGTTAACCAGCCTAGCTTTATAAAACATTTTCTACATAGAAACTATACAGGTTAAGGGATGCTTTTAAGGTTCAAGGTGAAGGGGGTAGGAGGTATGCATTTCTGCTGTGGCCTTCGCAAATGTCAGTCTTAAAGGGGTCAGCTCGCTCTTTCCAGAATTCAGTGTGTTGGTTTTGTTTGAAAACACATACCCGTTAGCTGCTAGCTCTGTGTGCAACAAAACCTCTGCAAGTTCACAGTTCGTGATCCTTTTCAAACCATTCAGGTGTCACACATGGAAACGTTGGACGAAATATGCCTTATCTTTTCTTTCCTTAGCAGCTGAGACAGGTTTGGGTCCATTACATACAGAATAACCACATGCAAAAGAAATGGATCAGTCAAAAGAATATAAAATACAGATACTTCTACAAAATTTCTTCAATTTCACATTACAGTTAAAATCTTCCACCTAGAATGTCGCACCTTGTTTTTTGGAACGGAGGGCATCAAAAACAGTGACTTGCTACTTTGCTCAGTGAATTCTGCTAAGGGTAGGCTGGGTCCTTTTACAAGGATAAGCTAAATGATGGACAAAACAGAACTTTGTTCTCAATCAGTCTGTGGCAGCAAGACATTTGGGCAGTGAACTGCCAAAAAACAATCTTCCCCAAAAATTCTTGTCATAACCACCTAATTCAGCCTTCGAAACTCAAACTAATCATTTTTTCTCCAGTATAAAGGGGAAGAACATTTGAGAAGACACCAAGACAGCAGAAAAACACTCGAATGAACCATGTTTGCTGCAAACAAGCTGCTACTGCAGAGAAAGACTCATCCCTGGGGGCAGGACATACACGTTCTGCGCATGGGTATGATTGTTTTCCTGAAAGTAGCAACCTATAAACTTAAAACAAGTAAATCTTCACAAAACTACTGCAATCCTATCATACTGGCATCAATAACACTAATGGGCAAGTCCAAAAATGCTCTGGAACACCAATTAAAAGGTCTGAATATTCACAGTTTAAAGATTGTAGAAAGTACAGGTTCACTGTGTTCAGCCTACTGTTCAACGTCTACTTTTACTGGTGCATGTGTGAAGCATTAACAATCACAAATCACATTCTGGCCAGAGGTAATACTGTCCCCATTAACCATGCAGAAGCTTTGTTCATAAAAAGTGCTGCATTAAAATGTTCAGAAAATGAGATAACCTGAGGAAGTTAAAATAACCAAAGTCACGATGGGGGCCAAAAAAATTTGCAGCACATTTGCATAAGGATCCTTTCTCTACCTAGTTAAGAGAATTTCTAAAAAGATAAACAAAGAAAAGGCCTCCTTGGATGAAAACACTAGACATTATAAGACATGCAGATTCAAAAATGGAAAACACTATACTATATGAACAGCTAACATTTCATAATACTGAATCCCAAAAAGTATACAACATGGCATAAATTTAAGTACAGCCAAAACAGTCCCAAGGGTTATAGTGAAAACATGTTCGGACATGCTTAACACAGTAGCAGGATATGGGATTAACTGCCATAGTAACTTGTCATCCTGGAAGAGACGCAATGTTAATTGGGAGGCATTTCTGATGCCTTTATGAGAAGCAGTGTAATTATAGATAAGCAGAATAAAGTTTGGAATTGAAGAAGGTGTTGCCACAAGTTTATGGATTCTTTTATGAGAGTTAAAAGGTTGACAAACTAGGATTCAGCTGACTGCAACTATATGCCCTTCCCTAACTCACACTTTCCAAGAGTGTTTCTGAATGTATGGTGGTTGTCAGGTGTCTGTAGCGTACTTCCAAGTACAGTGGAACCTCTGGTCACGAACTTGATTCATTCCTAGACTCTGTTCGTGACCTGATTTGCTCGCGACCCGAATCAAGTTTTCCCATTGAAATGAATGTAAATACAATTAATGTGTTTCAGCCCTGAAAAACGTTTTTAAAGTGTATCATGGGTTTATGTGTGCCAATAAAACAGAATAAAATTAAAATAACCTTAATTATAGAAAAATAAAACTAAATTAAATAAACAGATGATATTAATGCACGTTACCATGGTGGTGGATACGTAGTTGCTGGCGTAGGTGGACGGTGGTGGAGGGATATGGTGGCGGTTCTCATGTTTTGTGATTATTTCAACTGTAACACGCTTAGGCTTCTTACTCTCACTACCATTTCCACTTTCTTGGGAACCGTAATGAAGGCTTATAGAGCAAAAATGCATAGAAACATAACAAAAAAATGCAGTGAACATTTTTTAATGAGTTTTAAGCACAGAAAAAAAAAGCACATTTTGAACAACCCTTAATTATACAAAAACTTACTGCAAACAATCATGAAAACTAACCTTGCATGAGTTGACTTCTGGTTTTAAGAAAGTGAGGAGGAAGATGGGCAGGTAGGAGGTTACTGTACAACGAAAGAACGCACGTCTGATCGAGACCAATTAAAAGGGACACGTGCGTCTTTGTTAGGTGCGCAATACACAAACAGAAAATGGGAAAACATTGGCGTGTACGAAGCGGAAGGGGAAAGTGGCCGGGGCTGTGTTTGTTCGGCACCCAATTATGTGGTCGTGACCAGATGCAAAATTTTGGTGAATTTTTGGTCAGGGACCGATTTGTTCATGTTTGGAGGCATTCGTGACCAGAGGTTCTACTGTATTTTCATTCACAATCCCTTGTGGCTCGTTTTCCATGCTAAATAATAAGTATGATCCTCCATTTGTCAGAATTTGGGTTAAAAGTGAGCCAAGCTTGTCTGATTTACTTCCATCACAGACCATACAGACACGAAACTGTTCATTTCAAACAATGGAAGCTTCCTACAAGGATCTTTAAACCAGCAAAGCTATTTAGAAACAGGAAATTTACCCTCCATCTGAAATAACAAACATCTATAATAATGAGGTCACACATGGACCATTATTTCCTCTATTGAGTGCCTTGTCAATAAAACACTCATTACACACATGTTATTTCCCCTTTCCAGTCGGTCATTTCCCACTCTGTGCTGGGGTTTTTTCTCAGTGCAACTAACTCACTGTAGCTAATAAGGCATGTTAACCCAGGTCCTTCCTTTCTGCTATTTCTATACGTGGTCATTCAGCAGGAGGTGACGGGCCGGTTAATTTTAGCTGTGTCATCTCTCTGGTGACTTCCACTTCCTGCCAGTCAATTCGTCAGCAGTAGAGGAGCCTAAGGGCCTGGTGAAGGAAAGGCAGTTCTTTGCTGCCTCACTAAAAGCCCAGACCCCTAATGACGCACATGAACCATCTCTGCCTCGGCCATTCACAAAAGCCACGGGACATTATGTTTGTAATCGACGTTTAAAATTCAACAAACAAAACTGAACAATTCCAGATTGTGAGATTGAGCTTATTAGGCTTTAAAAAAATGCTAAAATGATGAAACTGGAGACAAAAATAAAAATGGCGAAACTGGAGACAAAAATAAAAATGGCGAAACTGGAGACAAAAATAAAAATGGCACACTCAACAAATTCATACTGCAAAGCTTAATTGGCCTGCACTTTAGCATGACAAAATAGCTGGGATAGTCCTGCAATTATTGACTACTTCAATAATCCAGTATTCTACCAATTATCTGTTTTGAATACAATCATTAGTTTTACACTGTAAGTAATCAAACCATGTACAAACTACTGTTTCCCTTTGCATTTCAATTTCATGACTGGCGTGTTCCAAAACTATTTTACCCTAGAAAAGCTGACACAAGAGAAACGGGTATGTGCTTTGGAGCGCGTGTGTGTAGCCAGGCTGTTTGTGTAGGAGAGAGGGCGTACATTCTTGAATAAATGTGAGTGCGCCCTGGTGTTGTCATAATAACTAAAAAGCACTGGGCTCAATATTTGTCTACAGGATTTCACCATGCTTTTTTCCCCCCATCATTTTAAGCCACAAAATATGAGCCTGATGAACAGATTTCAGTTACATCTCACGTCCCACATATAAAACAAAAGTTATTTCAGGGTCATTATGGACTGAAAAGTCACACACTGACATATCCATTAAAATTAGCAATCGGGCTCTCCCGAATTAACTGCAACAAACTTTCTTCCTGGGGCTCATGATGCAACAGATTTGGTTAGTCCTGTTTACGATATAGAAGGCTAGTTTCTCACAACTCAATTTATGTTCTTAGTGTTGACTGGCTGTTTGATTTTGTACCTTCTGTAAGTCTATAAGCATTGTTTTATATAGCTAATGCTGTGTCACCTGCTACCTTGTTGTTGGCCTACAGTATGTGGAGTGGGGATGTACCATGAGGTCATAGCGTTGTAGTACGCTAGCTCTGGTTTGTAGGATGCTAGCTCTGGTTTGTAGTCTACACACTGTATATTTTTTTATAATGTAGTTTTGATATTCCAAATTACTGGTAACATTTGTCTTTTTATTTTACTGCCTCCCTCTATGGTTGGCTGCTTATCATTCATCTTTGTACTTGGGCACAGTCAAATAGAAAGCATCAGCTCTTTGGACAGCACTAGTTAGTGTGTGCACTCTGTTTTGATCAGTCAGACATGTCCTATAAAAAATAAAAAAGCTTTGAAACAGAGACTTTTAATCAATGAGTACTTAGGTAACTCATGGAATAGCTTCAGTCCTAAAATGTGCCTTATAAAAGCAGACCTACCCCATGTGCCTGGGAGCACTCTCTGCTCCTGATTAACTGTAAAACATGAAATTTGTCACAGAACAAAGGAACCAACAACCTTTCATAAGACATGACTAAACACCGTGCCTTGTTCTTCCCTTTTTCCACATTAATTACCAATGTTGTCATTTTCACAAGACTAATTCCAATAATCTATTAACAAACTTTTCTAAAATATAGATTTTCCAATCACATTTTATTTCTCTATTTGTCACCTTCCCCTCCACTTTGTATTATCAATACAGTGGTACCTCAGTACTCGAACTCATTAGAACTCGAATTTCTGAAGAGTCGAACCAACCAGTTCTAAAAAAAAAAAAAAAAAAAAAAAAAAAAATTTAATCGATCTAGAAATCATTTTGATTCTCAGAGGTTGAAACGTGGACCTAAGATAACTTGTCCTTGTTATGAATCTGCCCGCCTGGAGCACCCTTATAAACATACCCGTTTTGGGTATCCACGATAGCGGTGCAGTCAAGAGGACGCGCGCCGCTCCAAGAACACTCCGCCGCAGCGCCACTGGCGCATGCTCTAGGACTCAAACCATGCCCGAGCATCACGTGGTGTTACGCATTTGGTAACTAATGACACAGACTTTAACCCTCGTAATGTCCTCCCGTTTGACTTACACCTTTTGTCCTCTGGGGTCAAAATGACCCCACCTCCTATGA
>JAQMCW010000015.1:14347579-14358769 GCA_030068335.1 Chrysichthys cranchii | reverse complement strand
CCTGTAGCAGGCATCAAATTTGAAATGTGCTCATTTAGTGGATAAAGGTGTACAATTTCCCAGTTTGAACATTTGTTTTGTTATTTATGTTCTGCTGTGAACAAAATATTAGCTCATGTAATTTGAAAGTCTTTTAGTTTTCATTTTATTTAACTTTAAAGAATGTCCCAACTTTTCTGGAATTCAGTTTGTAATAGCTTTCTGGGGTAGCACTCAAGCAATGAAAATCAGAGCTTTTTAGATGCATGGCATGTAATCAAGCAGGAATACCTGCAAACAATTTGCCATTAGAGAAATAAGTCTCTTTTTTTTTGCCTTTCAGGCCAGTACAAAATGTGTTTTTCATGATGTTCTCAATACAAGCACTCTCACCATATATGTGAACTAATTCCAGTGCTCCAGTTCTAGGAAAATCTGTTTTTTTTAGCATATAAAAATAGAAACAGGAAGTAATATTCAATTTAATAATATTACATTTAGAACCTTGGCAAAGGCATGAACTGTATCGTTTTTGCTGTATTTTCTTCTGTTGGCTTTGGAAACATATTGTATTGCAGTGTGAAGGATGAACCAAATCATGATCCCAATCAGTCTTAAAATGTTCATTTTGTACAATTTTACTTCTTGTCTGCATGCTGTGAGAAAGGATTACTCTCTCAATTATGCTGATATGGCAGACAATATGTGATATAGAAGCTCCTCATGGCCAGTTAACCTTATATTATTAATATAACTATTATATTAATAGTAAGAGCAGTAGAGATTGGTTCTGCTATTTACTGTATATATTTACAGGTAAAAAAAAAAAGAAAAAGAAAAAAAAGGAAAACCTTCACACTTCAGCAGCTGTACTGAACACAGAAAGCTGAAAATGAGCAAAATATTCTAGTGTGAAAATGGCCGGAGAGGTCATAACCTGTGTGTCTCAAAACACACCTTTTGCTGTAGGGTTAGTTATTAGCCATTATTATTCTTGATATACACCTTCCCTAGAATGGACTCAAGAACCATGTTATTAGCTGATTCTCGACAACAAATTTCAGCAAATGATGTTTATCTGTCTTTCAACATATCATTAAATATATAAAAGAGACAATCTGATAGTGTACACATTATCTACTAAATATCAGCAACCATAATATATTGACCGAATTGTTTAGAAATAGTTTGCTCACTGTTTGTAGAGTGTCTACAGAGGACTATCCAAATGAAGTGGTACTGAAGATGTTTTACTATGGACTTAATATGGACTAACTAATTTTGTTGGTGGTAAAAATTGTGGTATGAGAGAGAATATGATCAAGATTTGGATATCAGGGCTGACATGCTTCTGGAAACATTTATGAATCGCTCCCTCATTTTGAAGTCATAAGATTTGGGGATTATAGGGCTAGTGGAGACAGTTTATCATTTTCTCTCTTTCTGTCCTTCTCCTTCTCTTTCACTTCCAGGACCATGATCAAAAAAATATGGGCTGGGAAACAGTGTGCATGAATCTGTATGCAAACACTGTGAACATTTCCAGATCTTCACAGCGAATCAATTTTTGACACATATTGGTTTAGTCACAGGGTGGGACCGAGCAAACTATAGTCCAGACCCATTCTGTACCTAGTAAACAACAGTCTGTATGCATTCGTGACTTGCTTGTCTTTGATTAGTTCTTATTCAAAATTATCGTCTTTGATTAGTTCTTATTCAAAATTATCGTCTTTGATTAGTTCTTATTCTGCCTAATCCTTGTGTATATTTGTGTGCACATATTAATACATGTTTTGCTTTTTTTTTTTATTATTAAAGTATTTGAGACATTTTATTTTTTTATGTCTCGGAAGTCTCTACAACTTCAATAGTTGCAAACAAAATATAGCTGTAGGTCAAACAATAATATAAAGTGCCATAGTAAGGTGTGTCTAAAGTGCTACTGGAGTCATGAACACCATTCTTGCAAAAGATATTCCCTCATTTTTCATGTTGTTGATGAAGAACCGGAAAGACCAAAAAGTCAGTCCAAAATCTCTGATAAGTGTTCAGTTTGGTTGAGATCTGGTGTGTGAAGGCTATACTCATCAAATCATCCAGTGGGCCCTCCTGCCCTGTGAATGGGGCAAGATTATCTTGGAAGAGATCATTCACATCAGGATAGAAATGTTTTATCATTGGACAAATGCGAGCAGACAGAAGAATCTTGTATTGATTATGATGGTCTTGACCTTGCATTGATTGCAGTGACTTTCCTCTAAGAGAACAAGTGGATCCATGCCAGTAAATGCCTCATACAGCTTAACACTATGGGGCGCCGTTTGTAAAAGACAGTTGAACAGTTTTCTACATGTCAGATTTTCCATCATTTAGCACTTTTCACGCAATTTTCACACATTTAGAGTTCCCTCTCTGTGTGAAGCAGCTTGTTTTCAAACATCATTGTAATGAAGGTTTGTCTGTAATGTGGGTCCTAGCTGGGGAATGAAGTATGAGATATAATAATAGAAATCAGGTCCTGATTCTTTTCAAGCGGGTGTTAAATTCCATATTAAGAGCCTCTGCGAGTCCTCCACATGGCCATATGTGTCTTTCAAAGTGATCAGAAAAAAGCCCTATTTTTGAAAAAACTTACTCTGACAGACCATTTAACATCCATCTAAATTAATGATTTAGTCAGTTGGACTAAACCTTTCACATGTTATAGTAGGCAGTTTCACCCTTAAAGAAAAGAATAATTTTCTTCTCCATTATGCTCACCATCTCTACCAACAGGACAATGTAATTTAGATTCCATATCTCACTCCACAGATGTTCACTCCACTTCCTGTGCCTTGGTGCTCATAACCCAAGGCCACTAGGAGTGGAAGCACCTGTTCCTTCACTGGCTAAACTGCTGTGTAAAAAGATAATTTAGTGCTACCTTAAAGTGACAAGTGGAACAGGATCTCCATAGTCTGGCCCCATACTCTAAATCATCCCAAACCGCCTTATGCCACACATTAATCTTTCCTAACTGATGCTTCCTTCCCTGGCAATGTGGAAAGACATCGATAGAGGTTATTGCAACTGAAAACAAACCATACTTACATCCGTTTTAAGCATGCAAGAGATTAGAACAATTAATCTACTTCCTCATACTATGCTGTTGGTGTTTAAGAGATATTAAAAGCTCTTAGTAACATATATTTCTAGCTATGCATGTTCTTATGATTGAATCTAATAGCCTAGTGCATGTAATAAAAAATAAAGCAAGGATGCATGCTTGAAAAAGGTTTAGATTTTAATTTCTACTAAAACATGCTATCAGATTATGACATTAAAGTAAGGAATACACAATGGCCCTTAACTTTACATGAAAATAATACATGCAGGTTCCCATTTGGAAATTACTGCCCTGAAGTGGATTATATATTGTATTTTATTGTATTGTATAAAACACAGTTTCAATTATGTTGTTTTTCTTATCCTCCAGCAATGACCAGCAATTACTATTTTTAATTAAATAATGAACAACACATTGTGTTTTTTAACTGTGTATAGTTATACTTAATGCAAATTAGTTCCTGTTTTCCTGGACACCATAGCAATTATGAACAGTTGTTCTCTCACCAGCCTCACCTATTTGTCTCTCTTGAAGCTACTAAGACAAAGGGGGGAAATTTTTCAGCTAGTCATGCAGCTTCATGAGAAACTGCAAAGTGTAAACTCCTCTGTCCAAAGTGATGACACCCAAAACACCCAGTTTAAATATTACATAAACAGCACCTTCACTGTAGCAACAAAATTATTTTTCTTTTTGAAACAACAATACATTTTTCTTTGTTGAACAACTGGATTTTAAAATCCTTTTATTAGCATTAAGTTAGAAGGCTAAAGCACCATACAGTATAATCTCCTGTAAATACTATAAAAGAGATACCATAAAATAAGCCTATCAGTTATCTTAGAGCTGGAACTACTGTTGGAACCATGCTGTTATAGAAAACTAATGACAGCATTCTAATTTGAGAATTCAGCTTGCGATAGATAAAGTATTTAACTATGCACAATGTGAAGTCTTTATTTTTTTAGGAGAGGCAACTTCTTGTCTAAAGTGTGCACAGGGTCCAGAATCCTACCCATGTACAGTACTATGGTGTTAGTTTAGTCTATTACTTCGACAACTGGTTTGGTAACATGCAGTTGATGACACACTACAATACTGCTCAACAACTCATACATAGCTATGCAGGAAGTCAGCAGGAATGAATGAGTAGTTCTTCATTAATGCATCATATTCCTATTAACTACTAAGAACCACTGCTTAATTACTTAGCAAGTACTGTACGCTAGTAGGAATTGATTATTGCCTTTATATTACATCACTTACAGATGTAGCAGAACTGATCATAACTAATTATGACCTTTTTTATAATAACTACTGATAATATTTACTGATCATACCACCATTAACTGAATATCGAATGATATCACATTACATACGTTAGATAGGTTTTTTATTCATGTTATAAAGGGGACTTACTTTATTTTGGCTTAAATTTTTATGTGTAGTTGTTCATTCAACAAATTAGCAATGCTTAGCAATGATCTGGCATTCATGAAATAAATGGAAAAATAGTTAAAATGTGAGCAAATAGTGATTTTATGTATGTTTTTGAATGAATTTTGAATGAATACACAAAGTACATGTGAATCTCACCTTTTCATCTGAGTTGTTCTCCTTCTGGTTTTCAATGCTTTTGAAATGATGTTTGACAGTGTGGGATTCGTTTTCCATTACCTGACAATGTGCAAACACATAGATAGAGGATATTGCATCTGAAAACAAACCATACTTAGACCCATTTTAAGCTTGCATGAAATTAAAATATTTAATCTACTTCCTCAGGCTATACTCGTTGAACTTAAGAGATGTTATAAGCTCACATATATTTCTAGCTTTGCATGTTCTTATGATTAAATGCAGAGTGCTTTCTAATAGCCTAGTGCATCTAATAAGAATAACACAAGGTTGCATACATTCAAAAGATTTTATTTTCTACTAAGACACGTTATTAAATTGTGACATTAGATAAACTAAGGAGTTATTAAAGCAGTTATTATAAAAGGGTCAAACGTAGCTAGTAGTTCTGCAAGAGTAAATGTAAGACTGTATTTACTGCATGGTTAATAGTGAACTCCTACTAACATGATTACTGAGTAATTAACTAGTAGTTGTTTGTAAGAAGGAATAGTTGTTAATAAAGTACTACTTGATTGTTCCTACTTAGGTCCTGCATAGTTACCTATGAGTTGTTAAAATGTGAGTATATAGTGGTTTTATATAGTGGTGAGATCAAAATTCAAACGAATTTTGAATGAATACAAACAGTGCATGTAATTCACTCACCGGTTCAGTTGCAGATTTTGTGTAGTTGGACTGTTCATTTTCGCTGCTGTTGACAGATTCTCCTGGAAAAGTGGTTGTCTCACTGGGTGCCTCCGAGGCAGCAAAGCTTTTATGGGCTTCTTTATTTGGGGTTGTGTTTATCTGTGATTCTGCCTCTGTCTGTGTTTTTGGGAGTGTGTCCTGGGTTGTAATTGTAGGATGACCAATAACTTGATTATATGTAAAAGATAAATTTAAAGAAAAAATAATTAATTACCACTGAGCAAATGTGATTAATCTGTGTAGACACAGGTATACATTGGTACATAAACAGTAGTTCACTCCTAGGTTGTTTATCCGTGCTCTTTTTAATGGACAAATCTGTCAGCTCATTAATCACAGTTGCTATATGGATTTATTGATTATGTTTATGTTGATGGTCAATATGCACCTATGACTGACTTACTATGAGCATTGTAAACATGGAAAGATACATGTTTAAGAGAGTTCTTACCATTTTTAGATATGTTTATGGGGTTGGTGGTACTTGGATCACTTGTATTAGTTGTGTCTTGAGGGCTCATAGGCACTGCAGTTGGACTCATATTATATGAACTTCCTATCACAGTAGAATGAGTCTGCCCCTGGCAAGCTGCACAGAAAAAGTTGAACATGAGAAGCTAAAACAAGCCTGATTTTCCAATAAGAAAATGCAAATGCAATACTAAAATCTGAAAAGACAGTGCGATGTTTACCTATGCAGATATAACTGTGATTTGAAAATTTTAGAAATGAGCATTATTGTTAAATCACGGGATACAGAGACTTACTATCTGTTATCTAAAAATCAATATAAGGTCATTAGAATGTTCCTAACTGTTGATAACTTACTGATCTCTGGTCTCCAGATGTAAATATTAAATCTTGCTTTTCATTTCAGAATTTCTTCATTTGACAAACCCAAACATGTTCATTACCAGTAAGGGGTTAGCTCATACTGTGTTGGTCGCTGATGGATTAATTTTACTCATTAATGGTATAGACATTGGTTAGTGCAGGGTTATTTGGTTTATTATCTAAACACATTAATTATTAACAAAGTATTAGTTTTAATAACTAGTATTAGTATTTTTTTATTATTATTGCTATTATTAAGGCTGAATGTCATGTTTAACAATGGTTAATAATAATGCCAGTTAAGGGAATCTTTATGTAAAATAATAGCAATTTCTTTACAATAGTGAGTGTAGAAGATCATTTTCATAATTTTCATTTTTTTTAAAGAGTTTTCATTAATTTGACTCATCTTCCCTACCCACATAGTGAGTGTTGAAATGGAGGACAAGGAATGGCCCACCCATGTTTGTTCTAAAGGTCATAAAATCTTAATTTCTATTTTCTATCCTAATACCCTGCGCATTCCATCTTTTAGGACATTAATATATTATTTGACTGTGTTAATCTCTCAGCACAACCTTTTAACTGTAACTCAACACAGAAATTTCACTTCAAAGAATGACACTATGTGCTAAGCATATGCAAACAAAGCAGGCTAACGAGCTGTTGCACTTTTTAAATGCCCTTTAGTGTTTCTTTCACAAGGGTGGCATGTTTACTTTGTGGCTAAGATGAAAGAAAACAATGTGACATGTTTTTTTTTTTTTTTCACGGACCTTCAATAATGTGTAAGCTAACATTCTCATCATGACCTGGGGAAATCAACGTTAGCCTGAAAAAGTCACGACCTTTAGCTTTGCCACCCCAGCAATGCTCCTTTTGGTAAGATTTTCCTCATTCAGCTCAAACTACAAGGGTGAGTCAAATGAAAAACTTAAACGTGTGACATAAATTAGATTTGAATTCATTAATTACATTTTTTTCTGGAGAAATCAAAACACTGGTTAAGTGCAGGAGCACTGCCACTTAATGAAATGGGGATTTGAGTAATTATACACTTTTGTGACATATATTTGCCATAAACAAGGCGAAACACTCCTACATTGTACGTTTAAAACATGAATGTAGTAAACCAGTCATGCTTTTGATGACTACATCACTCTCAGATGATAATGTGGGGGTTTTTTTTGCTACTGCTTTTGGCACCACGAAAAACTACAATGATGCATATGTAATAAAGAGGCATAGGTGTTAATAAAAGAAATGTCACAAATGTGATATTCACCTTTGTCTGTAATTTTAATCTAAAGATTATTGAAAAACCAGATGATATCTAATGTGCACATCAGTGAATCATGTAAAGTGCTGACTCTGAGCCTTCTAAAAGGAAAAGCCTTGCTGAAGATATTCCAAATGGCATTCCCTAATCCTTAAACTCATTGTCACCTAAGCTCCAGAATGCTGTCTAGGACACATGCTGGGTGGCTTACCTTTCTCCTGTGAGTATCAGAGAACACATTGCCACACCCATAGCTTTCCAGCTCTTAAAATTTTTTCTCTACATGAATCATTTAGGCTTAACTTTGAACAAGACCAGTAAATGTGATTTGCTTATAAATAATGTCATAAAAACTGAAAATGATCAACCTTGCACATGTTGTTTTTATAGAGGAGATCTTCTGATTTTAGAGCTTATATACAATATTAAAATGAACAAAAGATCTTTATTAAATCACAGGCCATTCTTCAAGAACTGAAAGGGAAAAATGACTACATGCTTAAAAGTCTGGGTGAAACAAAGTATTCAAACAATATGTTCCTTGTGTACAACTATGGCCCCACTCTGGCTTCCAGTTAGAGATAACTGATGGAAAAATCACACCGTGTGATACTTCCTGAAGTGGACCTAATTCCTACTGTTCCTAACACAGCACACTTACTCATGTGAACCAGAAGCTGCCATGTTTATTGAAGTTATGTCTTTTAAACAGAATACACACACACTTAAACCTCAAGCGAGTTTCAGATCAACAAGCGATTGCTTCTGTTACCTCATAAGTGCAAAGCACACTAGTTGCATTTTTATTAGGTTATAAGCAACTTTACATCATGACATTAAAAACAATTGTGACCCCATTTGACAGATGAAGACATAAAGACAGATTTGCCAAACGAAAGGGAAAAGCAAGCAATGGTCTTAAGAGTTTGGGTCATTTCAAGTTGCCGTAACAGTTTCAGTATGCTTTGGCATAGATTCTGTGAATCTCAGGAACTGTACTGAAGGGATGAATATCATTTCTTTAGAAGATCTTCCTTCCCATGGTCCAGTGGGTTGAGATCTGGTAACTTTGAGGGCTATAGGATATGATTAACATATTTATATATGCAGCTGAAAAAAAAATCTAACCAAAAGGCCTTCCAATTTGGGATCTTTATGTTCTCTGGCAAATGAAATAATCATACTCTATTTCAGGACTTGGTATTCTAGCTCTCTAACCACGCCCTGAGTGTGAATAAGACACAAATTGTTGAGTTGCTTCAAAGCAAACTAGTTGTGGTTCTCTTAGCCACGCCAAAATATAGTTTGCTTGCATGCCTATGCTTTCTGTTTCCAAAAAAAATCGAATAATAAGAATAATAACAAACACAATTTGATCATTTCAAAGCACAGAATTATTAATCTTAGTCCAGTTTGGTTTGCTACCAGTCTACACCCCGGAATGTTAACACAAGATGGTACTAATTGAGATTGCATTTTGGTCATTTTATATCTTACATAATCTGGTCTGCTGAAGTTAAAAATCAGTTCTCATACTGAAGAGATCATTTTACAGGTTCAAGTACAACTGTACTCCCTATAGTGTACATTGTTCCATGTCTAATATGTAAAATAATGACAATACCCAAAGGGCCTCAGAGAGATGTAACATCTAAATGTGTTTTACAGATTGGAAGCAGCACACAAGGGGAGCTAGTGTAATATTGAAAATTATACTTGTTCCACCCATGTTATTATATATCCTGCAAAAGACATGAGGAGTTACCTTGAAAGAACTGTAACTATTGCCAGGAATTTACAACAGTCTCAGAAGAATTTGAGAGGACGTCTGATATTGTCCAGAGCATGTAGGACATAAATGAAGACAAGTCTAGTGAAAAATATCTTGCTTGCTCTTCATACAAGTTCATATGAACATATAGGTAACATCTATTAATATAGTGATTTAAAAATTCAAAGGGAACAAATGTAGCTAAATTATAAATATTACAAGAAAACCACATGTGCATTCCTCATGTTTTACTATATGATAAGGTATTATTGAGGTCTGTACTTTTGCATGGCCACTCTCTCTCTCATGAAATGGTTAAGATTGGCTTGTAACCATAATCCGTCCATGCTTTTGGTGTTCAGTTTCAGAAGTCAAACTGTGAAAGCCAAACAAACAAATGACCTAGGGTAAAGAGGAATTAAAGGTCATGGTGATGGAATCACTGGGAAGACTAGTCTTGTAATCAGCTCTGTGTTTCACTCACAGAGAACTAAACATGTGGCATCTGGCAGGGAGGGGTTACTCCACTGCAGCAGATGTGGAGGTCTCCATGGAGCTTTTCTCCTCCTTGTGTACTCTGCACTAAAATCCCGGACTTGGCCCTAAGCCTGGGGCTCACACAGCTGCTCCACCCAGGATCTGAGAAAGAACATCAGCTTTCCTCATCCTTGCTTCAGCCCCTACTTCCAGATGTTTGTGCAGCAGTCCAGCAGCTTCCTTTTGTCCCACCAGGAACCAGTGGTTTGAAATGCCAGCTCAAATTCCGCAAAGTAAGGTTACATTTATCTACATCTACTTTTTGACTGAAATGTTAGCCACCATGAGTGAGAGAACTATTTATATACCTGGCCTGGCTATCTATGAAGGTTTGGAGTCTATACTTCAACTGTTTTTTTAAACAATAAAACCAGAGTAAAGGAATTAAATTACCACCAGTCAAGGAATGTTATCTAAGGCCCTTGAGTCCTTAAACAAACTATGACATCAACAGTTTTAGGTATGCTCATACCAGGCCATGTGGGAGTGAAGTCGGGCACTTCTCATATTCCAACACAGCTCACGAAATTTAACCATCAATTGCTATGTATTAAAACCGTCCCAGAGCGCATTCAGTTAATTATATGTAAACCCTTAGACATAAGGCAGTTTTAGCATATTGTTATATGTTTGGCCAAATGCCAGGCTTTGTGTAAGCACCTAGGATTCCATGCAAAATCTGTCATTTGATAAATAGGTTGATTTTTTTAATTAAAATAATTCAAAGTCGTACCCCTTTCTTTTGCTGGATCCATATTTATAATCCAGATATGGGCTTACTCTTGGTCAGAATATATAACCCCCAACACCCCACACTCCACTGCTATTAACAATACTCATGTTGAACAACTCATGTGCATGGATTTTTATACAGATTCATCAACTAACTGGATTTCGAAAGGTTTGGTTCACTGCAAGCTAAGCCTACACAATGCTTTTGGAGAAAGATCCATCAGTCAATTTGTGGAGCTTCAAGAAAACATTGTTTTTTCTTCAACAAAGAAAACAGGGATTGGGGTTCATACCCTCCCTCCTTTTGGCTAACCATAACAAATCCCCTGGGTTCTGTAAAATGGTGGTTACAGGCAGGAAAGGCAGCCATGAGAAAGTCTTAGTGCTTTTAGAGTCATGAAAAGGATACAGTCTTATGTTTTCAATTAGGGAACATTATCTCAAATAGCTCTTGTGTTGTTTGTTCAACATTAACTACCTGGGACAATTGCTACAGGATTTAAAGGGGCGTTACGTGTTTATTCCTCATGCAACATGATGCATGTACCAACATTGTTTAGCAAGCTCTTTTTATCACCAAGCATGAGGAGGTTATAAGAAAGAAAAAGATACAAATGTGAT
>JAQMCW010000015.1:14330995-14341972 GCA_030068335.1 Chrysichthys cranchii | reverse complement strand
GTCATGCTAGAAAGCATCTGGAAACAGGGCTGTGCTTTATGTTTTCTTGGGGACTGCTCACAAAATGGCTTGTTAAACAGTTTGGCCAGATGGGTGCAATGAGATCTCAGAACAGACCACATGAGCCTTCTACAATACTCATTTTGCTTTCCTCATTTGTTTAAAGAAGGCTACAATTCTCAGATCCTCTTACACATGAGCAGGCCAGATTGTAAGTATAAATTGACATTTGCAAAAAGCTATTCATCTGAATAGCACTCACTTCTTTGCATACTTGCTGCTTGTCCATCATATCCAATAATGACATTATAATGACTTTAGTGTCTTCTATGAACTCACATTGCCAGATCAAGAAAAGGTCTGCCCATTAAAATTTTACAAATATTTTACAGTATATCCCCCAAAGTAAATTTCAATTAATTACAACCATGTTATTTTCTAAAGATGTTCCCTCATGACATGCTTAAGTTTGATGCTTGAGTCACTAGGCTTGCTATTACTTTTCACAGAAGGAGCAGATATCTTTGGGCAAATGTTTCAGTATTGCAAAGATTGTGAGTTGTCGAAAAACAGGCTTGAATGACCCTAGATCAACAGACAGCAAGTTTACCCTCTTTAGCTTTGATAACCGAATGCATTCTTTTCATTAATTGCTTTCGTTAATCTACCATTAAGAAAAATTGTGAATTCTGTCAAAACTCTGAGTGATAAGTGATATAATGCTGTATCAAGTAACTAAATGCTAGTTTATTGCAGACTGTTGTTAATAGTTGTTATAATTAATCAACACTATTTCTCAAGATATAATGGGCAATTAAAATGCTTTCACTGTAAATTTAACCTAAGGAATCAGGTGGTGTTATTTGGTATTTCCACAAGATATTTTATGTGTTTTATCTGGATTACAGTATCAATGGTGATGAGATTTACCTCATAGATCATTCAGCACCAAGAGTTCCTGGCATTAGATTCAGCCAATAGGAGGATCTTATCCCTCTTGGAGTTGTGCTGAAGGGCCTCTTACAGAGAAGGTTCCAGATATTGTTCTCAGATGGTACTTTTGGAGCATCAACCCTGAGAAGAACCTTAGAGTTTCTGACTAAAATGGAGTTTTTCACCTTT
Organism: Chrysichthys cranchii; assembly: GCA_030068335.1. Taxonomy (NCBI): domain Eukaryota; kingdom Metazoa; phylum Chordata; class Actinopteri; order Siluriformes; family Claroteidae; genus Chrysichthys; species Chrysichthys cranchii. The sequence goes on along the minus strand of JAQMCW010000015.1, from coordinate 14,340,850 downwards.
TCCCACTGAAGTCTTGGGGGAGGCTAGAAATCATGAATCCTACACAGTAAAAAATGACCATAGATTACAGTACTTTACCATAAATATGTTTTACAGTTGTTTACTGTAAATTTTACAGTACTTTACTGGCAACCCAAGCTGCTGGTAAATTACCGTAAAAATCTACGGTCATTTTTTACAGTGTACTCCATATTAATGAAGATCACATAGTGGAACTTTCCTGGAGCAGGGTGTCTTTTCTTGACTCCATCCAAATCCCAGAATATCCCCATATCCATCTAATGTCCCAATACATATGGTATTCTGTTCATGAGTGTATATGAGTTAATATGAGAAACTTTGTTAAAGTTGCTACATAAAGCTGTTTTCTTGTAGATATGAAATGCTAACCACTCGCATACTATGTGGTTAGGCAGCCACACTATATAGAGCAGTAGCATCTGATCTGATGTACAGTGTAAAATCCATAAATTTAACAAAACCCTGTTCCTTACTCACAAATGAATGTGTGTTTAGAATTCCTAGGAAATATTTTTAGTTCCAGATGCATGAAGAGCATTCTTGATCATGATCTGTAATATGCCTTCAGGCACCACATCACACATCAATTTATTTTTGAAGTTCACAGAAAATGAATGTATCATTTGTTCAAATGGCAGATGGTAATAGAAGCCTTTAGCTTTGGGAAGATTTTGTCTTGTTTGGGGGAGGGACATGGGAATTACCCTCTTATTTGAGTCCTGTTCAACAGACTTATGTAAACACACACACACACACACACACACACACACACACACACACACACACACACACACACACACACACACACACACACAGTTGCATATTACTGTAGTTTACATATTTCTTTCCCTAACCTAATAATTGGCATTCGACAAATACATTTGTACATGAAAAATATTATTACTCTCCACTGGTCTGCACCTATTTGATTCCACAAAGAGTTAAATACATGCGCACATGGTTTTAATTACCACTGAAAAAGAATATCTTTTTTTTTGCAAAGGGTAGTTAAGGAATTATGGTTCTTTTCAGGGAAAAAACAACCATGTACACCAGGGCCGGATTATCCATATGGGCCAGTGGGCCGGTGCCCAAAGGGCACCAACCATTCACAACCAGTGGGGGGGCACCACTTGACACAAGCTTTAAAGATATTTTTTGTAAATTTTTACGTTATTCACTTGAAATTGCTAAAAGGCCATACATAACTCGTCATGAACACTAATTTCATAATAATGATAATAATAATAATAATAATAATAATAATAATAATAATAATAATAATGAACAAATCAAGGTTACATGACCATTCATTCCCCCTCCCCAATCTGTCAGAGTTGAGTCAGGCCACAAGTATGTACAAATGTATCATTTTTTAAAACCATTACAGAAAATGAATGAAAAATGGACAGACATCAATTGAGTGGTTATGCAAAGAGAAAAAGAAAAAAAGACAAGGACTCCTAGATGTCCAGCCACGATTCAAAATGTTCCAGCGATCGATCGATTTTTTTGTAAGAACATCAGGACCTGCGGTCACTAGCAGCACTGAAGCTGAAGCTAGTGAAGACTTCAGTTGGGGCACCTGTGAGGTATAGTGCCCTGGGGCACCACATTGTCTTAATACGGGCCTGTTGTACACAGTCTTTTATAGTGTATAGTACATGAGCTGTATTGTACAGTGTGCATGACTGTATCAGGTTAAGTGTGTTTTATCCCATTTTGCTTAAGAATGAATTGAGAGCACTCAAAAAATTCAGCAAGGAAGTGAAGGGTGGGGCAGACGCATGGAGGTTAGTTTGTAGATCCACTCCCACTAAACTTGTATGCATCTGTTCGACCTCCATAATTCAGGATTACATATTTGATCTAAGAACAGGGATGTGCTGTTTGCAGGAAGAGAATAGCCCTGAAGCAGCATCTGGGAGAACAAGCTAGAGTGTAGTTAATCTCTGAGCCTTTAGGGAACGCAGCATTATAGGTTTTGTTTAATGTTGAGTCCTGTGAAAACCACAGTGTTGTGTGTACAGGTTTCTAGTGGCAACTTGAAACCATCAAACATAAAGGCTCTTTAATATATTCAACAGAATAATGAATAACAAATGCTCAGTTGTAAATCTTTATAGGCATTTATAGACTTACCACACACGTGAACAATGACTGAAACATTGTTATATTGCCAGACTCTGGCATGTAAATCTTCCAAACTGCAGTACTACCATACACCCTGGGGTGGGAATACACCCAGTATGGAACAATAACCCTTTACAGGGCATCAAGTGCACTCATTCCCATCTACCACCATTATCATGTTTTTGGGCAGTGGGAGGAAACCAGAGAACCCAGAGGAACCTACAGAGACTCTGGGAAAACAGGTGAAACTTAGACCATATGTTGAGTTCAGAACTGAATCCGTGACCTTGGAGCTGTGCCTTGGCAACACTTCTCACTGTGCCACAGTGATATAAAGATTTAACAATCTGGATAATAACCTGGAAGTGACCATAAAATGATCATGGGACATGACCATCATTGTCGGTATTGCCAGCATTACCATTGTAATACTACTTTTTGCAGACCGGCATTTGTTTCATTTAGGAGACTCGAGTGACCTGTAATGAGGACCTAATTTTATGTAGTGAAGAATCTGAATGCATCTGCTCCGATATATTGAAACATTTGTCTTTATCACTGAGCTACATATGATACTTTGCACCATTTGAATGTCTGTGTAGGATTACCACGGTGGTGCACACGCACTGTCTTGTAGTATACAGCTGGAATGTTCCTCTTCACCTCCACCATACTGCTACAACAAGATGGAGGGAAACAGATCAGAGTACTTTATATAAGTAAGGTGGGACATAAATTTCAGCATCTTTATTGTTATGTGTACATACTTCCATTGCTCTGACATTTAAGCCATTCATATAATAATTTAAAATGATGCAAAATGTAAATGATCAGAAAATGTCCAACTTTACCTGCATTCAAAAGTATATTTATGTATTATAATTGTGATAGTTGTCTATTGGCGGCTCAATTTTCTTTGTGTAGTGCTTTTAACAATGGATGTTGTCAGAAAGCAACTTTACAGAAATATATTTTAATAAATTTTGTTTACAATTTTTAACATATGAATTTTATTATATGAATATGCTGTATATATCTCTGTTTATTGCTTATGAGCAAGCTGGTGGCAAGGGAAATCTCCCTGTGATGAGATGATAGTTAAAATTAATAGTTAGCTTTATGGGTCATTTCTGTAATGCATAATCCATATATTGAATATTCTTATGCAAGAAACCTTTACGCTGGTGATAGCACCTATGTCATGGAATTGCAGAATTGCAGCATTCCGCAGTGATATAATGTCAATGCCAGCAACTTCCACATCACTCCACTGTTGTTCCTGTAGCTCCCAGCCTCAAAACACTGATCCGTACCTATAATGCAAAACGGTCCAGCCCCTAACAACCTGAAGGCAGTGAATGCACCCTGCATTATACCGAGTTCACTTTCATCTGCAGGCATGGCTCGACTTGACCTGTCAACCTCTTAAGACACAAGATAGATGCATCAAGGCTTTTCTCTCTGGTTGAAAGGACTTTCCCCAAAGACAGAAATCTTCACAAGCCATCCATGCTGGATTAAAATAAATCCTTCACTTGCACTGTTTGCATAGATAACTTCTCTCCCACAGGGTTTTAGCTTGATGGTATCCTTACACCATGGCCTAGCATTTACTTGTACTAGCATAAGGTTATCATTTTCTACAGGGATTACAAAATACTTTGTATGAGGCTGTCTGACATATGCTGTAAATTGAGTAATGCATTGTATGGTAGAATGCCAGTAAATACACACCATGGTTGGAGAACTGATTAAAGCAGGGCGGTATAATTGAAGAAAAAATATACAGCACACAGTCATCAGAGTTTGGCTAGGGTACATCTTAACTGAATGTCATGCAAACCTGTGTCAGGAAGAAGTGCCAGGAAGCTCCTCATTCACAATATGTAACCCGCCCTAAATGCCACACCACTTAGTTCCGAGTATTCATCATCTGTGTGTGCTTTAAAAAGCCCTCTGAGTAGTTTCCTCAGTTATTTATCCTAATCACAGAACAATGTGAGTTTGGGCAGAGGAACTCTCTTTAGATTTTACACGCGCACACACACACACACACACACACACACACACACACACACACACACACACACAGTATACACTCACAGAGAGGGTGTGCGAACATTAGGATCCACTGCACTTCCTGTTACACCCAGAAACAGCTCAGTTTGTCCTCTCATTTAAAGGTACCTGAACTACACATGGCTTTCTGTCTTCCTTTCTCTTGAGATGTGTCTCAAAGTCAAGCAGTCAAAGATATTCCACAATACTCATAAAGGAAAAAAAGAATAATAGGGAATGGAGCAGGGTGCACTGTTGCATTTAGTAATTTGATTATATTGGTCAAGAAATATACTCTTGGTGTAGTAATCTTAGCCATGATTGATTTTTTTGTGAATAAACTGTGTTGACACTGTGGAGTTATTAGATTTTTCTTAAAGATCTACTGTGTAAGCAGTTATTAATGATCAGAAATGGAGTATATGTGCCATAATATACTACTGGAAGTCATAAGTACACTATATTGCCAAAAATATTGAGATATCCCTCCGAATCACTGAATTCAGGTGTTCCAATCACTTCCAAGGTGACAGGTGTATAAAATCAGGCACATAGGCATGCAGACTGCTTCTACAAACATTTGTGAAAGAATGGGTCACTCTCAGGAGCTCAGTGAATTCAAGCATGGTACCATGATAAGATGCCACCTGTGAAATTATTCCATTTGTGAAATTTCTTTGCTATTCCTAACCTAACCTAGGTCAAATATTCCCTTAAGCACACTCCTAAACCTTGTGGAAAGCCTCCTCAGAAAAGTTGAAGCTGTTATAGCTGCAAATGGTGGGCCAACTACATATTAAAGCTTATGTATTAAGAATGAGATGTCATTAAAGTTCATGTGTGTGTAAAGGTAAGCATCTCAATACTTTTGGCAATATAGCGTATGTCCTCATTAGTGTATAATTACCTGTAACTACAAATTGTCGTGTTTTTGGAAGCTTAAAATGAGCCCTTTATATCTTCTACGAAGCGCATCCACCTCTAGAGAGCCACCATGTTGTGCTCCTACCATAGCCCAGAATGGACAAATCTCTAGAGGGTATCTTCCATGTTTCATGTTTTTGACATTGTGAATCTTGAAGGAAGCACCAGAAGGATGACAAAGAAGAAGAAAGGAAGACAAGGAAGAATAAATAAGAGGAATCAGTGTTTGCTGTTGCTGTTTAACAAGTTTGAAAACCTACATTTTGAAAAACGTGTGAGTGTGAGTGTAAGTACTTGGAAGTACACTTGAATAAGGAGGCTCATTCTAATACATGCTTGGAAAGAGGGGGTAAGAGAGGGGCATTCAGTTGGTTGAATCCTACATAGTGGACCTTCTCTTTTTTTTTTAACTTTCTCTTTTGCTTCAAATCGGGTTTATTCTCTTTATGCAGATTTGTATTAGTTTTTGAATGTTTTCTGTACCAGAGTGTTCTGACCTGATACTGTATGTCACGCCATATGATAAGTTGATAGACTGTACGTAAGGAGAAAGATATGTGGTATACTTTATCATGTTAAGACCGTTTTATTATAAAAACAGCTAAGTCTCTCCAAACATGTTATTGCATAAATGTTAAAAAAAAAAAAAAACCCAACTTGTTAAATACTGGGAATGCTTTCACATTTTTAGTTAGACAGGAAGGGAGAAATGTTGTGTGACAAGGTTGAAACTGAACTCTGACTACACCCCTGTGTTTCTCTAACTGAAGAACTTCTTCAAATAAAGTTTATCTACTGTAAAGATCCTGCCTTCAGATGTATCATTGCAGTGGCATTTGTAAACTTTACTTAACTGTATGGCTCAAAAACAGTCCCTTTCCATTTTGTAATACATTGCTGTGAAGCAGCAGGGAAGGGCGGACTTTCTAGCTGCTCTAATACTTTTCTACATTTACATATGGTATTTGGCAGACACCCTTATCCAGAACAACCTACAGAAGTGCTTTGAAGTCTCTGTCAATAAATACAGCCTGATACTGATTCACTAGATCACAGACTACAAGTATTATCGAGCTAGTCAATCGAACTCTTTGCTGGGGAGGTAGTATATATATGAAAACCCCAAAATGCAATATTTTTAATAAGAAATTTATTTTCTCTGGCTTAATTTTACCTCCACAGATTGTCTCCACTTTTGGCCAGTAATTGTCGTTATTGATACAGAAACTCCAGTGAAATTAAATACTCAGTTCAAAGCTAATCTGTTTCAGAAAGCTTAGTCGATTCGCTTATAATCACTTTTGTTTAATAAAACAAAGCGAACGTCTCACTATCTTCTACAAATCATATTTATCAGACCTCCTTCTCTCCTTCCCTCCACCCTTATTGTTTGCAGCCTGCACCACAGTCAATGCAGATGTTTCACTTTAGCAGCTGTCTCAAGTAGGAAAAGCTCCAAATCCTAATAAACTGAACTCAACCACACCCTACAGAGCACACAACCCCAAATGTTTGAGAAACGAAATTTAACTCATATTTAACAGTGTTATGAACCAGTATGAACCCGAAAGCAACCACATAGTGCACATAGACACACAAATGCACAGGCATGAGTAACACAATACCCAAATCTTTTAGCAAGAACAGATAAGAATACATTACAAATACAGTGACTAAAGAAAATCAGCACTCATGCAAACAATAAAAGGAAGTGAGGAAATTCAGTTTGGTGCAATATTTTTGAGATTTATTGTTTCATGTGTACTCAGGAAGCAGGCCTCAGAAGTAGAATATCATTGTTGATCTAAATAGTCCAAAACATGGTCACGATTTCCAGTCAGTCACTCGGAAACAGTCTGCACAATTCATTTTAGTTTATTTCAAATTTTAATATGAACACTCTTCTCCTCATTCCTCCACATCTCGACAATGTACCCAGAACCTTAAACAACATGTCCTTAACAACATGGTCCTAGTTTCATGGCTTGGCAGACAAAGATGCAATAAATCAGATTAGTATATCAGAGGATGTGGAATACTCCCAAAGATCAACACAAACAACAAAGCAGCTCAGACAGGAAGACACAGATCCTTGGACCCTTATACTGTACTGTGCAGTTCTGTGCCATGCTAGCATATCAAAACAGTATAAATAACATCTTTACACAAATAGCTCTGCTTTACAGCTGGTAATTTGCAGACAAAGTCAATTTGTTTAGACAAATTCCCCAAAAGTTCACACATACACATGGAAACAGTGGATCTAGGTTAGAGCTCCCTCTATTGAAAAAATGTGGCACATTGTGTGGATGACATTGTGTCAAGGGCAACCCAAGCTGTGGAGGGCTCGTGTGGGTGCAAGTTTTTGCTATGACCTTTCTATCGCAATTAAAAAGATTCCCCCCGGTTCTAAACCGCTTTATTATTGGCTGATTAAGCGGTTATCCCAGAAGCCTGCACCCACACCAGCCCTCCATGGCTTGGGTTGCTCAGCCCTACAAGCAGGCACACTGCCATTGAGTTATAGTGGCCAGTTTTGTCTTATTTGGGTGGCACAGTGATGCAGTGGTTAGCACTGTTGCCTCACAGCAAGGAGGTCCTAGTTTTGATCCTCGGGTTGGCCTGGACACCTTCCTGTGTGAAGTTTGTATGCTCTCCCCATGCCTGAGTGGATTTCCTCTGGGTACCCCGGTTTCCTCCCACAGTCCAAAGGCATGCAGATTAGGTGGATTGGCTACTTTAAAATTGCCCATCGGTGTGAGTGTGAGTGTGTGTGTGTGTGTGTGTGTGTGTGTGTGTGTGTGTGTGTGTGTGTGTGTGTGTGTGTGTGTGTGTGATCCCGAGCCCCAGGTTAAGGGGTGATTTAGTGACCTCACCCTGTAAAATGCACTCAGCTAGGGAAATGTCAAAGGAGCCCCATGGGGACTGCTTGACACCCTATGTGCTGCTGATGGCATGAGAGGACTGTAGATGGATGCTCATAATTAATAACTCATGCATCTCTCAAATCAAACAATTGAGTGAATGCACTGCATATTTCTGTGGTACTGAATGGGTTTCACAAAAGGAGGACCTGAAAAGGAGGTTAAAATGCCTCAGAAACTAGGAACGGCTTATATTTGTGTGTGTGTGTGTGTGTGTGTGTGTGTGTGTGTGTGTGTGTGTGTGCGTGTGTGTGTTTTAACACAGGTTTATTTTATTTTTAGTGCACAGTGTGTACGCTGAGTCCAACAATATGTATTCTTTTATTCCGTATTTAGAAAGCCTATATTATTCTTATAATAATCTGTGTAGGAAAAACAGAAATGCTTGTTAATTATGTAAGTAACTCTGAGTTACTCCCACACAGACCAGGTAGTCTAAAACAGACAGCTGCATGAACACATAGTGAAATAATGGATTAATAATGGTGAATAATGGATTAATGATATTTATGAATATGTTTATGATTTCAGTTTAAACACTTTGAAATGACATGAGTCGGCTGCTGTTTATTACATTTAATTTGTGCAGCTGAGTCTTCTAAAAAAAAAAGGTTTATTTTAATCCACCGTATTTTATTATATTCACAACTAGATTTCTACCTTAAAAGGAAAAAAAAAAAGACAAAATATTTTTCTCAGCATATTTTAGCTTGGACGAAAGCATGCAGGGTCAACAGTGATACAGATCCGTGGGAGAAGTTGAGAGCAGCTGAACGTTGGGGAATTACTCAGTGACACAAAGATCGCAGTGCACAGTTTTGAACTCAACCCTCCTACCAGTCTCCTTGAGCCATTACCACTGAGACATTCACGAATGTAACATTTAATTTCATTCATTTCAGCACTTTTAATGCAGCAAAGCAGTTTCACAGAATTTTGTCTACAGATCTCTAATGAAATGACAAGAGGGAGAAACTCTGAGAGTAACCAGACTCTTTGTGTTCATTTGTAGAAGTAAAAAAAAAGCAAACATGCCTGAGTGTGTTGAAAGGATGATCTGTATAATCGTATTGTCAGTGACTGCACTGACATTTCATGATATTCTCGCAATTCTATCACCATTCTACCACTAGATGGACCTCTAAGACCTGTTTAAGGAGATGGGACCACTTCTGGCACAGGAACTGGAACTGTAGGATTAAGCAGCTTGAAGGATGGTGCTGCAAAGGCTCCTTCTTGTGGATGTACTGGGAATGTTTCTTTTCTACCAAAAAACACCACAGACAACTGTGGACACAGGTCAATTAGAACTGTGCCAAATAGCCCCCCAAATAAAGCCTTTTATGTTGAAGATTACAAAATAGCCTGGATATACATTTAACTGGATTTGGGACTTAAAGCAATCCTGATGCTGCAGATCTCGCTATCTCTCTGTATATTAGTGTAATCGTGTGTGTGAACAGATGTATTTCAATGTGCATGTGAGTTGAGGTGTGTGTGTGTGAGTGTTTCTGTCTGTCTGTCTCATGGTAGGCCGCCTCTGAAGTATTTGCTCTGGGCTTGGGCAAAGACTCTCAGGTCCAGCACATTAAATATTCATCCAGCTGCAACCCTTAAGCCTTTAATAATTCTCAGAGAAGTGTCCTGAAAGCAAGGCCTTACTAACCTAGACACGTTCCTGCCTGGACAATGATTTCAGATGTGCAGACAGTGAGACTGAGAGAGAAAGTGTGTGTGTGTGTGTGTGTGTGTGTGTGTGTGTGTGTGTGTGTGTGTGTGTGTGTGTGTGTGTGTG
>JAQMCW010000015.1:14296133-14309948 GCA_030068335.1 Chrysichthys cranchii | reverse complement strand
TCTAATGTTTATCAGTACATTACAGAAAATAATGAACTTTATCACAATATGCTAATTTTTTGAGAAGGACCAGTATACTAACAATTAAAATAAGGGCAAACACTAAACAAGCATTCCAACAAAGATCTAAATTTTTGTATTAATAGGCTTGCTGGCAAGCTCTCAGATCCTAATGGGTCTCTAAATGAATCCTTTATTAATGGCAAGTACACTTGGAAAATAAACCACTTAAGCCTATAGATCAAGGTCTCATAGACATAAATTGTAAGACAAATATAGTATGCACCGTGAACTAAAATTGTCCATTTAAAATGGTCAGAGTCTATTTGAACAAAATGTACAATATAAAACAATAAAAAATTCACACTCCCTCAACTTACTAATTTCTATTACCTTACCTAGATGCTTATTTATCAAAAGTTGCTAAAAAAAAATGAACAACCAACACAACCAAAAGTTGTCACAAAATGAACAACCAATCACATCACAGGAAAACACTACTCTTGTGTTTAAGTAGTCGAATCCATAGAAAGCTCATGGTTTTTACTAGACAATGAGTTGACTGCCATTCATAAAGTAGGTGTAAACATTTATTTGAAGCATATAATTCTACAAACAAATTTTACATTAGTAACTAGCTGTAAAATAACAAACATATAATTCTATCCTCAAATATTACCTTAGTAGCTAGCAGGCGGGTGAGGTAGATCTCAGACACCATCTTGCTGCCACGGTCGCCCTCCTTCTGGTCTCCATGTTCATGGTTCTTGACCAAGTGCCACACTTTTACTCCACTCTCCAGGTCTGGAGTGATCATGGGAGCCCGGGAGCGAAGACTGTCTGGACTTCCTGTGTAGCGAAACGACGAGTCTGTAGGGAGAAAACACAGTCCATATTGCATGGAGACAATAAGCAGGTATGGAAATGCACACATCTCAGCACATATGCAGGAAATGGAGGTGTTTATATTCCAGATAAGATTCATTTCCAGATGTGAACGTAAGTGTGAATGGCTGTTGGTCTCGGTGTCAGCCTTGTGATAGATTGGTGACCTGCCCAGAGTGTACCTCACCTCTTGCCTGAAATCAGCTGAGATTGGCTTCAGCTTCCCTGGAACCCTGACCGAAAAGTGGTATAGATAATGAATGTATGTATGAATGGATGAATGGTGAATCCACTTCCAGATGTCAAGCATATGAGCAAGTTAATATCATGAAAGGAGTGGCTGTTCTTGTTCATCTCTCTGTGTTTCTAGAGGACTCAGAAGTCTTAGACTGACTTATCCCTTATCTTATAGTTAAGGCTTTCACATTTGGATTCTCTTAATGTATTGTGCTTCTGGCATGCTTTAAGGGTCTGGACCATTTTGTCTAATCAGTGTATCTAAAAATCTAAAAAGGTTAAGCCGATTAGTCGCCACTTCTCAGAATTAAATTTATGTCTTTTTCCCCACAATGGTAGAAATATCTCTAATGGCAGAAATCATTCTCTATATTCATTACTCTGTTCAGTACTTGCTGCTTTATCTTGCCTTTAATAAAAAGAAAACAACACCACTAAGCAAATGGCCTCACTGTGACTGAGGATTTTAATGTTATTTTATGCAGACTGCAGTCCAAGGACAAGAATCCAAGGATTTGAGGATGAGAGGTTTGTGTGTGTGTGTGTGTGTGTGTGTGTGTGTGTGTGTGTGTGTGTGTGTGTGTGTGTGTGTGTGTAATGAGGGAAATAGGATTGTAGTTTCAGATCCATCTTAAGCTACTGCATATGTCCAACCTCTCGACTATTCCCAGCGTTCCTCTCTCTGGCACCAGTCAAGGTCATGTTAGAAATGTGCTATTTTGGGCTAAGGGTGCTGGCATGCTAAATTCAGGTGAAATGCTAAGTGTTGAGGATTAAATTGATATGAATCAATCAGCAGGTGACAAGCTGCAGCTGTGCTGCACTGTGATTGATGGGTGCTGTGGCCTTAAAAGCTGTTCACGCATACATACACACACACACACACACACACACACACACACACACACACACACACACACACACACACACACGCAAACATAAAATAAAAAAATGCTCTACTTTGCCTCATCATAGTTTTTATTGCTTTCTTTTATGACTAAAATATTCATCAAGCCCTTTTGTAATATTCTAACAAGTCGATGTGTTGATTAACTTGCCTACTAAAAGGCGAAAAGGCTGCAGGATGTAACATGATGTGAAGAAATTAATAAAGTGTAAACCTCACAAATAATGGATCCTATTTAAAAGTGTCAAAGTTTTCAGGCATGAAACAGCATTAAACAGCCTTTTGAAATTTTGTTAAATGTCACTCTGTTTGTAAATGGTAAGGTGAGATATTTATGTTTATCGCGCCGAAGTGACAAGTTTATTCCAGGGATTTGATTAACTAAAGTCTTTAATGTGTCCATTTGTAAGCACAGATTTCACGCACATGTAGTGAGCTCAAGGTGTGTGACATATTTGAGCAAAGCTGTCTGTGTTGCTAGGTGACAATTCAGGCTCTAGCCAATCCAGGCCCTAATACTTGGCCGTGCATCCTTTGTGGCTTTTTTCACCGTGTGAAATTATCATTTGCAGTGCATAATTAGCAATCAGAAAGGCCTGTAGCTCTGTGCTGGAAAACGAGACAGGACCAGATGGGGAGCCCTGAGGCACTCCCTTAGAGTTGTGCTAAGGGGGGGGTGTTAATATGTGTGTGCCCAATACGGATGGCATCCAAAGTCAGCAGAGATAACAGCATTATTGGGATTTTTGGTAAATGCTATCAGTTATCACTTGCTCTCTCTCTCTCTGTGTCTCTCTCTCTGCCTGTAGCCTCCCCAGGGCTTCCTCTAGGCTGTAAAGCAAACTGCACCACACACTAGTAAACACTGTCACCAGAGCCATCATTTAAAACTGCACTCAAGCAGACCTGGGCTCTTAGCAGCCTTGTTGGACTCTACAAAACTGTGTATCAGATACTTTTTTTTATTGTATTGTTGGAATTAAAGTGATGGGCACAACCAACAATGCAAAAACCTCTGGAGTTTTGGAATTTTGCTTTTTTTTCATGGGATGATGCTGTTTGGCGGCTTCAGGATTTATGGAATCCACTAGGCACTAAAGAAGATACTTAAAGACCAAAGTTTCATATTAATTACCGTACATGTTAGTTTTGCATACGTTTTTGCAAAACTATCCGATCCATTTTCAGGTAAATAATAAATAATATACAAATGAATACAACAACATATCTAGTTATTACAAATTATAATTATTCATAAAAATAAGCATAATTTATAAAAAGAATTGATCAAATAATCAATGTATTATTGGATCTAAAACCTCTCTACTCTATTGTAGAAAAACCTAAGACAATAGTGATGTTTCTTCAAGTATGAGGTTGATATAAGTCTATTTTCAATAAGTACACATAGTTCTTGGTACAGGCCTTCTACTATGCGCTCCTTTAATTTGAAGTCATATAAAACCAAAACATGTAATTCAGTGAAAAGGTCTAACTGGAGTCCAAGCAGTTTATGGAAGAGGGAAAACAGAAAATAAAAATTATCACTTGATATGGTACATGTTCAGCATGATGATGTAATAACTATGAACCTCTTTCTCTTCTATCAGGGTGGACCTCACTACTATTTTGATCCTGGTTACAGCTCTTTTTGTGACTGCACTAAACTGGTGTCAGATGGCAAATAGGTGACAGAATGAATAAATTGGCACTGTTTCCTATAATGGCGATATTAATTCCTATAATTCCTATAATGGTTATAATGGCCTCTCTTTAATGTTCATGGCTCCAGGGAAATAACTTTGTAAACACTCACCATATCTGCTAATGGATGTGCGGGAAATGCTGGCTGTGGGAGGAATGTTGTAGGAGGAGGTCTGCTTCGGAACCAGCGCCACTACAGAGCGGTCTGACACCTGCACAAAGACAAAGAATGGCCTGGTACTGTAATGGCTAAAGGAGCATTTTCAGTTAATTAATAAAGCATAAAGAAAATCATAGCAAAGCCATTGATATATGATATTAGAAAAAAAAACCTATAGCAAACACAAAGATAAGCTTCACAATTTCATTCGGCAGTTGCAGCACTTCTATTCAAGAGTTGAGAGCCATTTCACGGTTACTGACTCCACAAACTGTCAGTGCAGTGCGAGGCAATTAGGAGAGTAGTGAGGCAAATAGTTTATCTGCTGATAAAACAAGTGAATGTTCCCTGCATACATTAGATCTGAGAGAACAGAAGCCTATTCAAAAGACAACACATTCTTCTTCATCCACACATGAAAGTCCTCAGTGGTTTTCAGACCTGGAAATTACTTTGTTACTTAAGCACTATTTGGGAAGATTTGCACGTGACTTAAGTATTATTGAAATTGAACACTTGTACTCCTACTCAAATTGATTTCCAAGAGAACAAAACATACTTTTTATTCATACATTTTCATTTACCTTTTTAAAGAACTTGTCATAAATATCAAAAGGCAGGAGATTTTTTAAATATTAAATAAGATTTCTTTTGTTGGATTTTTATAGCAATTCATACAGAATGAGAGCCCAAGACTCGGTTTAGGTAGGAGGTATGGGTGCGAGGCTAGCGACTCCAACCTGTACAATACACCTCTGCTACGGAAATGTCAAGCAAGCCCAACGGGAATCATTTAACACCCAATGCGCCACTTGATGGTGCGGGAAGAATATATGATAGAATAGGATAGGATACAGGATGAAATGAATGATCAGCCTTTAAAATTTGCTATCAAAGTCAAATATGTACAGTACTGTGCAAACGTCTCTGCACCCTATTTTTTGTAGAAATCTTGTTTTAGATATTTATTCTGCATTACTGAGTCACTACAAAAACATTTTAGATTTCCAAACAGTACTTTTCCAAAGAATCATTTGTATTTGAAACATGCTTGTATGTCAGTAATGTTTGGTAAATCAGCTACTCAAGTTTTGTAATTTAGCTAGTTAAACTAGCTAGCTATGGAACAGGGGTAAGAGGTGAATAGGATATATACAGTGATATACAAATTGGAAACCGATAAGCAGAGTTAACGCTAGAAAGCTAAAGGAAAGAAGTGTTGGGAAATAATGGAGGGGCATGCTTTTTGTCAGGTCCGAGCAGGCTGATTCTCCAGCTCTCCAAAATGGAAACTGACTCTGAAAGTTGAATTTAAACTCTAACCTTTAACCTGACTTAGAAACCAAATCACTTTCTCTTGCAGTTTGTTTCCCTGCAACCATTTCCTTTGCAAATGTATAGCTTTGCTATAAATCCCCTGACTGGGTTTTCTTTCATCTCATTGCTGGAGTCCACCCACTCAGAACACTTGCCTCAATGAGGTCTTTTCAGCGCTCACCTCTTTGGATGGCTACAGAGCTCCCTGAGTTGTGCGTAATGATAAACGGCTAGGTACAGATTACTCGTTCATAAGTACTAGTATGATGAAGGGAATCTGATTTCAAGAATGAAGTCTGCAAGCACTTTATTTCAAGTGCTTTAAGCATTCAGCTAACATGTTCAGATTGAAAAAATACATGAAAAAGCAAAGCTTAAAGGGTACTGTGTGTGTGTGTGTGTGTGTGTGTGTGTGTGTGTGTGTGAGAGAGAGAGAGACAGAGAGAGAGAGAGAGAGAGAGAGAGAGAGGTCAACTTCAACGGCCTAAGATAGTCAAAGCTTCTGAAAGTCTATTTCACTAAGGGAAAAACATGTCTCTCTCATCTCTGTAATAGAGTCCATAATCTCTCCTCTTTCACTGGCTCAGTGTAAAGACTGACTGTAGTCGGAAATCCCCCTGCCCTGATTCACTCCACTTCTTTCTCCTTTTCTCCTCCAGTTCTCCTCCCCCAGGGCCATTAGCAAGTGTCCAGTTCAGGGCTGAATCCTACCTTGCATGGGGCTAATGGCCTGGCTGGAGAGACACTCGAAGGAGAAGAAGACTGCAAAAGAAATCATGTCAGAGTTGGCACTCTGCTTATCAGACTCTCAAAATGCTAACCTTTCTTTCTTACTCCTACCCCTTGCTCTCCATGCTCCTATTTTCTCTATTTCATGTATCTCTGGCTTCCACCCTTGACACCAGGAAAGGCTCCATTAGCAGCACCTTTCACAATTGTCTCTCTTTCATTCTCTCTCTCTCTCTCTCTCTCTCTCTCCTTGACTCTCTCCTGAATAACATAAATACTTAAATGCAATCCAAATTTAAAAGCCCCCAAAATTTTGAATGCTGACATTTTGGACAATTTCAATGGTTTGAAACAACTATTAAATTGCAAATGCTAAAACAGTTTATCATTCTAGCATTTGTAATTTAGTAGTTGTCAGGAAGAGCCATTAAGATTCTGGTTCTTTTATTTATCGGGCTGCACAATCAAATCCTTTGTTGAAATTGCACATTGGGAAACAACTTTTTGTGACAGTGTCACAGTGTTAAATATATAACTAAGCAAACAGGCAAGAGGCACAACACTCCATATTCTAGCATTTAAGAACTAGGTATTGCATACTTTGCATAAACTTCCTGAGTGTAGTCTAAGCATGAACATGAATTGCTGAGGCTTATAAACTCGGTTTTTTCTACATCCCTCCATAACAACACTGTGTTTCTTTTAAACAACAGAAATTCTAAATCCCTATCTCTGCTAAATTCTCTTATCTTTTTCTTCCTATGTGCATATGTGCCTGAGTTTTTCATAAAGCAGCAGGAAGAGCATTGGATGTCTATATGAAGATAGATGGCAGATGATTGAAGGAAGGTGGATTTGCCCTTGAGAGATAATCCTGGGCTGGGAAGGCTGTCTGATAGTGGCTGGGTGGAAGTGATAAACGGCCAGCGTTGGGTGAGATAAGGCCTCAATCAAACACAAAAAGCCAACCCTTTTTCCAATATCTCTGATCCCCATGGCCTTTCTCTGATGGGCATCAGCTAAAGCTCCCTGAGCAGGCAGAGCATTAACTCAAAGGCCACCTTCAAGCAAACAGGAAGTGAAACCATCACTGCTCTGGCCAGCATTCACTTTATCCTGAACTGCTGCAGGAGAACCTTATAATTAATGGTTTCTTCCAAAAGAGAAAGTTCCATTAAGCCCATTTAAGACCATCGTGTAAATATGCATTTAGGAATATATCACAAATATCCAGTCTTAATTTTGATGAGAATTTTAAATTTAGTTTTAGTCTTAGACACTTTAGACACTTAGACACAATTATAGTTACATTACTGTTATACTGTAATTACTTACTGTACTGTTTTGCTAGTTATCTAGTTTGTGCACTGTGATAGTAAGGACCAATGTTTTCAATTACAAATGCTACTTCATTCATACAAACTCTCTTGTGTGTGTGTGTGTGTGTGTGTGTGTGTGTGTGTGTGTGTCCTGGCTCATATACCTGTTAGATTTGAGGCGCATTGTGAAAGCTGTTACCAAGTCTAGTGAACCGGATTCCCTTCTCAAATATGGTCAAAATGCGAAACAAGGAAGGTAAAATATTATTAATATAAAAAATAGTGCAGAAGGATATTCCTCCTGGCTGTAAAAATTCCCATGGAAATTAAACCTGAACAGAGCCTTTCGTCTTTACTCGTCAGGGCATAATGAACAGAAAATGTGCCCTAATCTTTTGTTTTATAATCATTTTCATTTTCAGTTTTTTTTTCCATTTATATTGTAATTATAATTCAGTCATGAAATAAAAAGTTATCAAAGAATACTTATTGTCCAAAATTTCATTGACAAAATTTTGCAAAAATCTATTGTGCAGATTTCCAGGGACGTTTTAATCATGTTAAAATAACTACTGCTCAGTGTATGGCTCAGCATTGTTCAAAATGCTTGTGTATGAGTATATGAGTTTTTTTATTTACTTTTATTTACTTTTATTTACTTATTATTATTATTATTATTATTATTATTACTACTACTACTACTACTACTACTACTATCATCATCATCGTTATTATTATTATTATTTTTTTTTTTTGTTTGTTTTGGGTTTTTTTTATATTTTTTCTTATAATGCTGAGAAAACTAAGCAGTATAGCTATGTTTTTCCTGCTACTGCTTCACAGTGGGTGTGGTGGTATAGGCAGGATTTACAGTTAGGACTCGACTACAGCTCAGAAGGTTGTGAGTATGAATTCCAATACTGCCAAGCTGCCTCTTTTGAGGTCTTGAGCAAGGCCCTTAACCCATTTTTGCTCAGCGCAATTGTAAATCTCACTGGATAAGAGTCTTCAAAATGAAGAAATGTAAATTTGAATCTGTTCGAGGTTCAGTCTTGCTGAGGAACAGATGAAGCTATGCTCTAGGTGTCAAGAAAACAGTAAATAGATTTGAGAGTGATGCGTCAGTGAGTCTGATAATTCCAGTGATATGCCATATTTATAACACCACTGTTATCAATGTGTATTATCATCTGTTATACTCATGTCACCAGCTGCAATGCACAAAGAGAACTTGCAGAGACATGATTAAGGCCAATTGCTTAATATGTGTTGTAATGCTTCATGACTAATTTCATACCCTGTGCTATGTTTTAAAACACGTTTTTAATTACTTCTTCAACAGCCGAATGGCATACTGTGCCAGATATTCTAGGCATGAATCCATTGCCATTGACACTCAAAGAAACAGATGTAAACTTCAGCACATTACACACACACACACACACTGGTGCGCACACTATTTAGCTCACACTCAGCACATTTGAATTGTTAATTTCTTATCTCTCATGCCACTCAAATCCTTGAAATTGGAAATTCATCTGCTGCCCCAAGAGTACAGCAGCCCCTCAGGGACACACTTTCAGCCTGCAAATGATGTTCAACCTGTGCAAGGTTAACAATCTCACCTCTGCTGATTGGACTGAGAAAGACTGAGTGACTGACTTTTAAAAAAAAAAAAAAAGTTTCCTGCTTAAAATCTTGTTTTTTTATTTATTTCATTTTCTGTTTTGCTAGGACGTAAGTGAATTTAACCAAATTGATTAGAAAGAAAGAAGGAGATACAGAGATTAATAGAAAGATGGAAATTGAGGGCAGTGCTATCTAGGCTAATGAAAATCTTATTTGATGACCTAACAGACTAATCACGCTTGGGCAATTCTCGTCAGTAATCAGTGGGAAGTGCTTCATGTCATCAAATTTGCATTTAAAGCTGCTGCTCTCTCTGCCTTTCAAAGGAAGTTACTCGACTATAGCATATTATACTGTAAATTCTGTGCTGTCAGAAGCAGATTGTTAATTTGGGGAAATCTAATAGTACACAGTAGATGGGGGAATGGCCTTCTGAAGGTAGGGGCATGCATGGGGAACAAGATCTGGTAAGATCCAGCAAAAAAAGGCTGTTAAGCGCAAACATTTTGAACTGTCATGTGGGCAAGTTTGTGTGACAAGGAAAGGAAAGGAATAGGTGGAATAGATGGATGGATGGATGGATGGATATTTCACCCACCCAGGCAACCACACATGCACAAAGCTTGTAGTGCTTTACGAGCCTTAAATGCTATTCATTCTGTATTAGTTGACTCATAAGAATTTGAAGTTCCACTTATCATAGTTAATGTGATCATATACCTCTAAAGGATGCCAAAAGCCTATTCATCCTCTCTCCTCTCCTGTGCCTTTTTTCCCTGTGATCCCTATATAGCCTTTCAGGTTGTATTAAGAGTTCAGACAGTCACAGACACAAATCAGCTTAGATCTGTCATTAATGCTATAGATATTTTTGCTTGTGTATGAGTCGTGTTTCGCTTCCACACAGCTTTCATTCTTGATAATGATTGCAATATAAAGGTGATGAACAAAATGAAGCAAGCTGATACGTAGAGACATCAGTCTTCAAACAACCACTTTGGCATGATGCTGTTAGAGGAAAAAAACTGATAGGAAAAGACAGCGAGACAGATATGGATAAAAAGATATCCAGGAGTAAAAAGTGAAGCATGGTCACTTTTCCTTTGATTTCGTCAACTTCCATATATGTGTAATGCACTGTGTTCTGCAAAGTGTAGAGTTGAAGATGTTGCAAGGATATACTCCAGCACTTTGAAAGTAAAGGCCAGGATGACATGGTTAAATAAGCATAACGGACAAGATGGTGCAATCAAATCTCTCTCTCTCTCTCTCTCTCTCTCTCTCTCTCACACACACACACACACACACACACAAACTCACTCTGTTCGCTCCATCAACTAATAATAGCGATTACGGAATGTGAATCAGTGAGAAATACTGATAAGGGATGCAGATGGAAAAAAAGCTCTGATCTGTTTTCTCAAAGCTGCTTACAGCAGACCAGTCACACACTCGCCCACATACCGTCTGATGTATATTGTACACTTAGTGGCCACGACGATCAGAATTTTGCCAATTACAATCTCACTTGCGATCAATGTGCTGCTTTTTATCACTCTGATGTGCAAACAAAAAGCTTTTAAAGCAACATACTCTGGGTTGAAAAAAAATGTGAAGCTCACATCCCATCTATTAAAGCAGATAGTGGAAAGAGAGAGTAAGAGCATCAAACGCTCCACCCACAGAACTCTTAGCAGCGTAGGTGCTAGCAGGTGGATTCTTGGACAAATTGAGTGATGAGTGCTATCGTAGCTTTGCATCTACATCTAGAACAACACGCAATTTAGACTGAAAGGATGAAATGCTTTGTGTAGGAGTACAAAGTTTCTGTTCAGTGTTTTTGTACCACTGTCATGATTTGAAAGTCTTCTAATATTCAGTTACACAATGCCTTCACGTGCCAGGAAAAGAAAAGGCTGTTCAATTAATCCTTTTCACTTTAACCAAACCAAAAAAACAACAAACAAAACCCTTACCTGATAGTGCATGAGTGTGTTGAGCCTCTTCCAGTCATTCTCAATCTTGGTGGTAATATCTTCATCCTGCAAGACCACTCGTGCCATCCGGCCCTGACGCCACTCTGGAAAACAACACCCACGCATGCATAAATAAAGAAATGCTACGGAGGCTGATGATGGAGAATTAGACAGGTTCAGGGAAAAAATGATCATCGATTTTCCCCTCTGTTGAATGGTCCTCATTAGGCTGTGTGCTTGCCAGATGCACAGATGATGGCTAAAAACACACACACACACGCGTGCGTGCGTGCGCACAGAGCTGTGCCAGTTCCAGACCCAAAAAGCTTGCAATGGAAGTGGTTGTTCAGGCCAATGTGCTGGAAGGCTGTTTTGAACCGCGGATGCTGGAAGCTTTTGTGCCGTATTTATATGGAAAATGTGTGCCAGAAATGAGACTGGGAATTCGGAGAGGTTGATTTCTTTTGTGTAATTTTGTGGATTCTATGAATTATTACAAGTATAGCATTTAGCAAACTTATACTGTGCAACTTAGTCAACATGCTATAACATGCTACAACAGATAGCTCAGAGTTAAAACTAAAGCTAATGCCATATTACAGAAGAGTTAGTGCAACAAAAAAAACATACTTCTTAAATTACTGCTCCGTCAGGTGTTAGTGAAGACATGGGTTTTCAGTCTTAATCTAATAAATTCAGTAGGTTGGATTTTGCAATTTTGGCTTTAAAGGCAAATGTCATTGTTGAAATCTGACCAAATAACATGGCTGAACAATTCAACATCACCAATATATTTTACCAAGGGGAACACACACACACACACAGACACCTCACTCCCTCTCAGCTCCTATGGTGTGGGAGGGGTAGCTGACCGCCAATTTACTCAATGGCGTGTAGGGAAAATTATCCTCTTAATGCCCATGACAATGACTATGATTACCACAACGATGACAACCTGCCGAGGTGTGTGTGTGTGTACACGTTTCATTCCCGTGCATGTAGGTTTTGTGTGTTTGTGTGTGTGTGTGTGTGTGTGTGTGTGCGTCCGAGGAAGATTGTGGCTGAATGAGGCTTGCTGCAGATCTGCCAATCACACAGCCACACATCCTATGACAGGGAAATGACTAATGACAAGGAAAAACATATTTGCTGTGTGTGTTCCCCACACACATTAATGCTCCTGGATAAGTACTCACCCAGGTCCATGTCTACAGCTCTGGGTCTCTGAGAGTAGGGCATATTCTTGTAGATGGCATCCAGTATCTTTTCTTTCACCTGCGTAATGGTATCACAGTTCAGCACCTTCACTGCAATCTCCGGACTGTTCTCGTTATCTGGATTCACACAGTTCAAAATCTGAAAGAGAGAGATAACGAATGAGGATGAGGTTGATCTGGATGAAGAGTAATCCTCAGTTGGAGTGCTCTGATGGAGCCGAGCTTTAGGTACATGGCAAGGTTGAGAGAAAGGCCATTTGCTGGTCCCAGAAATCTAATTTCACACCCACTGCAGGAGCCCAATTTCAGCTTCAGCAGGGTATTAGGGCTTAATGAACAGTCTATCCGAGCACAAAAACACACACACGCATGCACGCACGCACGGATACACGCGGAAAAACAACACACATGGCACGTGCACATACATGTCGACACCACTCACCACTGTGAGAAATTTTACTAACCAGAGTTTTGTACTCTATTTGCTGTCGTATGAGCTTATCTTCACTGAGTGAATAGCGAGCTTCGCCTGTGATGGCATCTATGGGCCCTTTTTCCATCTGCTGCTTTATAGCACAATAGAGCATAAACAAAGGCTCTCCAGCACACTCCTGCAGAGAAAAAGAGAGACAGAGGAAAACAGGAGAGTAATATTAGAAAGAAAGCATATGTAAAAATATGTTTGCTTCAGGAAGGTCAGTCAGGATTTTCTTTGGCCTATTCAATTTAGGCTAAGTCTACATGAGTTCGTACTGCAACCAAGCTGATTTGTGTTAGAAAACTTATTCATTCATCATTAATTCATGTCTTATCGAGTCCCTTACTGAGGTAAACACAATTTACCCTACGTTTAAGAACATTCTGCTACTATCCTAATGAACACATGTTAATGGTTTGCATCCAGGTTATACTCCATTTCTAATAATGCACTCATACACACGGGTATATACACACCTACACACATCATGAGGAGCTGTATGCTGTTAAACAGTATAAAACAGTACTGCAGCTCAGGCTAACCAAAACATTTGCTGTAGCTGAGTGGATGTATTAGGTGAACTTCAATACAAGATGCGCATTTCACCCACCATCTTTCTTATACATGCACATTGATCCACACCAAAAAAAAGCCTTACAAATATTAAATATTTTATTTTTATATCAGACTAATTCCAGCACAGAGTAATATGCAATGATGTTGCTCTATATAAGGGTAGAAAGGCATCAGTCTACTACATCAGTCTACTACATCAGTCTATATTACCTTGAGGAACTTGTGAAGAAGGAAAGCAAACCAGTTGGTGAGCATTTTCTCAGCCACAGACTCAGTTCTGAAAAACACAAACAAGCAACACTATGAATATATATTTTAAAATTGGTTCTCTGGTTCTCACTCTTGATTTGAATTTGCTTATATTTTATAATTTAGCCTGGGAATCTGCAATAGATGGCTAAGTTCAGCCAACTTCCTGCAATGACATAGTTTAACAAAGACAGCAGTAAAATCAGACAGTCTGCCTAAAGATGTCTAAAACCTTGCTAGGTAAGTGAGATTTGAATGTCTAACTGAATGTCATGATTTGAAGTACATGGACAGATACATGCCACAGGAAAATGGACTTAAGTCTTCTCAGTTCATTTTACAATCAGACACCGAGCGTTAACCCATTAGCTTCCGTGGTCCCCATTTGGGGATCATATATTGAATGGCATAAAAAATAGATGGCATGTGCCA